>OY821520.1:51773585-52373585 GCA_963682025.1 Cordilura impudica | reverse complement strand
AACAGACATTAATACTTACTTAGTATATTGTTTTCCGTATTCTCTTTCTTCTTTGTAATTTAAGAAATTATTTAAATAAGCAGTTGAATCTTTGAAAGCAATACGGGATTTGCAACGAAATTTGTAAAGAGATTACAAAGCAGTGACTTTGACTGCGTGTTGTCAAACGTCATTTAATATTTATTAGTTATCAACAAAAAGCTTACTTAGTTAGTTTGGAGTATTCCCTACAAAGTGGCATTAAAAAAAGTTTAATCTATATTGCACTCGTAAATTTTTTTCTAACCTAACAGCAGGGTTAGTCATCTGCTAAAAAAAAGAGCTACCAAGAAAGTCTCATAAATAAATTTATCCTAAATATTCTCCATGCTCCTGCTTATTAAACCGCTGACTTTCAATAAGATGTTCACCATTTCAATGATTGCTATCGAAAAATATCTGTATCTGTATGGTACAAAAAGTATTCTTTTCATGTTTTAGTGGATGTGGTCCCCAATTTTGTTCGAAAACTAAACGAAAATTATTAAAATGTTAGCCTTTTTCGCCTCAACTAAATAATGGCTTCTATATTTTTTACACATCCGTTTCATAAGACATCTGGCGCTAATCTGAATACGTTCCGACGTAAACAATAGAGGTAGCACCAGAGCCACCATACACACTTTTGTTTGTTCTTACTTATCGCTATTGATATCTTGAGACCATTCATACTCGCTCCCGTGACTCATTCTATCTCTGTCTCTATATCTCTCTCTCAAGATTTGCTTTATCCATATTTGACGACACCAGTTTAAAAAATATATTTGTTGGCGAACTCGAAAAATTCCGCTATATTTTTTCTTAAAAATCAGAATATTCAGTTTTATCCAGAAACGAATTTAGTTGCACTAATAAAATCGGTTAAAAAAACACAATTTTAAATTTTTCCTGCATTTCACAGTTTAGCATGGAATTTTCTGGCCCAAATTTGAAACAAACCTTTGTGCCAACTTTAGCTCTCGGCAGGCATGCCAATTATTTTAAAGAAACGGACAAACATATAGTTATTACAGTTACGACTAAAAGAGACTATGGCCTTAAAATATATTTTAATGCTAAAAAAAATTATTGTTGACCTTTATTGTTGTTGTGTGATGGCTTTTGTTCGGCATGAGGTCATGAATTTAAAAATTAACAAACAGCACAAATGTTTTAATTTTTAATTTTATTATATTTTCTATATTTCGAACAGCTTCGCTGTTCAACTTCAAGAAAAAACTAAACAAAAATACAAATATATCACATTTATTATATTTATACATAAAAACACTAAATAATTACATACATTTATAGCTCTGTAATTACAACGCGGAGTTGAAAAGCATCTTTAGTTGGCTACGTTCTATTTTCAACTAGTTTTGTTCTAAGCCGTCGGTATTTGTTAACTGTGCAGATGGTGAAAACATAATACAAACAATAGGGAACAGGGAAAATCAAGAGATTGCAAGAACAAAATTTATGTCACTCATACACAACCACCTAAGCAAATCCAAGTTTGGTTTATTAGACAAACGAACAGTTGATATAGTGGGACAAACAAGACAATTTTTAAACGAAAATAATGATATACTTATTCTGAATTCTGATAAGGGCAACAAAACAGTTGCGAGGGATAAATAAGATTATATAGGGAAAATGAGAAACATGATCGTTGATATATGTACTTATAAACATTTAAAAAAGACCGAATGTCAATTTTGCGGAACAAAAACAACAATTTAATAGAAAACCTATATAAACGAATCCTTTTAATCAGTAGAGAAAGAAACAAATTAATTACAAAAACTTCAGTTATGCCAATGATTTATGGGTTACCAAATACTCACTTCAATAAACTCGCCAGCATACAATTTGTGCAAATATGTAGTCGATATACTCAAAACGTTGATGAAAGAATCTAAATATAACGTTAAAGATACAATAAAGTTTAAAACGAGAATAAATATTTCCTTGATAAATGATGATAAAATACTCATCTCCTTCGGTGATTTCCTTATTCCCCAGTATCCCCGTTTATTTTGCTTTAAAAACAATTGAAGAACAGTGGAATATTTGGAAAAACATACAAAAATTCCAAATCAATTGTTTATGGAAATTTTAAATTTCTGTATCAAAGATACACGTTATTTCAAATATGAAAACAACAAAGAAAAGGAATGCCAATGGGCTCACCAGCTTCCACAGTCATTGCCGACATTGTTATTGAAAAGTTACTGGACTATTCAGTGGAAAGGATGGATAGTAAGCCAAGGTTTCTAACTAAATACGTTGATGATTTGTTTTGTATTTTAAAATCAGACAAAGTTCAGGATATGCTAAGAATCCTAAATTCTTATAATCGACAAATACAGTTTACCAAAGAAGAACAGACTAACAACCAACTACCATTTTTAGATTCACTGATTATCAAAAAAGGTAAAAAACTAAAATTAAATTGGTACCAAAAACCAAGTGCGTCAGGAAGGCTAATAAATCTCCATTCTAAATATCCAAGACGAATAATTGTTAGTACGGCGACCTACTTTATACGAAAAGTTCTTAATATAAGTGATAACAGCTTTCACAAAGAAAATACAAACAAAATTATTTGCACTCTCATGAAAAATGATTTCCCCAAGAAAACTATTAAAGAACATATAAAACATGTAAAATCTAGTAAAACTGATAATGATGAAGAAAACCGGCAAAAATTTACAAATCGGTAACAAACATTCAAGGCCTTTCTGAGAGAATAAAAAACTCAGACATTTATAATAAGGAAAAATATGAGATAGCGCTGAAAACTTCTAATAATGTTAGTAAGTTATTCAGCAAAACAAAATCAAAACTTGAAAACAAAGACAAGTCAAACATTAGATACAAAATAGGCTGCAATGGAAATGGGTCCAACATATGTAACAAAGTCTATGTTGGTACCACAAAAACAAAATTAAAGACATGCTTATCGTCTCACAAGTCAGACTACAAAAAATAAAAGAGCAATTTTTAAATGTATTTTCCACTTTTATTTACCAGTTTTCTTATTAAATTCAATAATAAATAATTTTGTTTTAATTTAACTTAATTATACAAATTTAAATAACAATCACATGTAAGTATTTTACCAATTATTTATTTACTTAATTCTCCTTTTTTTAACATTTTTATTAAGTTAATTAAAATGTTGTTGGAAAATTTTTGTTTTTAATAAAAAATAATTGAATTACCAGTACCAAAGACGCAGTAATATTTGAATCAAATTCTTCTTTGACTCGTCACTTCATACTACACTTACAAAAACATCAAATATTTTAAAAATAAAAAACAAATAAGTTAACTGAAAACAAATTTAATAATAAATTTCTATATATTCCAGTGTTTGCAATTATAGAAGTGATAATGCGTTGAAGAAGGTAATGTTCGGTCATTCTACGGATATGAAAAACTTCGCTTAAGTTAACTAACAAAATTAAACCCCGACCGCAGAGTGGTTGGTGTAGGATACAGCAATATAATACAGCAATGTAGATTTTACATACACAATTATGTCTAAATTATGTGTGCGTGTGTGTGTGTGTTTGTGTGTGTGTGTGTGTGTGTGTGTGCGTGTGTGTATGTGTATGTGGTAGTTAGGCAAAGTTTATAAAATCCAAAAATTTAAATTATGTTTTATATGATTCATGGTCTGAATGTGATTGTATGTATACCAATTAATATTATAAAGAATATCAAAGAATTTTAGCCAAATTGATTTTTCTGTGTGTGTCATACAATTTCAAATGTATATATGTATGTGTGTATACTGGGTTACACTTAGAAAGTAGTTTGATTTATATTACTTACGAATAAAATAAAAAATATTTTATGTATTTTTAATTTTCAATGTTTGGTTGTTTTTAAATTGAATTATTGTTTTAGTGTGTTTGTTATGAAAACATTTACATACACATTTATAAAATGAATTAAAATATTTTTTTTATTTTTTTTTTGGGTATTTTTATTTTATGACAATATTTTACCTACATAAAAAAATCTGTGGTTTATTCCCATTTTTTTTCTCTGGTTTTGGTTTTGCATTACAAGTATTTTATTTATTTTGGTTTTTATATTTGACCATATCAATTATCTTACTAACATATGAATGTATGTATGTATTAAATTTTAATTATTTTTTTTCTTATCAAGTCATCTCTTTTTGTTTTAGCTGTTGTTGTTTGTATTTTTTATCTGAGTAAATGTACGATTACTATTTCTATATCGGTTTTATATATTATTTTTTGCTTTATTTCATATAAATGTATGTATTTTAAAGTTTTTTTTATTTATTTAAATTGTTTAACCATGTTTGAGTAATTTTAGTTGTTATTGGTTTAACAATATACAATTTCCATATCATGTCTTCGGTATATTGGGGGAGAAAATTAATGTTATTTTAGTTTAGGAGGTTAAATACAGTGGATGCTGGTGCTAATCATGACTTTTTAATTGTTATCAAAATATTTCATTTCACATCAAACGTTCACGTACCAAACAAATTAAAAAGTGACATTCCATATTATCGGTAGATTCCATGAATACTACCACAAAGTCTCAGGGCATTGGGCCTGCGGCCCAAAAATAATCAAATTCCAACCATGTTATTCGCCTATACTGAACTATTGGTTTATATGCAATGATCTTATACTTAGACCAAAGTACTTTTTTTTAAATCGTACTTTCTTTTTTAAATGTATTTTTATTTTAAAGATGTTAATTTTTAAAGGGTACTGTTTTTTTGAAAATTTATTTCTTTCAAAAGACACTTCATAAGAAAATGTACTTTTCTATGAGATGGTGTTTTTTTAAAAGAATCTACTTTTTTAAGAAAAGCTATTATTTTACGGCAGTTAATGTACTTTTTTAAAGTAGGCTACTTTTTTAAGGCAAGCTGAAGTTTTAAAGAATAGGCATTTATTAAATAAATCTACTTAGAATTTTTTTTCTCTTTAATGTATTTTTTTAAAACAGATAATTTTTTTTTATTGAAAAGACACTTTTTTAAAAAAGTTACTTTTTAAAGAAAAATTGCTTTTTTAAGAAAAGATATTTTTTCATGAAAATGTAATTTTTGAAGAAGAGGTACTTTTTGAAGAAAGGGAACTTTTTAAAAGGGAACGTATTCTTCTAAAAAAATGCTCTTTTAGGAAAATGAACTTTTATAAGAAAATATACTTTAAAAAAAACATAACACTTCCTCTAAAAAGTATTTTTTTTGGAGAAGGTACTGTTTTGAATAAGGTAATTTTTCAAGAAAAGGTACTTTCTAAAGGAAAGCTAGATTTTCAAAAAAAGCTAGTCTTTCAAGAAATGTTACTTTTTAAGAAAATTCACTTCTTTAAAATGATATTTCATTTAAAAAGGTAATTTATGAAAATGGTACTTTTTTTTTAAATATACCTTTTTCAATAACGTATTTTAAAGAAAAATTTTTTTTTTAAAACGTTAAATATATTTAAAATATATTTTTTAAAAAATTCACTTTTTTCAAAGGGCAGTACCTAAATAAAATGTACTTTTCTATGGCAAAGTAATTTTTAAGCAATATGCACTTTTTAAAAATAACGTACTGTTTTCTGAAAATTTAGTTGTTTAAGAAAATCTTTTATTTAAAGCAAATGACCTTTTTTAGGGAAAGCTATTTCTCCAAGAAAATCTTTTAAAAATACTTTTTTAAGAAAGGTACTTTCTTAAGAAAGAGTATTTTTTCAAGAAAAGCTACTTTTTAAGAAAATTTACTTTTTTAAGAAAAGGTACTTTTTTGGAATAAGTTACTTGTTAAGAAAAGGTACTTTTTCAAAATATGGTACTTTTTTAAGAAAATCTACTTTTCCAAGAAATGGTACCTTTTTAAGAAAATATCATTTTTTAAGACAAGGTACTTTTTAAGGAAAATGTACTTTTCAACGAAATGTATTTTTTTAAGAAAAGGTACTTTCAAAAAATATGCTTTTAAAAAAATTTACTTTTTATATAAAATAACATTTCTTTTAAAAAACTTAATTTTGAACTAGTTTTTAAAAAAAAAATAACTACTTTTTGTAAAGATACCTTTTTTTTGTTACTTTTTATAAAAGTTGAAGTTTAAGAAAATACTTTTTTAGGAAAAGGTTTTTTTGACGAAAAAGTACATTTTACGAAGAGGAAGTACCTTTGTAAGAAAGTGTATATTTTTAGGTATATACAGTATATTCCTGATTTTTATAACAACTCGAGTCGATAGAGCGATGTCCGTTGTCCGTGTGTCCGTTAAAATCACGCTCATTTACAGGCAAAAAATCATTTACCTGGGAGGAGTTATGATAATGTTGTTTGCCATTATTTCGGTTTGGTAGGTACCAAAAAGAGGTATATCGAGCATCATTAGGGGACGCCTCTAAAACATTCAGAGAGTTTGTTGTAATAATTTAGTATTAAGTTTGTCAACTTATGAAATTGTTGCTTTTTAAAATATTTTGTTTCCATCTGATATAAACAGTGCAATAAGTCCGATGAGGAGGATTCGTAGCCGAACTTAACACTCTTGTTTATCAGGAAACGTAATTTTCTAAAAAATTGTACATAAAAAAATACTTTTCAAAATATGGTACTTTTTAAACAAAGTTGCTTTTTGAGAAATTGTACTTTTTTAAGGGAATAAAAATTTTTTAACAAGGTACTTCATTTAAAAAGGTACTTTTATGAAAAGGGTACCTTTTTAAAAAAATATACCTTTTTAAAGAACGTACTTTAAATGTATTACTTTTTTTAAAAATGTACTTTAAAAAAAAAAATTCTTAAAAAATAACTTTTTTTAAAAAGGTTACGGTTTTTAAAAAGATATTTTTTCTTTAAAGATACAGTTTTAAAAAATTCACTTTTTCAAAAGGAAGTACCTTAATGAAATATACTTTTATATGGCAAGCTAATTTTTAGAGCTAATGTATCTATTAAGGGTAACGTGCTGTTTCATGAAAACATAGTTTTCTCAGAAAGCAAATTAACTTTTTTATGGAATGCTACTTATCTATCTTTTAAAGGTACTTTTTTCAAAACGGGACCTACTTAAAAAAGGTACTATCGTAAGAAAGGGTACTTTCATAAGGAAAAGTACTTCTTTAAGAAAGGGAACCTTTTCATGAAAAGGTGCTTTCTCAATAAAATATACCCTTCCAAGAAAAGGTACTTTTTCAAGAAATAGTACTTTTTCAATAAAAGCTACTCTTTGAAGAAATTGTACCTTTTTTAGAAAATTTACTTTTTTAAGAAAATTTACCTATTAAAGTTAAAGTACTTAAGAAAATATGCGTTATTAAGAAAATTTACTTATTTATGAAGAGGTGTTTTTTTAACAATCGGTTCCTTTTTAAGAAAATATACCTTTCCAAATAAATGTACTTTTTCAAGAAATGGTCCTTTTTTAAGAATATTTACTTCTTTAAGATATGGGTGCTTTTTTAAGGAAAGGTGACTTTTTAAGAAAATTTATTTTATAAAAATGGTACTTTAAAAAAAATATGCTTTTAAAAAACAACTTCTTTAAATAACTAAAATAGCAACTTTTTTTAAAGGTGCTTGTTTCTAAAAGTTACTTTTTAAAAAAATTGCTGTTTTAAGAAAAGTACTTTTCTAGGAAAAGGTATTTTTTTAAAAAGTACATTTTACGAAGAGGAAGAACCTTTCCAAGAAAATGTATATTTTGAATGCATATTCCTGATCTTTGTGACAACTCGAGTTGATATAGCGATGCCCGTTGTTCATTTGTTCGTTAAAATCAGGCTCATTTACAATCAAAAAATCATTTACCTGGGTGGAGTTATGATAATTTTGTTTGCCGTTATTTCGATTTGGTTGGTGTCGAAAATGGGGTATATCGGGCATCATTGTGCCGAGAAATATATAAAATGGTGAAGAAACTTCTAAAAAGTGTTTGAATTTCAGAGGCAGATGTGGAGGGTGCGATGCAGCTGAACTTAACACTTTTACCTGTTTGTTAAGAAAAAGTCATTTTCTAAAAAATTGTACTTAAAAAAGTACTTTTCTAAATATGGTACCTTTTAAAGAAAGGTTCTTTTGGAGAAAAGTTGCTTTTTAAGAAAAGATATTTTTTACGAAAAGGTAAAAGTTAAAAAAAAGATAATTTTTAAAGTAAATGTACTGTTTAAAGGAAAGGTAAAAAATATCTATTTTATAAAAAAGGTACTATTCAATGATAATTTATTTTTAAAGAAAAGCTGCCTTTGCAAGAAATTTTTTAAGAAAATGTACTTTTTATAAGAATTTGCTTTTATTAAAGAGGTAATTTTTTTTTTTAAAGGAAATGCCCTTTTTAAGAAAATTTATTTTTTAAGAAAAGCTACTTTTGAAGAAAAGATTGTTATTAAAGAAAAGGCATTATACAAGAAAAGTTATCTTTTAAAGAGCAGGTGCTTTTGTAAGTAAATTTACTTTTTTTTTAAAAAAGATACTTCTTCAGAAAATGAATCTTTTAAGAAAGGGCATATTTTAACAAAGTGATTTTTCTACATAAAAGTTACTTCTTACAGAAAACAAATTTTTAAAATAAAAATATTTTAAAGAAAAGACACTCTTTATAGAAAAAGTACTATTTAAAGAAAATGTGGTTTCTGAATGAAAACTGTAATTCATAAGAGGTACTCTTTCCAACAAGCAAAGGTACTTGTTAAGGAAAGGTACATTTTGAAGAACATTTTTTAATGACATTAAATACGTATTAAGTAATGAACGTGAATTTGTAAAGCATAATTTTGTAGTTGTATATGGTAACAACAATATATGAATCGTTTATTACAAAAACCAGTCAAGCAACAAAAAATCAAAAATTGATTTATTGGGCGATTACGGTTTTTTTAAGTTAAATGAATCGTTTAATGCAAAAACAATTAAAATTTTTCCCCCATGTGATGATGCAACAAGGTCGAGAAATCTTTCTTTAGTGCAGAAAGAAGTCAAGTGACAGCGCTTGACTGGTTTCTGCTCTAAACGGTGGAATTTTTAATACTGAAGGTCAGTAAAACAGGTCGTTTCAATATACAAAATGTGACCCCTCAAGATGTTAAGTGTCTTAAACAATGGTGGCCTCGGTCGTACAAAAAAAAATACATACAAATTCGGATGATACCTCTGGTAGAGCTTATCTATCCAAAGGATGTGAGGGACACTTTTAAGATTTCAACTTACAAATAATTTTCTTATGACAAGAACTTCCCAGGAAAAGTCGTTGTGAAGAAATTTATAGATGGACTTGAATCATCATCACCCACAATGCTAAAAACCCATTCTCCTCCGGCTTTACCTACAAAGATCGCCTATCCTTCAGGGTGAGTAAAAACAAAAGATTTTTTCAAAAATCCCCTAACTAATTTTTTCATGAATCTTATAGGTCCCAATAAATGTAAAAAAAATGATTTACAAGCTCTATAACCCTACTTGGTTTGATAAGAAGTGTTTTATGATAATATTTTTCAATGACCCGCCACGGAAGCAGAAAGCATTGTAGAGTGAGTGTATGAGGACCTTCAAAAAAAAATATGCATATAAGAAATTGATACAAAACTTTTTAAAATGTTAATTTTTCATTTTATACTTGAAGCCCTAATAAAATTAGAATATTTCGTAGTGATACAATAGTGATGGTTGTTTGGTTCAGAAACCAGTCAAGTGCAAATTTATATTATATTTGATATACGTGTTAATCTATAATATTAATAGGCTAGGCGACTTGTTGTCACTGATATTTTATTCTATATTATTTTAAAGGTATTTCTTTTTATCCATTTTGCAGATTTAGAGATTTTCAAATTTTTTCCTTTATTTTGAGTAAATTGCATTTAAAGTTGCTACTAACACAGACATAAAATTATACAATGCTATGTGTGCGTTTAGTAAATTTGTTAATGTGTTTGTAATAAAAATGAGTTTGTTTTTTGTGTTGATTTGTGAATTGGCTATAATTGATTAGCATACTTTTAGGGTCTTTATGTAAGCAAAAAAATTAAATTTCCTAGAATCTGCGCTCGAATTTCGAGGACTGGAATCCGCTAGTATAGATAAAAATAAGTTTCAAGTTTATCAAACAGTTACACAAGTGGATAACTTTCATCGGAAAAAATACAAATTTTCTATTAAAAAAGTTTTAAGTTTCCAGGAAGTTTTCTTTGATTTAATCAAAATCAATATTTGTTGCTTGACTGGTTTACGAAATATACGACTCATATACAGGTTTTTAAATGCTACGTTATTCCTCAATTTCTGCTAGCAACTTTCTTCAAATAATGACAAAAATATTATCGGAATGGTTTCTTTTGTAAAAAAAACGGGATTTTAACAGACAGGCATGATAATGCCGACTATAAGAATCAGGAATATATATACTTTATGGGATTGCCAATGTCTGTTTCGATGAGTTACAAGCGGAATATAAAAATGATATACACCTCGATAGAGCTAACAAATTTGCAAACACAGTTTTTCTCTATTGCTCCAGGATTTTGAGACACTTTAATTTAAAATGCATTCGATATAAGTAACACTCAATGAAATCTGTTGATATAAGAATTCCGACGTAGTGAATTATTTCATTAGAATGTCTAAACAATCATACAAACCGAAACATTTCCAATTCTACACCCCAAAATATGTACTATCTATGTAATTGCAATGCGATTGTCACATCCCAGAAGTATCAATAAAAAGTAGCAATAAATTTTAGAGTTTAATGTGTTCTTTGTTGTTATCACCACTCTCCAATATGTTAACGATGATGTTTCAAAAATCCAAAAAAAAAACTATTTTGCAACAACATAACTCTCAGCTCCACTGTTTTTTAAAAGGATACAAAGTTAAGAGGAATTAATACTTTGTTCAACTACAGGCAAATAATTTTGTTTTCAAAACTACTTAAAGGATTTATATTATTTGTTGAATAGCATAGACATTAAAAGTAGAAAAGATTTCAGGTTTTATTGTTTAAATATTATTTTTATTAATTTTTTTTTTTATATAATATGCAACACTATGACCTTATATTTTTTCAACTACATAGAAAATAATAAAGTTATTTAATTATTAAATTACCAATAGATTCATTTTTAAAGTTAAAGTAATTAACAACAAATTCTTTAGGTTCATTAAAAGGCTTGACTACTTCTATTTAGGGCAGGGGGTTTATGGTTGACCTATTTGTAAATAAAAGAAACAGATATATACTACATAAACTATTTCGGGTAGAGCAAGATATTATATTAATAAATAATTCCCTACTTGTTGTTATTATAGTTAGTATGGAACAACAAAAAGGTTTATTTTTGAATTCTTTTGGGGTTTGTAAGTATTTTGTGGTTTGGCACTCTGCTTGAAGCAGTTTATTTTCAAATAAATTTTTGTTCATTTACTCATCTTTATGAATTTTATAATTAATAAATTTTAGAGTTTTAGTAAAAACTTATGGTCTACCTACTGTTTGTTATCCATTTCCCATTTACTGGCGTATTTGATTTTTTCGTTTGAATCAGTTCCATTTTGGTTTGTTGGTTATTCGTTGCTTTTACCGTGTAAATGCCTACCTAAATATTAATTTATTTTTCGTAATTATTATTTTTTTTTTTTTGATTTTTCTTTAATGTTTGTTAAAAAAAAAATTGAATTAAAAACTCCTCAGTCGGTTATTGTTGTGGTTTTATGTATTTAGTTTGTGTACTGCAGTGTTTTAATGCATTAACTTCCATTAACATCCACCGCTATGGGTTGTGCACATAGCCCCGCATGCAGATTATTTGTAAAACGAGCTGGTGGTGATGCTGGTGGTGTTAAGGGTGAAGCATGCATTCTACCATTTGTTGCAGTAACAGCCAATGTAGTCGGTGGTGGAGGTGGCAATGTATTGTAGAAGTTATTGGACTCTTCGCTGGGTAGTGAGTCAGTGTCACCATTTGTTTGGGGCGGTGGTAAATCTTTTAAGTTGAAACTTTCCGGAGGCGGTGGTGGTGGTAGAGAATCTAGTTGTTGCTCACTAAGATCACTGTTAAGTTGTTCCTCTGTATTGGCTGGTGGTTCGGGCAAACTCATAATACTATCATAACCATTTTCCATATCCGTTAAGGAGTCACTAGGTGGTCCGGAATCGGTGTCACCATTTTGCAGTAGATTAGATTGAAATTCGGTTACTTTTTCGCTTAAAGTCTCAGAACAATTGTTTAGAAGTTTCATATCAATATGGTGATTAAGACCATTCTCCAAAATTTTGTCTTCGGCTAATAAATTTAATTTGTTTTCTGTTCGAGAATCTTCATCAAGATTCATACCAATAGCTTTTTTTTCTGCCACTCCATTCAATTCCAAAGTAATCTTGTCTGTATACGCAAAACCGTTTTCAGAAACTGTTAGCTCTTTTTCGGCAACAATTTCGGTTACTAATTCATTTCCACTATTATTTTCATTATCCAGACCATCACCAGTTTCACTAGAATCAGAGAACTTTTCAGGAACGTCAAGTATACCTTGTCCATTCGTAATATTTGCTTCAACCGAAATTTTAGTTTCAATCGGAAGTGGAAGAGTTTCATCATTTAAAGATTCACATTGAGCAGGTTCTATCGATAGAGAAATTTCAGTGACTGAATATGTTTCATCACAAAGTATAAGTTCCTGGGACTTAGATATTGATTCCTCCGGAGGATTTTCAGTGTTTGGAATGTCAAGATCACTTGGTTTAAGAGTTGTTGGACATGCATATGGTGTAACCTCTTCTAAATCAGATTTCTCCTCATCATTGCATGTCTCATTCAGTGCAGAGTTTAAGCAGATTTTGTTCTCAATAACAATTAATTGTTCCACCTCTATTTTCACCTCACTTAAGATTTCCACATCATTGTGAGCCAAAGCTGTTCGCCCATTTTGTTTCTGTTGAGGTGATCTGCCCTGGTCTGTCTGCTTACCAGAATTTTCTTGTTTTTTAATTGTCTCCATCAAATCTTCTTTATACCTCACATTGTCAGTTTTATCGGGAGAATTCTCCAAGGAATGGTCATTCTCAGGATTATGATCCTCATCCTTAATGTCTTTGGAGACGCATTTCAAGATCATATTACCCCTAGGAGACGTAGTAGTGTACCCGTTTTGTTCGACCACATACAAAGCCTGATTGCCATAACTATAACCTTTATTGGAATCGTTCGATGAAGTGGTACTTAAATCGGATTGTGATAAACCCGCATGGGATTTATATGCTAATCCTGCTATAATCTCTGCATCGTCATCACCATAGAAATGAGGTGAATTAATGGGTTCATCCACCTCTTCGATTTGATGTAAACTTCTGGGTCCATCTTCTGTGGAATTTTCCGGAGGCGGTGAGTGTATTTGAACTTTTTCATTAGTAAGACAATTTTTTTCATTGGCTATTTTATAGCCCAAAGCACCGTTATTGTATTTGGTCTCAAACATGGAAAGCATTTTCTCTGAATCCTCTGCAACTGGACTTTCTGGTATTGTTTTCGAATCTATGCCTCGCGCAACTTCCACCACAAAGACACCATCTTTATTGTAATCCATTTTAGTTTCTCTAGCCACTCGAGACATGTCCTTGAATTTTAAAAAGTGCAAAGTGAAAATGTTATTAGAAATATTGAAAAATATAATTATTTAAAATGATTTCTTCAAACTTCAGTTAAGTTACAAATTACTTTTCTATTTAGAACATTTTTAATGAAAAATCAATTGAATTATTTGGAATCTTTTGTAACTCAAATATGAAATCTTTGCAAATCTTTGTTATATTATATATAAATCTGTTAATAATTAATGTCTAACAAAAAAAAAATTATACCATCTTCCGAATGACTAAACGTTTTAAATGAAACCACTTTTATATTCTATTCAAGTCAATAAAAAGAGGCTGCTATGTTATATAAAAGCCTAGGTCTTTCTAATATCAGAAGATTTACTTGTACTGTAGGGACTTTCACCAAAAATGTTTTTTTTATGTTTGCAACTCTTGTTATGGCCCAAGAAATTTTTCAGAATTTTTTTAGATTTTGCAGGATTTTTTCGGTACGTGGTCGTTGTAAGACATTTTATTAAAACAAATAATGTTATGAAGCATGGAATTTTTTTATTTCCACAAATCCAGATAAATCGCATCTCAAGAAACCAGACTATTAATCAAAATTATTATTGTACTTTGATGACATTAAAGGCTAATGTATGTTTTTATACCCTATACCACTATGTGGTTTGGACCCTAGACCCATCTTTAATTATACCGATCGAATCAGAATCACTTTTGGAGTTGATTTAACAATGTCCGTCCATCCGTCCCTCCGTCCGTCCGTCTGTGTGTCCATGTAAACCTTGTAATCAAACTGCATGTCGCAAATATAAATATATTTTGATGATATTTGGTGTATAAGCATTACCAGGATGAACACTATTGAAATTGGTGAGAATCGGTCCATGTTCGGACCTAGCCCCCATACAAATTACCCCTATGAAATCGACATAAATTGCCATAAGATCCAAATTGTCATATAGATCTTACTCAAATTGGGTTTGAATGCATTCATTACACCCATTAATGAGTAGTCCAAAAATGATCCCTTTGGCCCCATATAGACTGCTTCCCGATCTTCAATTAAATCCATTAAAAACAAAAATAATGCTCTGATTCTTCTCAAATTTTGTTTGTATATATTTTTGCAAAATACAAGAGACTTTACCAAACATGATCACGATTGGTCCATTTTTGGACCTAGTCCCCATATAGATATAGCATCCGATATGAATTTTTTCATATCTGCAGCCAAAAAAATTAATAAAAATCCCACTCAAATTTGGTTTCTGCTTATTTTCTATGTCCAGTTAGTTGGGCCTAAGAGATAGGGTTTCTAAACGCCATGGTATAGGGTATCGTATAGTCGGTCTAGACCGACTATAATTTTCTTACTTGTTATTGTATGTTTTTCATACAAAATTTGTTGATAAAGTCTACTTGAAGTATACTTTAATTTTTATGAATACGGCTGTAAGTATTTTGCAACTTCAAAGCTCTATTACTCAAGAAATTGGAAATAATTTGGCCTAAAATTAATCAAGCAATTTTTATATTTCAGAACAAATTTCATGTTTAGGAGGAATACAATGGTGTGAAACATGATTTTCTTGATTTAATTTTCAATAATATTTCTTCTAAAGTAACCAGAGACAGTTCTCCTTAAAAGTTTTCCTTAAATTCACAATTTTTAATCTGAATAATCTCCTTTACTTGGCTAGTTCTATTCAGAAGTAATTTATCTGGGTTTGGGAAAATAAAGCGCGGGAGAAAATAAATATAAGGAAGTAAGAAACTTATAGTCGGTCTAGACCGACTATACGATACCCTTTTCAATACTTTTAGGGAAAAGATTTTAATTCCAAACAATTAGTTATGGAAAATAAGCATAAACCAAAGTTGGGTGGCATTGTTATTACTTTTTTGCCTGTAGATATGAAAAATATTGTATAGGATGATATATTTTTGTCTTTTCATATATTTAAGTGAAGATCGGGAAATAGATTTATATGGGCGCTATGACTGTGTACCAGATAGTTTACCTTTGTATGTTATTTGTGATCTTAGGGCAATTAATTTCGATCTCATAGGGGTTATTTTTATGGCGACTAGGTCGTAAAATTTTTGCAATTTCAATGGCGGTTCGTCCTACAAAAGCTTATATAACAAGGATAATCTAAATATATTCATGTTTGCGACAACGTTTACAGGCAGCGACAAGGCCAGACGGAAATCACTAAATCTACTCAGAAAGTGATCCTGGGTCGATCGTTATAATAAAATATGGGTACTTAGCATTTGTCCTATGGCAGACTGAAACTTATGTACCATATTTCATTAAAATATATTCATATGGGCAGTTATACATGGAAACATAGACGGACGGACAGACAGATGGACGGACAGACACACGGACGGACGCATCTAGATCAACTCATAAAGTGATTCTGAGCGGATCCGTATATGAAAAGATGGCTCTGCGTCAAATATTTTTGGTAGTTATTAACTTCAGCACAAGCTCGTTATACCCTAACCTCCAAAAAATCGGAAAAAAAATTATCAAAAATTTTTCGGTTCATTAGAATTTGTATTCCGCTTTAAGAGATGCACAAATAAAAATAACAAGTTTTTTGATGTGTAAAATTCTATAAGCGTAACAGTGAACCGTACGGCAAAATCGGTGTGAATTATGATTGTACTGGTGAAAAAATTATGTTTGAAAATGAAAAATAAAAAACGAAAAATGAAAATGGAAATATAAAAAATAAAAATTGCAAAATGAAAAATAAAAAATTAAAAGTGAAAAATTAAAAATAAAAAATAAAAAATTAAAAATGAAAAATGAAAAATAAAAATGAAATATGAAAAATAAAATATTAAGAATGAAAAATAAAAAATGAAAAATATAAAATAAAAAAAATGGCAAATAAAAAATTAAAAATGAAAATGAAAATGAAAACTGAAAAATAAAAATTATAATATGAAAAATTAAAAATTAAAAATATAAATTGAAAAATGAAAAATGAAAAATAAAAAATTATAAATGAAAAATAAAAAATAAAAAATTAAAATATGAAATGAAAAATGAAAAACGAAAATTAAAGAAACGAAAAATTAAAAATGAAAAACCAGAAATTAAAAATGAAAAATAAAAAATGAAAAATATAATATGAAAAATTAAAAAAGAAAAATTTTAAATGAAAAATGAAAAATTAAAAATGCAAAATAAAAAATTAAAATTTGAAATGAAGAATGAAGAATGAAAAATGAAAAACGAAAAATAAAAAATGAAAAATGAAGAATGAAAAATAAAATATTAAAAATGTAAAATAAAAAATTAAAATTTGAAATGAAGAATGAAGAATGAAAAATGAAAAACGAAAAATAAAAAATGAAAAATGAATAAGGAAAAACGAGAAATTAAAAATGAAGAATAAAAAATGAAAAATAAATAATGAAAAATATAATATGAAAAATTAAAAATGAAAACTAAAAAATAAAAAATTAAAAATATAAAATGAAAAATAAAAAATGAAAAATATAAAATAAAAAAAAAATGGCAAATAAAAAATTAAAAATGAAAATGAAAATGAAAACTGAAAAATAAAAAAATATAATATGAAAAATTAAAATTTAAAAATATAAATTGAAAAATGAAAAATTAAAAATAAAAAAATGAAAAATGAAAAATAAAAAATAAAAAATTAAAATATGAAATGAAAAATGAAAAACGAAAATTAAAGAAACGAAAAATTAAAAATGAAAAACCTGAAATTAAAAATGAAAAATAAAAAATGAAAAATATAATATGAAAAATTAAAAAAGAAAAATTTTAAATGAAAAATTAAAAATAAAAAATGAAAAATAAAAAATTAAAAATGTAAAATAAAAAATTAAAATTTGAAATGAAGAATGAAGAATGAAAAATGAAAAACGAAAAATAAAAAATGAAAAATGAATAATGAAAAACGAGAAATTAAAAATGAAGAATAAAAAATGAAAAATAAATAATGAAAAATATAATATGAAAAATTAAAAATGAAAACTAAAAAATAAAAAATGAAAATTATAAAATGAAAAATAAAAAATGAAAAATTAAAAATGAAAATGACAACTGAAAAATATAAAATATAATATGAAAAATTAAAAATGAAAAATATAAATTGAAAAATGGAAAATGAAAAATAAAAAATTAAAAATGAAAAATAACAAAATAAAAAATGAAATGAAAAATGAAAAACGAAAATTAAAGAAACGAAAAATTAAAATTGGAAAACGAGAAATTAAAAATGAAAAATAAAAAATGAAAAATATAATTTGAAAAATTAAAAATGAAAAATTTAAATTGAAAAACGAAAAATGAAAAATAAAAAATTAAAAATGAAAAATAAAAAATTAAAATATGAAATGAAGAATGAAAAATGAAAAACGAAAAATAAAAAAACAAAAAATGAAAAACGAGAAATTAAAAACGAAAAATAAAAAATTAAAAATTTTAAATGAAAAATGAAAAATGAAAAATAAAAAATTAAAAATTAAAAAATAAAAATTAAAAATTAAAAATTAAAAATTAAAAATTAAAAATTAAAAATTAAAAATTAAAAATTAAAAATTAAAAATTAAAAATTAAAAATTAAAAATTAAAAATTAAAAATTAAAAATTAAAAATTAAAAATTAAAAATTAAAAATTAAAAATTAAAAATTAAAAATTAAAAATTAAAAATTAAAAATTAAAAATTAAAAATTACAAATTACAAATTAAAAATTAAAAACGAAAAATAAAAAATTAAAAATTTTAAATGAAAAATGAAAAATGAAAAATAAAAAATTAAAAATTAAAAAATAAAAATTAAAAATTAAAAATTAAAAATTAAAAATTAAAAATTAAAAATTAAAAATTAAAAATTAAAAATTAAAAATTAAAAATTAAAAATTAAAAATTAAAAATTAAAAATTAAAAATTAAAAATTAAAAATTAAAAATTAAAAATTAAAAATTAAAAATTAAAAATTAAAAATTAAAAATTAAAAATTAAAAATTAAAAATTAAAAATTAAAAATTAAAAATTAAAAATTAAAAATTAAAAATTAAAAATTAAAAATTAAAAATTAAAAATTAAAAATTAAAAATTACAAATTAAAAATTAAAAATAAAAAATTAAAAATTAAAAATGAAAAATAAAAAATAAAAAAATTAAAAATATCAAATAAAGAATGAAAAATGAAAAACGAAAAATAAAAAAATGAAAACTGAAAAACGAAAAATAAAAAATGAAAAATGAAAAACAAAAATAAAAAAATTAAAAATTAAAAAAAAAAATGAAAAATAAAAAATTGAAAAATAAAAAATAAAAAAATTAAAAATTAAAAATGAAAAACGAAAAATAAAACATTAAAAATACAAAATGAAAAATTAAAAATTATATATAAAAAATTACTCTAATGAAGGTTTTTCGATCATAAAAATTTTCCTTCCCGATCTAATTCATTATTAATTATAGGCGTATTAAAAATTGAAATGACTGTTATAGATGTAAGGTAGCTTAAACCAACTCTCTCTAAGAAATTTTATTGTTTTTTATAAATTATGATTTTGAAATAATAAAATAATAAAAAAAATAATATATAAAAAATTAAAAATAAGAAAGGAGAAGTGAGAAATAAAAAATTATAAATAAAGAATTTAAAAAGAAAATATTCACAATGTTCAATAAATCGCTGATGAAAGCTGAAATGCCAGAAACCGATCCGATTAAGAATACAGTGTAGTTATGAATTTTTGAAATACATGCTTTCTTCTTCTTTACCACGCACCATCGAGAGAAAAAAGAAAAATAAAATTTGAAAAAATAATGAAAAATTAAAAATTAAAAATAAAAAATGACAACTAAATAATGAAATATTAAAAATTATGAAAAATGATAAATGAAAAACGAAAATTGAAAAATAAAAACCGAAAAATTAAAAATTATCCGGTTGAAATAATAAATAATAATAAATATTTTTATATTAGCAGAGCCCCTGCAGTTGATTGCTATAAGTGGTACAGAGATGACGCTTTCTGTTTGGTTTTAAAAAAGTGTCATAAAAAAATATTTAATCTCCTATGTGATCGCACTCACATAATTTTTTTTTATGAAACGTTGTATTAAATCTTGCGGAAGAGAAAATGAACGTAGTATTATCTGTCTTTCCATCTCAGATGCAGATATTCTAATGACATCTTCAGTGACTACGAGTATTAAGTAAAAATTCAAAGTTATTGTTGACATTTCGTTGCTCACCCCTTCAAAATTTTTCATGACTCGTTCAGATTTTTTATAAATTTTTAACTAAAGGTCAACTTAGCAAATCAGATAGTTATCAATAAGAAAGACGTCCATATGTCAGCTCTGAAACAAGTGCTGATATATCTGGAGTTTTTCTTAAAAAAGAATTCTTTATCTTAAATAAAGAATTGTTACTTTGTCAATTACATTCGTCATTGCCCTCCTGACAGTATTCCCAGCTTTCAAGGTAAGTAAAACTAATAGCTATTTTTCTGCCGACTTTCTCACAGAATTTACAAATTATATTGGAAGTTGAGCGCTGAAAAGGAACTTTTATATGTCTCTATTTAGTTTCAGTCCTTACGTCAGCTCGAAAAAAGTACTGACATCTCGTGAATCCATCACATCCGATATTGTCTTCAAGCTAGAATTACCAAGTTTGAAAATAAATAATATAAATAACTGGCTCCTTTTTACAATATGGAATTTATGGAGTAGGAAATTGTGAGTTGAATCAAAAAAGTCACATTACAGTCACAAGGCATGATTCGATTTTGCTTTATATTAAAGACAGCATGAAATCACAGGATCAACATCAATTCCATCAACCAACATAAAAGGTATTTTCTAATAGAAAAATTATTTTAAAGCTCCATAAAATTTCTTTATTTATTAACAAATTTATTCATAAAAACATCAAGATATATATAAAGAGTGGCCCAATAAGAGTGACGACATTTGTTGCTTTGCAGGTTGCATATAGCTGACATCAACGATTTTGTTGCGATGATTGAAAATGGGTTACCGAAACAATTAAACAACGTGTGATCATTGTGAAAGCCCACTATAAAAGTCAGGAAATTCCGCGAAGATTTCGTTCTTTGAATTGCAACTAACATGTGAGGAATACGAAAACTGATCTATAAACTGGTCGGTTTATCGAAAACATTGCTTCTATAAACTCGCAAAAATCAATTCGGTATCGTTCACAACAACTTCAAATTTAGCGAAGAAGAACGAAACAGCTTAAAAAAAAAAAAACTCCACCTTTACCCATACAATATTCAGCACACTCAGGAACTCAAACCAGCCGACCACGCATACTACCAGCTATTCGTAGTTAAATGAAGTGAATTCCAATTTTCATATTCGCCGATGATACTTATTTTCATCTGACTGGGCTCGCCAATAAAAAAAGTGTTGCACCATGAGGTGGCGTGTTTGGGCCTTACTTCTTCGAAAATGAGGCCGGATATGCAGTAACAGGAATACGAAGACGGAGTTCTTGTAGCCCCAACTGGATCATATGGATCTGAACGGTTTATGGTTTCAAGAGTACGGCGCCATTGAACGCCGGTTCTTTTCAGTGTTTTCAAATCTCAGATCTATGCGACTAAACCACAAACAATACCTGAGCTCAGGGCAGAGATGCAACGCGTCATCGGTGAGATAGAGCCACATCTTTGTCAAAATGTCATTGAAATTTTTATGAAAAAAGCGTGGGCCATATTGCCGGATATTTTATTCCAAACATAATCGGTACATGTCTACTTTACAATGCAATAAAAATATTATCACTCACTCAAAAAAATAAATGCGTTTTATTTTTTACACTAAATCGTACACTCTTATTGAGTCACCCTTTACGACATGCAAAAGTTAAAACAAAAATTATGTTTTAACCATCCTTTACATTATTTATGAAAAACATATTTAAAAAAAATAAATAACACACACAAATAGAGACAGAATTGATTTCACAGAAATCATAAATGTGAGTCAAAAATATGAAAAGTTTTCAGTAAATTGTCCGAAGCAGACAACATTTATTTACAGTGTTTTTTTTTAAGAGAAAATAATAAAAATGATATAAGTAGTACAACATCAATATTGTGGTCATTAAAATAGTGGTGATATTTACAATAAGTAGATTTTGTTAAGGAAATATGGTTACTTTTCAATTGAATTTACTCGGAAAAGAAACAAAAACATTTATATGATTACACACACACACAAAAAGAAAAATCGAAAAGTTTTAGTATTTGAAAATTTTTAGACTGCAATTGCACGTGAAGGAAAAATGGCTGAGCTGTTTATTGATGTCACAAAATCTCTCAACACAACCAAATTTCCAACTGGTGTTTGTGAGCCCGTTAAAGGAAAAAAAAAACAACATTTAATAGAGACACAACGAACATCGTTAAAACTTACATTGCGCTCTTCCGTTTCTACTATAAGAAGATTATTTTCCAAAGTCATTTTTGTTATGGAACCATTTGGTCCTGGCATTTCAATCTCATCATTGGCGGTATAAATTTCTGTGTGATGTGTTTCTAAAGCCAACGAAAGTTGTAAAGAAAATTTCGCTTTAGAAGCAGACGAAATGGAATCGGTTTTTGAGCATGTTGTCTGTTTTTCTAAATTAGTAGATTGGTCAGTCGAAAATTTTACAGTATTATCTGTAGTGGACGGTTTATTGGATGTATCTGGAAATTTCTGTATAGCATCCTTATCACTATTTGTGGGAGATGAGGATGGGAGATCATGTACTAACTGTAATGGTAAATAAAACACAAATGAAAGAAAGAAAGAAGGAAACACAATGAAATGATTTTCGTAAATTTAAATTAAATACAAAACAAATCTAGCGTCTATTTGAATAAGGCTGTGTGACTAAGGCAAACGAATATATGTGTGTATATGTGAAGAAATTACAGTTTTTTTTTTTATTTTTTTAAATAATTAAGAACAAAATTTTAATGAAAATAAATAGATATTGAAAAAATTGTATTTAATTTTAATTACCTCTCCTTTTTCCACACCATCTTCGCTCATTTGGCCTTTTGTGGCAGTCTGATCCGAATAACCGTTGCATTCATTTATATTCGTATGATACTTTTTGTATAAATATCTAATTACAAACAAAAAGAGAATAGAACAATAGAAATGTATACATAGTAAGTAATAAATGACATTTATGCTTTATGAGTTAGTTAATTAGAAAATTATTGTTAGAATTTCATAGAATCATTTGAAAGCACTCTTATGTCTTTCAGTTAATAGCACTTGTCATTAATATTGGCATTTGTTTCAACTAATTAAATTAAGGCAAAATTTCACATAAAACAGAAAAAGATTCAATACTGAACTTTTTATTCTTTTTACATATAGGGTGTGTTTTACAATTGTAAAGTAACTCAATTTTTTTTATTATATCTCCAGAAAGAAGAATAGTGAGATTACTTTCTACACAAACTGTGCAGACCATACTTGGCAGTATCGTCAATGTCTTTTCGGTGTTTAAAATTTTTACAAAAAGTCATGAGGGGCGCAGCTTTCCGAATTCCAGCAAGGTAAAACTATCGCTTTATACAATCGCAGAGTAGAAATGAGAAAAATCGGTACACAAATTAATCTTAAAATTTAAAAAAATCTGAAAATATGTGGTACGAATAAGCAACTCGTTCATGTCAGTAATGGGCTTGCGGTAGTTGGTGAATGCAAAAGTATCAAATACAACCCCTTTAGAATCTAACAAAAATATGGAATTTATAAGCAAAAACAATTTGAAAAGACAACAAAGTGCCAGAAGTAAGCTAGAGTAAATTTTGCTATTAGCAACTTGTACACTAGAGTAGTTTAAAAATTAAATTGCAATTTTGGGGAGTGTCGGCGTCCAGTTGGTTTCCTTCCTATATAAAACCAATAAATGTGATTTTTGGGTACAATCAGATAAAGAAAAGTCGCGCCCGGCAATCGATTGAAAATTTCATTCTATAGTTAAATTTGTCCGACAAATTGTTAGACGAATTGATATCAGTACTAAATTGCCTTTTCAAAAAGTTATATAATTCAAATTCTAATAAAAAATCGCCAAGAAATAGCAAATTCCCCAGACCACTTTTGTGCCAAAAAAAAACACTAGCTCATGAAATTTGACGGAGATTTTTCCAACTTTAAGAAATTGCTGAAGCCATAATTTTTTTTTTGGTCTCTATACCTATAAGAACTCAGATAAGAAGTACTGTTCTATTACCAGGTTTGTAATTTATTTCGCAATGAGACCGGATATGGAAAATTTTTTTGAAAAATTTTTAAAACTCCGTTTTCAAGTTTTAACAAAGTTTCTTAAACAAAATTTAAAGAAATGAATCTGGCACTTTAAGATTTATTTTAGTACATGTTAGAGAGTTACTGTGTGAATTTTTAAGTAAATTGCTCTGCTTCAATTTTTTTTATAGCGATTTTTTTTTTTTTTGGCGAAATTCGAGAAAAATTTGTTTTTTGTGAAATATTCAGTAAATGTACTTTTTATACCTTATACCACTATGTGGTTTGGGCATAATGACTTTGAGCTGCTATTTGTAACTACCAAAAATATTTAACCTAGACCCATCTTTTATTATACCGATCGGCTCAGAATCACTTTCTGAGTCGTTTTAGCGATGTCCGTCCGTCCGTCTATGTATCCATGTAAACCTTGTAATCAAAATACAGGTCGCTAATATGAATATATTTTGATGAAATTTGCCATATAAGCCTCTACCGGCCATAGGATGAACGCTAATGATTGGTAATAAAATTGTTGAAATTCGGCCCATATTCAAACCTAGTCCCCATACAAATGACCCCTATGAAATCGACATAAATTGCCATAAGATCCAAATTATCATATACATCTTAGAAAAATTGGGTTTGTATGTGTTTATTATATCCATTAATCAGTAGTCCAAAAATGATCCCTATTTGACAATTCTTAGTCATAGGTCCCATATAGAGCTACTTCCCGATCTTCACTTAAATCTATCAAAAAAACAAAAATATTGCACAGATTTTTTCAAATTTGGTTTGTGTATATTTTTTCAAAATATAAGTGACTTTGCTAAATACGGTCAGGGTCGGTCCATTTTTCGACCCATATAGTTCCCGTATAAATATAGCACCCGTTATGAACTTTTTCATATCTGCAGCCAAAAAATTAATAACAATGGCGCTCAAATTTAGTTTATGATTATTTTCTATATCCAATTAATTATACCGGATAGGTGGGATCTCTAAAGCATGGTATTGGGTATCGTATAGTCAGTCTACACCGACTATAATTTTCTTACTGTTTTTTTGCGGATGTTGAAAAAAATTTTATTTTTGTAAAATATGCAGTAAATGTACTCTTTCTAAATACTTTGCATCAAAAATTAATTACTTTTCTTCTTTAAAATATTAAAAACTTATTAAAAAATTCAAATATTTTGTACGTGCTCGTGAATTTTTAGATATGACGCCTAAAATATAATAGAAAAATGTGCAGGTCTTCAGTGCTAAAATTTTGGAATAAATCGAACTACGTTAACCCAATCCTTGCCGAGGCCAAACTTTGAATTTTTGCATACTTAAAAAGAAGTAAATACCCAAAAATAATGTATTGTTCTAGCAAACTAGATGACCTCCATTTTTATTGGTTGGGAAATAAAATTCTGCTATATTTTGCGAAAACTTTCCCTTATGTGTTTAAATGACCCATTCTAAAAAATAATTTTAGTAATATACAGTTTTAGCAATATATACAATTTATTTTAGCTTTTAGTATTTCTGCAGAATTTTTATTATTTACTTCATTGACGTGGAAATCTGATGAATATTTTAAAATAGAGTTTAATTTCTGCAAGGAATTATTTATGGTAAACGATACTGCCGAAGGAGGCGTTAAATTAAGTGTTAGCAAACAATGCATAAAACAATGTCCGTTAGGGCGGGTCGTTCGGCCAAGTGACAAGGCAAATCGTATTCTAGGGATCAAAATACGAAACTTTGGACGAGGAACCATACCTCCAAAACGAATTCTGATGTCCCGACTTTTGACCTGTCTGTCTGTCTGTCTCACTTTGACCAATTTAGAGTGCCCCAATCAAGTCCAAATGTATGACCGACCCCCACTAACTTTAAGGGCCGACCCACCCATGCCAGTGACACACCCCTGGAAGCCCTCTGGGGGGTTCCCCATACAAACATTTCAAAAAATCAATATTTTTTTTTTTAATTGGGCTGACTATGTTTGATTTAATATCTTCTACTCTGCCAATAAATAATAATCATACGCCTTGACTATGTTATGTTATTCAAAAAGATCGATTGGATGAGGGTAAGTAACTCCGTTACTATGCGTGACTACCCCAAAATTAATCTGTAGTCACAACAAGACTATGAGCCAAGTTTCAGATCAATTTCATGAGGGGAATGTTGTTGCCCCATGGCACACAGACAGCCAGGTCAAAAGTCGGGATATCAGAATTCGTTTTAGGGGTATGGTTCCTTAAGCAAAGTTTCGTATTTTGATCCCTAGAATATGATTTTCCTTGTCACTTGAGCGATGTTTTTGCCTCCCTACAAATCGACTCGCCCTAATGTCCGTCCTGTTTCTTCAATGTTCTTATTTTATTTAGTAATTTCTAAAAATAATTTTGTAATAAAATCTTTCAAAAGTTGTTTCAATTTATATTTGCGTGCAATAAGCAAATAATTGCACCAAAGATTTTTCACAATGGATTATTTTGATCGCAGGGGTACTGAAGGGTAAAATAAAGATATGAACCGAATTATATTTCTTAAATTATAGATAATGGTTTCAGCGACCTTAATAGAAAAACTCATTTTCGTTGATCTTTATTTAAAAATATCCTAAAATCCATAACTGCCCTTGGCAAATAATGGTTTCATATTCTCGGATTTGTCTATTTCAGGACTAAAAGGTAGTTTAATACTTTAAGCGTCATATCTAAAAATTCAACAACACTTATGAAATATTTGATTTTTTTTAATAAATTGTCTTTTATTAGTTTGGAGACATGTTTGACCCCAAGTCCAAAAGGTTTAATGGGGTCATATTATTTTTCTCCGAAACCCTAGGCTATTAAGATCAAATATAACATTTAAAAGTAGAAAAGTGAATAAGTTTTGATGCAAAGTATTTACATAGAGTACATTTACTGAATATTTCACAGAAATCTGTGAACTCGGCAAAAAAAATCCTTGTAAAAAAATTGTGGCAGAAGAATTTACTTACAAATGCACACAGTTAATCTCTAACGTGTATCTAACAAAACCTCATGTTCTAAATTTTGTTTAATCACATTTTGTAAAACTTGAAAAAGTTCTTTAAAAATTTTATCAAAAAAATTTTCCATTTTCTGTCTCATTGCGCAATAGTTAGCAACGTGGTAATAAAGCGAGTTTTATTCAATTTTGAAGTTATATAGCTTATTGAAGAGATAATTTAGTACTGATTCATATAACAGCTTGACGAAAAAGTTTAACTATAGAACGAAATTTTCGTAAAGTCTGAAAAAAAAATATTTTTCCCATATATATACGGGGGATTTCATGTCAAGTGCACCAACTTTTGAAACCGATGTCTTCCGATCGGAATGAAATTTGTATCAAAGTTAGTCCTATTGGATAGTAGTTTAGACACAATTTTTCAAAAAGATCGGTCCAGATCTCTCTGAGCTAGAGGGGATCAAAATTTGACATTTTGGCCAAACAGGTGTTTTTTCTCTTCCATGTAACTTATTACTTATTGTCCCTAGGAAATTTTCTCCCAAAGAGTTTAGATAGCTATTTCCTCATTATTTCGGAAAAAAATAATTTAAAAAAAAAATTTTTTTTGTAGACTTTTTTTTGCTAAATTAAAGCATTTTTTGCCTTTTTTTCAAAAAGGGCATTTTTTTTTTTATTTTTTCATAAGAAAGTTAGAATTTTTCCTTTAAGAGCTTTTTGGTCACTTAGTGGGATGGGAGTGGGATATCTATCAAAAAAAATGTTTTGTAACTCAAGACAACAGTTTTTCAATTTTTCACAAATGAACTATTTTGAATTTTTTCCGATTTGTGTCTAAAACCTTACAAATAAAACTTATACTGAGAAACTAGACAAATTAACCTTTCCGAAGGTATGTAACATACCTTCATAACATAACAGAAGAGAATGGTTATCTGTAACCTGAAAGAGTTATTTGCAACATTTCAATCTGAACACGAGGATGTTAGAATTTGCTTCACGAAATTAACCCAAATGAGGCCAAAACATTGCGTTTTGCCAGAAAGCAGCGGAACTCACACAGTATGCGTTTGCATTTACCATGAAAATGTTAAACTGATGTTGAAGGAAATCAACTTAAAGTATTTAACAGATGATTCGGCAGAAGATTTACACGATTACCGCGATTGCCTTAAATTGACTATGTGTCCTAATGCAACAACTTATTGCCACTTAGGTGACTGTACCAATTGCCCGAAAACCACATTCATCAAAGAAAATTTAATCAACTCTTTAGATCGAGAATATATAGAGGATGTCAAATTTGATTCTTGGATTCAGACTGACAGATGCACATTGAAAACAATCATTTTAAATGTGGATCATTTTGTGGAAGAAATGTGTACAGGATTGCTAAACTTGAGAACCCATGACTTTTTAGTCGAAGAGCAATGGTCATTCTTCAAGGATTTTAAGATGCATTTGAAGTCTGGTGAATTCGTTATTTCATATGATTTCGCAGAAAACTATAAATATGTTCTTCAGGATGCCATACAAGCATTTTACTTCAATAACGACCAAGCAACTATATTCACAGTAGTTATTTACTACATGAAAGATGTAAAACATGATACCGTTGCAGTTTATGAGTACCAGAAGAGAATGTTAAAATTTCTAAAATCTAAATTTACAGTAAGGAAGTATACTACGTTTCGGACGGAGCTCGTCAACATTTTAAAAACAAAAGTAGCTTGGCAAATCTTATGGCCCATGAAAAAGATTTTGGAATGCTAGCTGAGTGGCATTTTCATCCTACTGCTCATGGTAAAGGAGCATGTGATGGTATTGGAGCAAACCTTAAAAGAAATGCAGCGAACTATAGCCTCCAGTGCTCTCATCAAGATCGCATCTTAGATGCGACTGCTTTATTCCATTGGGCAAAGAGTTATTGTAAAGAAACTAAAATAGTTTTCAGTAGCAAAGAGGATCATCAGGAAACATTGAAAACACTGAAGAGCAGATTCGATGCTGCGGTAGCAATCGATGGCACCGCTCAATACCATGCTTTTATACCGCTTGTCGATGGAAGACCCAAGTTGAAAAAGTTTTCTGCCTCTATTCAATGCGATATCTTTCCAAAGACAACAAGTAAACCAGCAGCGAAATCAACAGCTGAACCTAGTAACGCCAAGAAAGGATTGACAAAAAAACGCAGTAAATAAAGGCGACAAAAAAGATGGATGAAAGACTGGGTATTTAAAAATTTAAAAGACTTAAATACTTCATCAGCTACAATAAATTAAGTATAAAAATAGTTATGATATAAATGGATCTAATGCAATTAAGATTAAATTTTAATAAATTATTTATCTTTTTAATATTATTATTATTATACATTAATTTAATTATTATTAAAAATATATAAAAAATAATAATTTTCCAACATTTCTATAGAAAAAAAGCGATTTTTTCCTGAGGTTAACATATTCTGAGTATTACAGTATCGAGGGTATAAAATTTTAGTTAGGTATGTTATATACCTTCGGAAAGTTTAGTTTGTCTAGTTTCTCAGTATAAGTTTTGTTTGTAAGGGTTTAGACACAAATCGGAAAAAATTCAAAATAGTGCATTTGTGAAAAATTGAAAAACCGTTGTCTTGAGTTACAAAACATTTATTTTGATAGATATCCCACTCCCATCCCACTAAGCGACCAAAAAGCTCTTAAAGGAAAAATCCTAAGCTTTCTTATGAAAAAATAAAAAAAAAATGCCCTTTTTGAAAATAAAGGCAAAAAATGCTTTAATTTAGCAAAAAAAAAGTCTACAAATTTTTTTTTTTTTTTTAAGTATTTTTTTCCGAAATACTGAAGAAATAGCTATCTAAACTCTTTGGGATAAAATTTTCTAGGAACAATAAGTAATAAGTTACATGGATGAGAAAAAACACCTGTTTGGCCAAAATCTCAAATTTTGATCCCCTCTAACTCAGAGAAATCTGGACCGATCTTTTTGAAAAATTGTGTCTAAACTACTATCCAATAGGACTAACCTTGGTGCAAATTTCATCCCGATTGGAAGATATCGGTTTCAAAAGTTGGTGCACTTGACATGAAATCCCCCATATATGATATTTCTTTACTTTTCGTTTGAAAACCTTGATGACCTTATAATTCTGAAACGCTTGTATTTTTAAAATTTTTTTTAATAAATATATACATCAGTCTGGAGATATAGTTTGAATTGAATGCCCTTATAATTGTGAAACGCACATTAATTCATTGTTTAGTGAATGTAAATATTTTTAAATATTTTTTTATTAAAGGTTGAGTCCTTAATCGAAAATACGTATTTAGTTGAATTTCTGAGTAAATTTTTGTTTTCGTTTTAATATTTTTATTTATTGTGCTGGAAAAAGTCTAGAACGCACAAAAATTTTGGTTGTGTCTATTTAAAAAAAATTCTAACAATCGTATTCTTTTTAGTGGCACTGGACGGACTTTGAGCTGCCTATTAAGCATTTTTTAAATGAAAATCTGTTGCTAAATCCAAATCTGTCATTCCCCTTTCCTGACTAGAAAGTGTAACACTCGTTCTGTGGAGTGGGTGGGGGGAGAAATTCAATGTCAGGAAGAAAATACTATGCTAGTATAGGAACCCACAAATGGGTTTGGTGTTCTCAAGCCAAACATTTTTAAGATCTTTTCCTTGTTGATGTTTGTTTTCTTAATTTTTTTTAGCTATAATGCAAAAACCATTGATGATTTCTCACTTAATTTTTCAGCAAAATTGTAGCTAAGGATTATTATAAAAAACTACCAATAAATTTTGTAGAAAACTATTTTATTAAATTTTAGCGATAGTCGATTTTTGTTTTTTACGATTTTTAATTTTAGCGATTTTTGACTAGTCGATTTTTGGTTTTTGCGATTTTTGATTTTGGCGATTTTTGACTGTGACGGCATATGTTTTTTGCGATTTTGATTTTAGCTATTTTTGTTTTTAGCGATTTTTATTTTTAGCGATTTTTAATATAAGCGATTTTTGTTCTTCGCGATTTTCGGCTTTGTTCGTTTTTGATTTTGGCGATTTCATCCATTTATTCCACGACTACTCACATTGGTAATTAAGATACTTGTCAAAAGTTTAAAGAATACCGTTTTCATAGTATTTAAAATTTTTTTGGATAGGAGGTGCCAGACGAAGTGCAAAGGCTTTTTCTATCATAGTACATTAAATATATCTTATTATTGACCGACTATTCACATTAATAACTTATGACCTCACGCAGTACTCCAAATATATGATATTAAATATTTACTTTGTGTGGTGGGTGCCAGGCGCATTGGTCCGATCCCGCCCATTTTCTGTCCGAAAACTCACATTAATAAGTTACTAACTCACACAATGTTCTAAGGTTTTCTCTGTTACAGTAATCTAGTGTCGCGCCCATTGGTTCGATCCCGTCATTTTTCCACGACTCTTCGAATTAGTATTATATGCATGTGTACATAATTTCAGAACTGTTGCTATCGTATTACTCCAGATATTATATGTTAAAATTAGATGTTAAAAAGTCACTTTATATAGGAGGTGCAATGCCCACTAGAAAAATCCAAAACAAATATAGCCTAATGTTCGTTCCTAATAGGCAGTTACCGGCTGTAAATATTTCAAGACGATCGGTTCAATAGTGCAGTATCCTATGAACCACTAACAGCCAAACAAACAAGCAGATAAAACTCCATTTTTATATAAAATATTAATCTATAATGTTAATAGGCAGGACGATTTCTTGTGACCGATGTAGCTTTGTCAGTTTTACTTTCATTTTGACCAAACATGCCTCATTTGAAAGGCACTTCTTTTTAGATTTTAAAGATTTTAAATTTTTAAATTTCTTTGGAGTAAAATTTATTTAAAGTTCCTACTAACACATACATAAAATTATACAATGTGTTTATTAAATTTTTTAATGTGTTTGCATATATTGTATATGAAAAGCCCTGTGTTGAATTTAAAAATAATTTTGTCATAAGCTAATAACGTCAATAACACAATCGATATTTAAAAAGTTTGATGTGTATCGTCTAAAATTGCTTAGAATACCTTTAGGGTCTTTATTATTGAGCTAATAAAATTTCGTAGAATTTACACTCGAATTTCGAGGGCTTGGCTCTGCTATAGTTATCATTATACTTCTTAATATTAATACTTATATGGATGAGTGATAATTATCATAATTCTCATAAGAGAGCCTTGTCCAGGACTTTCTGCCCACCAGGCAATGCCTCGAAAATGTTATGAGCCATTTCTGAGACAAATATTATTCGTATCGTAAATTAACCCCTCGAAAGAAATGAACTGTCAACCTTATAAAACTGAAGTTTAAAATTTAAAGATGTCAGGCTGTTTTGTATTTGCTCGTGGTCACATTGCATTTTTTCATGGCTATAAATACAATGTGCCCTTTATGTGATATAATACTTCTATTTACAAGGTCTCAGTCCAGCCCATATCAGGACATAAATATATTTGTTTTGCGGGAATCTGCTCCTCTACTAACAACAGTAAAATATTGTGTGGCACACTAAAAACGAGACCTAATGCGCTACCAAGACAATTATGGTAGCTGTGGACCAATTAAAGTGGCCACTTCAGAAATAGAGTGGAAAATTCACGAAATAAAATTAACGACCATCGGCTGAAAATAAGCGAGCTAGCGCAAATACTCGTAAAGTGCTCTGTATTGTATATTGACTGGGAAGTTAAGGATGGCTTCTCGTATGATCATAATGAACAAAAATTGCTTCGTGACTATGTTTAAATCGAGTAATTGGTTGAGTTTTACTGCAATAAAAACGAGTTTCAATGTCGATTCAGAAAAAAGAACACAAAAGACAATTCACAAGTTCACATCTTCATCACATACCCCATTTTGCAGTCCTCTGGAAAATATTCTGTATACAAATTAAAAAAAAAAATGAATGGGGTTGATAACTGTCAGCTATCAGTCGTTTGATAAAATGAGAAAAGGGAAACTATGTAGGGAACTTAAGATATATTTCACAGTATCATTGCGTTTTCTTCATTAGTTCGGTCAGTTCTGGTACTCGCCTAGTGCCATATTAACATATTAACTGTTCTGATTAAAATATTAATAAAAACAAATTTTGTTATGGCGATTGCCAAGCTCAATATGCTGTAGTTCCAATTACTTCATTAGCTACCCAATTAGCTAGAAAATATTCTGTTTCCGAACTTAAAAAGGTGAAATATTTGCTAAAAAAAAAAAAAAAAACGAAGAGACGGAGCCAGTTGTTGGTAACTGTTTTAAGGAGCTTGACAGTTCTCTCTAGGATATCAAAGATATTGAAAGTCATGGGGAAAAGTAAGAAATGGGCGACTATGTTGAGAAATTTATTCATCGTTCACGAGGCCTTTTGAGTTTCCTGAAATTACCTAGTCCGATTAAAATATTCAGAGAAAAGTTAAGACTTTTATACAAATATATGTTTTGTTCTCATTCTCCTTCTCTAACGTACAATATTTAAAGAAGTAGTTATCCCTAAAGGAAAATGGGACCATCCTCAGGCCCAGTTATTAAAAAATCTTGTCTAACTCAAACTATTTAAATTTTTGTTTAAATGGTGCGTGGTAAAGAAGAAGAAAGCATATATTTCAAAAATTCATAACTGCACTGTATTCTTAATCGGACCGGTTTCTGGCATTTTCAGCCTTCATCAGCGATTTATTGAACATTGTGATAATTGTTATGTTTTTTTTAATTGAATAGATTGTTTCTATATGAAAATTTTTTCTACTAAGGGCGGCCGTGAGGTTTTGAACCATGAACCTCACATACACTCGTACTTGCACTTTTTGGTCAGCGCTTTAACACACTCACCTAAAGTCAGGCCTACGAGCAGTGTGGTTAGTTTTCAGTTTTCGTACCATACAGCTTTACTTTGTATTAATTTCAGAAGATACAACTCTGTCCAAACAAACAATCGTTATTTTTGAATTTTGAATATTTTTTGCATTTATACTTCTAATTTCCACTATTCTCAGTTTTCGTAAGAGTTGTCATATGTGATGTACGGTTTTTGTACATAACTACATATGCACTTTACATATATTTGAGATGACGCTTTGAAGCGAAGAAAATTTTTTGTTTTGTTAGTTTTATCGTCATTTTTCAGACATATTGCAATTACTACTGTAATTAATATGCAATTTTTTAATTTTTGTTTAAATGGTGCGTGGTAAAGAAGAAGAAAGCATATATTTCAAAAATTCATAACTGCACTGTATTCTTAATCGGACCGGTTTCTGGCATTTCAGCCTTCATCAGCGATTTATTGAACATTGTGATAATTGTTATGTTTTTTTTAATTGAATAGATTGTTTCTATATGAAAATTTTTTCTACTAAGGGCGGCCGTGAGGTTTTGAACCATGAACCTCACATACACTCGTACTTGCACTTTTTGGTCAGCGCTTTAACACACTCACCTAAAGTCAGGCCTACGAGCAGTGTGGTTAGTTTTCAGTTTTCGTACCATACAGCTTTACTTTGTATTAATTTCAGAAGATACAACTCTGTCCAAACAAACAATCGTTATTTTTGAATTTTGAATATTTTTTGCATTTATACTTCTAATTTCCACTATTCTCAGTTTTCGTAAGAGTTGTCATATGTGATGTACGGTTTTTGTACATAACTACATATGCACTTTACATATATTTGAGATGACGCTTTGAAGCGAAGAAAATTTTTTGTTTTGTTAGTTTTATCGTCATTTTTCAGACATATTGCAATTACTACTGTAATTAATATGCAATTTTTTAATTTTTGTTTAAATGGTGCGTGGTAAAGAAGAAGAAAGCATATATTTCAAAAATTCATAACTGCACTGTATTCTTAATCGGACCGGTTTCTGGCATTTCAGCCTTCATCAGCGATTTATTGAACATTGTGATAATTGTTATGTTTTTTTTAATTGAATAGATTGTTTCTATATGAAAATTTTTTCTACTAAGGGCGGCCGTGAGGTTTTGAACCATGAACCTCACATACACTCGTACTTGCACTTTTTGGTCAGCGCTTTAACACACTCACCTAAAGTCAGGCCTACGAGCAGTGTGGTTAGTTTTCAGTTTTCGTACCATACAGCTTTACTTTGTATTAATTTCAGAAGATACAACTCTGTCCAAACAAACAATCGTTATTTTTGAATTTTGAATATTTTTTGCATTTATACTTCTAATTTCCACTATTCTCAGTTTTCGTAAGAGTTGTCATATGTGATGTACGGTTTTTGTACATAACTACATATGCACTTTACATATATTTGAGATGACGCTTTGAAGCGAAGAAAATTTTTTGTTTTGTTAGTTTTATCGTCATTTTTCAGACATATTGCAATTACTACTGTAATTAATATGCAATTTTTTAATTTTTGTTTAAATGGTGCGTGGTAAAGAAGAAGAAAGCATATATTTAAAAAATTGCATATTAATTACAGTAGTAATTGCAATATGTCTGAAAAATGACGATAAAACTAACAAAACAAAAAATTTTCTTCGCTTCAAAGCGTCATCTCAAATATATGTAAAGTGCATATGTAGTTATGTACAAAAACCGTACATCACATATGACAACTCTTACGAAAACTGAGAATAGTGGAAATTAGAAGTATAAATGCAAAAAATATTCAAAATTCAAAAATAACGATTGTTTGTTTGGACAGAGTTGTATCTTCTGAAATTAATACAAAGTAAAGCTGTATGGTACGAAAACTGAAAACTAACCACACTGCTCGTAGGCCTGACTTTAGGTGAGTGTGTTAAAGCGCTGACCAAAAAGTGCAAGTACGAGTGTATGTGAGGTTCATGGTTCAAAACCTCACGGCCGCCCTTAGTAGAAAAAATTTTCATATAGAAACAATCTATTCAATTAAAAAAAACATAACAATTATCACAATGTTCAATAAATCGCTGATGAAGGCTGAAATGCCAGAAACCGGTCCGATTAAGAATACAGTGCAGTTATGAATTTTTGAAATATATGCTTTCTTCTTCTTTACCACGCACCATTTAAACAAAAATTAAAAAATTGCATATTAATTACAGTAGTAATTGCAATATGTCTGAAAAATGACGATAAAACTAACAAAACAAAAAATTTTCTTCGCTTCAAAGCGTCATCTCAAATATATGTAAAGTGCATATGTAGTTATGTACAAAAACCGTACATCACATATGACAACTCTTACGAAAACTGAGAATAGTGGAAATTAGAAGTATAAATGCAAAAAATATTCAAAATTCAAAAATAACGATTGTTTGTTTGGACAGAGTTGTATCTTCTGAAATTAATACAAAGTAAAGCTGTATGGTACGAAAACTGAAAACTAACCACACTGCTCGTAGGCCTGACTTTAGGTGAGTGTGTTAAAGCGCTGACCAAAAAGTGCAAGTACGAGTGTATGTGAGGTTCATGGTTCAAAACCTCACGGCCGCCCTTAGTAGAAAAAATTTTCATATAGAAACAATCTATTCAATTAAAAAAAACATAACAATTATCACAATGTTCAATAAATCGCTGATGAAGGCTGAAATGCCAGAAACCGGTCCGATTAAGAATACAGTGCAGTTATGAATTTTTGAAATATATGCTTTCTTCTTCTTTACCACGCACCATTTAAACAAAAATTAAAAAATTGCATATTAATTACAGTAGTAATTGCAATATGTCTGAAAAATGACGATAAAACTAACAAAACAAAAAATTTTCTTCGCTTCAAAGCGTCATCTCAAATATATGTAAAGTGCATATGTAGTTATGTACAAAAACCGTACATCACATATGACAACTCTTACGAAAACTGAGAATAGTGGAAATTAGAAGTATAAATGCAAAAAATATTCAAAATTCAAAAATAACGATTGTTTGTTTGGACAGAGTTGTATCTTCTGAAATTAATACAAAGTAAAGCTGTATGGTACGAAAACTGAAAACTAACCACACTGCTCGTAGGCCTGACTTTAGGTGAGTGTGTTAAAGCGCTGACCAAAAAGTGCAAGTACGAGTGTATGTGAGGTTCATGGTTCAAAACCTCACGGCCGCCCTTAGTAGAAAAAATTTTCATATAGAAACAATCTATTCAATTAAAAAAAACATAACAATTATCACAATGTTCAATAAATCGCTGATGAAGGCTGAAATGCCAGAAACCGGTCCGATTAAGAATACAGTGCAGTTATGAATTTTTGAAATATATGCTTTCTTCTTCTTTACCACGCACCATTTAAACAAAAATTAAAAAATTGCATATTAATTACAGTAGTAATTGCAATATGTCTGAAAAATGACGATAAAACTAACAAAATATTTAAATTTTTTTTCTAAAGATATTTGGATTTAGCAGCCTCGTCCAGTGTTCTTAATGTATTGACATAACATATTATAAAGATAAGATATACCTTAAGGCCCAAAACATACTGCAGGTAACAACGACCGGCAATATAACGATGAAGAGACCAATACCCAAAGATATTAAATTTACAATGTCTTCTAGAAAAACAAAACAAAATAAAAGAAGAAAAAAACACATACCATATTACTTTGATAGCATTTCATTTTAGCAAGAAGAAGAACTCATTAAGATTATTGTTATATCCTCAACGAAGCATCTCAAGTTCTCTGTAAATACTTACCTGTATTTTTTTCCTGTAAATCATTGACATCCATAACAGAAAATGCTGTTGCGTTACTCATACGTTCGGTTTGAGTGAAATTCCCATTTATGAAGGTGGAATTGTTCATGCTTACTCTGTTTAGAAACTCTTTAAATGATGTTAGATTTTGTTCGTTACTATTTACACTGGCTGAGCTGCCACCGCCCACACCTATAGCCATTAATTCCCCCGAGTCTTTAACATCAGCACTTAACTCATCTTTGCGCATATTATTTACGCCATAGTTAACATACAAGTGTGCATAGTCTGCAACGTGATTTGGTTGTTGTTTATGGTTTTTTGTCAAGCCAGATGATGAGGCAGCTGCTGCTGCTGCGGCTAGATTGCCAAAGGGATATGAACCTTCAACGCCATCAAAGCCACCGTCAGCGCTTTCGTCTATAAGGTCACCACCATATTGTATTGATGATTCGTCAAGTCGTTGGTTATTGTTGTTGTCTACATCATGACTGTAGCCGTAGCCAGTGCTGGCAGCATTGACTGTGTTATCCTCAATGTCGTTGTTATAAATATTATTATTGTTGTTATTGTTATTGTAGTTACTGTTGTCGTTCTCTTCATATATGCCTGAGCGATGCAGTTGCGCTTCGTTGGGCATGAAATCGATTTCTTTTAGCTCAATCTGTGGTGGCAACTCACCTATAACCGGCACCCCTATGGAGATTTCCGGTAATATGGCTGGTTGTATTATAACATCTGCTTGCTGTGTAACCAAGTGCTGTTGTTCTGGAACATATGTTGTTGTTATAGCTGAATCTGGCGATTGTTCTACTTCGATAATTGATTCTCCCACATAAGTGACATCCAAGGGTGGTGATGGTTCATTACGATTGCGATAGATTTTAAGAGAGTCCGCCTGATTACGATTGGAATTTGATGAGAGAATAATATCTTCCTCATAGAGATGATGTGTGGACTTCGAGTCGTCCTGTGTATTCATATTGGGATGTGTACTTGCCATATAATTGGCTGGAAAGAATTGTGATTCCAATTTCAATTTTCGTTCCTCGTCGGAGTTTTTAGGTGAGGCTAAGGACTCGCCGACTTTAACTTCGGTATTAGATATATAGAAAATCGTATCAGAATCGCGATCAAAATTTGCCTGATATGGTGGAGGTGGTGGCGGAGGAGGCGGTGTATTGTCGGATATAAATAAATCATCAGAACTTTTAATATCTTTGCGATTTGTTTCAACAGTTGTATTATCAGTATCTATAATTTCTACTACCAAAATTTCATCACTTCTGGCCTCCTTATTGGCCAAATTCGTACCCCCATTTGAGGGCACCTTAAGTTTAATATTATCATTAACTTTTGAGTCATCATAGGACTCATCTTCGGCTCGTTCGTTATTATTATATTCCGTTTGGGGATATGAAAATTCCAAATCTTCACTTTCATTACCAAATGATTCTGAGACATTGATATGAATTTCTATGGCTGCTGGCTCAGGTTTGCCAGAAGCCACCTGTATCGTACTAAAGTTTATGGATTCTGGAGTGGAGGTTTCCGTGCGATCTATAACATATTGGGTGAATTTTTCCTGTTGTACGGAAGACACTGGTGGCTTTGTAGTTTTTCCCAGGGATAATTCATCTTTTATAGATTCCAAGTAAATTGGAGTGTTGTCATTATCTTTAAAATTAGTCGAGCCTACTATAGAGTCTATGGTAGAATCATAGATCTCAATTTGTATATCGGAGATTTTTGATTCAGTTTTTCCCTTTCCAATAGCAAGGAATCTGGATTCCGTCTTTTGTTGCTTATTGTCGGAGGTAAAAGTGGTATTAGCCTGCAGAATAGGTGTTTTTGTGGCCACTGTATCTACAATTTGAAACAAGGTGGAGGATAAAACTGTAGCAGACTTTGGCTGTTCTACAATTTGTTTCTTTGGATTTGCATAATCGGTTAATATACTTGATCTTAAAGAAGATTCCCTACTATATTTAGGGTTTGCCAACATTTTATCCTTATTTGGCTCGTCATAAGCAAAGATGGCCTTAGTATTGTTAAAAAGTTTCTTAGGAGTTCGAAAGTCGGTGTGAGTTCTGGCTTCTGGAGCATGTGTGATGTTAAATTGCTTCGGAGTTATTATAAAATCATATTTATTTTCTATGGATTCCGCAATATGCTTCTGTGGATCACTTTGACCAATAAATTCTATGGAATTCCTTGAAGTTTCTTGTTTATTAAGTATGCTTGTGGTAGCTTCCACTTTTGGTTCTATATCAGATTTTGCTTTTAATTCCACAAAATGGCCGGTACGTAATTTTGTTTCCAAAGAGCTTAAAGGCTGAGCATTATTTGTCATTTCATGATGATTATTGGCCGCATGATGAATAACATGAAAAGTTTTTTCTTCCATTAAAATAGGTCCTAAATAACCATGTTTTATGGGTAGCAATAAATGCCCAGTAGTAGCGACATTAATCAAAGGTGATAAAGTTGTAGTCGAATTAGACAAGACTGTCTTTATGGAAGAAGGAGTCGTTTGTTGGAGATTTCGGGATTTGTGGTTATCATCATGTTTATTGGACACTAAATCCTCTATATAGTGTTTGTCTATTAATTGTTTTTTCTTGATATTTTTCAAGCCGTCATGGCCGTTATCATGGCTGTTTCCTGCTGTTATAGAGACCTGTTTCATTTCCTCACTGTGCTTCTCTAAATCTATTAATTTCAAAACCTTTTCCTCTATGGCAGCTCCATCGTTTACACGTAAGTTTGGTGTTGTCTCCAAAGGGTGCATAGCCATATCTGCGGTTGTTTGTTGTTGTATTTGTTCAGCAAAGGGCACTGGTGTTGTTATATCCGTTTCCGTTTTAATTACAGATTGTTGGTTATCTAAAGCAGTTGTTTGAAAATTCTCCATCGTTTGAACAGTCATAGATGGCAATGGATTTTCAGTTGTCAAGGTTTTAGCTGGAGTATGTGACAATATGCCAGAGTTGGGTGATAGTTTTGCCTTTATCGCTATGCCATATGCCTGCTCTGTCTTAATTTTAACAATTTTATTATTGTCGTCATGGATACTTCGTGTTTCAGCCCGTTCAGCTTTATCATCAAAATCATTATTAGCTTTTTTCATGTTTGTTGCTGTTTCTGAGGGTTCCGTTGCATTTTCTTCATTATCATCAACATTATTTGCACTTCTTGTTGTCATTGTAGTTGTTGTTGTTAATGATACAGACAACAATGGTATTGAAGTTGTTGTTGCGGCATCGTCTGCTACGAAGGTGGTAAACAAAGCCGGAGGTGGAGAAACAGTGTTATCTGTTTTTGTCATGGCTGTTGTGGTAGGTAACAATAGGTGTTCGTTCCTTAATGTTGTAGGATTTTCTGTAGTTGTGTCATTATCTTTTTCAGTTTTAATGGTGGTTGCTTCTTCTGTTATTTGCTTTGTTGTTGTTGTTGATGTGGTTGTTGATATTATTTCGCTTGTTGATATTGATTTAGATGTTGAAGTAGTGACTGTGTTTAAAGTATCGGCATAAGTTGTGGTGGTTGAAAAGTCATCGATTTTCTTAGAGCCCAATGCATCAGACAATTCCAAGGTACTTGTAAGATCTTTAGCCTCCTGACTAAAACTTGTGGCACGGGTACTTGAAATATCTTGCAAGACTTTCGATTGCCCACGTTTTATTTCTCTTTTTGGAGGTGAAGTAGTTGTAATAGTTGGAATGTTTTGACTTCCCAATGCTATATAGGTTGACATTTCTACAGTGGATTTAGTGGGAAGTAAAGATATGACTTCAATATCCTTAAGGCCTTGGTTAGCCTTTTTTACAGTATTCTTCTTATTTTCTTCTTCTTCATTTGGCTTAACAGTTGTGGTGGCCAAAGTAGTGTCATATATTATTTGTGAACGTTTAGCAGACGAATCCGAATCTTTCTTGAAAGTAACAGTTGAAGTATTTTCCCTATCCTTATGTGTCTCCATTTCACTTGCGAACGTACTAAGCACATGTTTCAAAACTGGTGGCTTTGTATAATCTAAGGACTCTTTAAAGTAATTCATACTGTTATCCTCTTTGGAAGAGGATTGTATCTTTTCCGTGGTGGCTTCAGCAAGTGAAATATTTTTTGCAAAAGGTTTTGCTAAATATTGCAACTTTTCCTTTTTGTTGTTGGGGGAGAATGTCTTATGAACTTTTTGTTTTAGAGCCTTATGTTTTTCACTAGTTATCAAATCTTTCTGAGTTTTTGTTAGAAACTCAGTTTTTGCAAATTTCTTACTTGGATTTAACATGTCTGGAGTTATACCAATCTCTGAGGAGGTTACTATCAAAGTAGGAGTATTACCCTGAACTCCTATAGTTAAGTGATGGGTAGGAGCTGATGTTGCCAATACGCACAAAGCCAAAAGTAAAGCACTCAGCATTAAGCTGTTGATTAAGTTTAAGGGATACATGACGGCTTAGGTTTTTATAAAGGAATTGAAAATTAACTCATTTGCCATTTATAGCTTAATATGTTTTGGAAGGTTTCTCTTTAAAGTTTTGTTTTTATTATTATTTTTTTTTTATTATTTTTCAAACTTTTGATTACCAAAACAATCTCAATGTCTTTAATGTCTCTAAAAAAAAATAAGTTTCGTACTATAGACAAACAGTATAACTACTCAAAAAGTCATAAAAATAACTTAGGCAGACAGCTTAATTATTACACTCACACTTTACTAAAATGCAAAAATGTTTGCCAAGATTTCATTCAACACATTTTAAACAAATTTTTTTCTTTAAATTTTATGTTTATTTGTTATCACTTTTGCCAGGTAATCCTGGGTCCTTGCAAAAGTATAATGCGGAGTGTTTTTTTTTTATAAAGTAAACAATTATAAGGAGTAGTTTGCTGTTAATTTCATTTCTTTATGTATATTTCTTTTACCCAAAGGAGACACTAGCCATACACAAGTTTAATTTTAACACTCGTTTTATGTAAAATATTTGTTGTGGCACTCCCGTTTTTTTTTATTAAATAATTTGGCAATTTTGGTTTCCATTGTAATCTCTAAAGCTTTAAAAAATCTTTAGATTTTTAAATTGAATTTAAAATTTGGCACATGGATTTCTTAAACACTTTAAATTAATTTACATATTTTTTTTTATTGCATATTTATTGAGATGCTTTTTTTTATTAATTTTTATTCCCGTTTTAGTTGATAGCTTTAATTGTAACCGTAAGCTCCAAGGACCAAACACGTACTGTAAAAGTTTGTTTATAACATCACACTATAAAGGACTCATTTTCGTCTGTTAAGTAGAGATTTTCTTGGAGAATGGAATTCCAAACAAAAAAAAAGCTTTTTAGCGGCATGGTACAACTTTTGTTCTCACTGAAACGAAGCTTTCGCTTACACAAACTCACATAAAAATGCATGTATTTATTATTAAAATGTCAAAAAATTTGTTTTGTTTACGCTTTATTAGCGGCAACAATAGGAAAAACAAACATGTTGCTTTATGTTTTGACTTTATAACGAAATCGGCAATAGCACGATTTATTTAGTTACACTAACTTAAAACACACAAAATTTTCAGAAGAAATAAATGGAATTTTCTTATAATTTGTGTTTAAGGAATTGTGTACGAATTAAGGCTATATATATGCTTTTATTACCCTACTAACAATATAATTATTATTATTACTCTAATCTTCATGCAATTTATGGGGGTGTTTCAAAAATAATTACACCTGACCTTACCTACATTCCTAGGTTACATACGAATACATATTTCCATACCCAAAGGTATGTTTGTTTCAATAGACTCAGCCAATTGTTGAAAGTCACGTTATATGAGACTAAAACTTACTACACTATTATCACAATTTGAATATACAAAAGTACAATAAAATTCACACTGTCCGACAAAGTTTTTCAGAAAAAGCCATTTAATCTACTTGAAGAGTTAATTATTCTTAACAACAAATGAAATTATATATCTTGAATAACCGAACATGTAGTTAAAATTCCTTTACATGACAGGCGTAGTTATGTTGACCCACACTTTTTGCTATCCATATAAATTTACTAGTAAGCGTGGACCCGTAATGGAAATTTTCGTCATTCAAGAAAATTTTGTCAGTCTAGACTATAGAAAATAAGCATCAGCCAATTCTAATGGCAATTTGTATTATTATTTTTTTTTTTTTTTGCCTGTGGGTTTGAAAATGTTCATATTGGATGCTATTGGACTAGATCGAAAAATGTATCGAGCCTGCCCTGAGCAATTTTTTTTTTTTTATTGGTTTAAACAATGACCGGGAAGCAGATTTACAAGGGGGCTAAGACTTCGAAAGGTAGCTGAAATGATAAGGATTTCAAAAAGTGTGAAACATCGCTTATTGCCCCAGCTATGCTCATAATAGAAGATATTTCATTTGAATAATATCGCAATGAAGCCGAGTTTTCATCGATTCGTAACGTAACCACTTCACACCTGAAACAAGGGAACAGTCAAAACAGTGTACTTAAATTGAAGAAGATAAAGCCAACTTTATGGCGTAGTATTATGCTACCTCAATGCACCAGTTCACACATCCACTTTTGCATGGCCATTACCTCAAGTTTGAATTGCTTCATTACGTACCTGATTCGCCAGAGCAAAATCCCACTGATTATTTTCTAGTTCCAAACTTGAAAAAATGGCTCAATGATAAACGATTGACAACAATCAAGAAGAGAAATCTTTGGTTGTTGATTATTCTAAGGAGCTATATAGTTGTTACTATAAGCAGGGTATCAAAGCTATTGAATATCGCTGGGAAAAGTGTATCGAGCTGAAAGGAGATTATGTTGAGAAATAAAGAAAATTTTTCCCAAATTTGACATGTTCTCTTTGTCACGTCGAGTTGTTCTGCGACCGACCTCGTATATCGAGGGTCTTTTTTGCAAATAAAAGTACAAATTTAAAAATATTCAAATTTAAAACAAATAACCGAAAATACTGTTTTCGTCTGTTGTCCGGCCACTCAAAAATTCTGTATAAATACTAAAAATGCTTATGTTAATGTAATGTTGGATAACGCCATGACAGCGATGCCAACGATTTGGGAGCAAAACGTGCACAAAAAATTCAAAAAGCCGCAAACAAGCGCAAATTTTTTCTTTGAAGTCAAGAAAATTTTTAAAAATTGATTTTGTGCTTTGTATTTGGCACTACGAACCATATATGCGCCGTTTGAAGCTTTAAGAAGCTCTATGTGTACTGCGAAATGGACTACATTGGCATCGTTGCTTTATGGTGTACTACCAACCACAAGATGACTCTCACTCACAAAAATTAAATATCCCATTCAAATGAACAAACAAAAACAAGTAAGAAAATTATAGTCGGTCTAGACCGACTATACGATACCCTATACCATGCGTTTAGAAACCCTATCTCTTAGGCCCAACTAACTGGACATTGAAAATAAGCAAAAACGAAATTTAAGTGGGATTTTTATTAATTTTTTTGGCTGCAGATATGAAAAAGTTCATATCGGATGCTATATCTATAAAGGGACTAGGTCCAAAAATGGACCGATCCTGATCATGTTTGGTAAAGTCTCTTGTATTTTGCAAAAATATATACAAACAAAATTTGAGAAGAATCAGTGCAATATTTTTGTTTTTTAATAGATATAAGTGAAGATCGGGAAGCAGCTCTATATGGGGTCAAAGGGATCATTTTTGGACTACTCATTAGTGGATGTAATGAACGCATACAAACGCAATTTGAGTAAGATCTATATGACAATTTGGATCTTATGGAAATTTATGTCGATTTCATATGGGTAATTTGTATGGGGGCTAGGTCTGAACATGGACCGATTCTCACCAATTTCTACAGCGTTCATCCCATGGCCGATAACACCTTATATACCAAATTTCATCAAAATATATTCTTATTTGCGACCTGCAGTTTGATTACAAGCTTTACATGGACACACAGACGGACGGACGGACGGACGGACATTGTTAAATCAACTCAGAAAGTGATTCTAATTCGATCGGTATAATTAAAGATGGGTCTATGTCAAATATTTTTGGTTGTTACAAACAGCAGCACAAAGTCATTATACCCAAACCACATAGTGGAATAGGGTATAAAAAATAATAAAAGCATGTTCCAAAATAAGTTTAATTAATTACAAAAAATTTTAAATTTTAATTATGTTTCTGATTTTATATTCTTATATTTTCTTTATTATTGTTTTCTATGTTTTAATTGTTAATGAATTTAATTATAGTTTTGATTTAAAGCAAAAAATACTTTTATTTTATTTTTGCTATTTTAGTTAACTAACATTAAAATTTCCCTGTTTCAGCCTGTTTTCTTGCTCCAAGTTTTATTTGTCTTGGATTGTTTGGTTGTTGCAAAATCAAGTTGTCAAAATAGCTTTTTAGCTTTTATTTTTAAAAGCTTTTTGAAATTCAAAATGAAAGGTTTATGTGCTTGCTGCAAGCAAATATTTTGTTGGTGTCTTACATTAGAAAGTTTCTCGGTTGCCAACAATTCACTAGTTTAATTTGAACTAAATATTATTTTTTTCGAATCATACATTATATTGTCACAATACAGTACTTCTAGATGTGGTTACTTATCAATACTCGAAACCTTTTATTTTAATATTCGCCAAATTTGTTTGTGGCCTGATAATTAAATAGTTCTTTAAACTAAATGTAAACAATTCACTTTAACCCTTAAATGAATATTAAAGACATTTGGAAACAGCCAGTTTAAAAAAAATGTGGCTTCCTTTGGGAATACATCAGAAAACTGCAAAAATTACTTAGAAAAATGCTTACTCCTATTTATTCACTTAACAAAGCTTATGCCGATTTCTTTTTGTACAAAAAATGTCAAAATGTATTTTATATATCGCACCTGTACCTCTAAAGTGGGTCAACTCAAAATTTACAAATTTTCAGTAGAGGCAAAAAACGTTTTTTTCAATTTTTGCTATAGAATTTAAAAACAGTTGTTTCGTTGTAAAGATTTGCGAATAATAAGTACACAACAGTAGTTGTTTTTGCGATTTTTTCAGAGATCATCAAAAATAAGTTTTTTGGGTGGAACTCAAAATATGTCTTTTTAGTGGATTCTAAAGAAGCTACTCTTATAACACAAAGAGGGTTACAACTGTATTTTTTGATGTGTAAACATCTATACGCGCAGGAGGTAAATTTCTATTTCACAATACAATCACAAAAACAGCGTAACTCATATCGGTGTGAGCTGAAGCAGATAACGCTGTGTGACTTATGATTGTATTGGTGAAAAAATTATGATATGTTTTTTTCTAAACATTTTCCAATTGTCTTTCAAAAACATCAATTGTTTTCAGAAACCATCACTTGAATTTCAGAAAACATCACTTGAACTTCAGAAAACATAAATAGAATTTCAGAAAACATCACTTGAATTTCAGAAAACATAAATAGAATTTTAGAAAACATCAATATAATTTCAGAAAACATCATTCGAGTTTCAGAAAACATCAATTGAATTTCAGAAAAGATCAACAGAATTTCAGAAAACATCAATTGTGTATCAGAAAACATCAATTGTATTTCAGAAAACATTAATTGAATTTCAGAAAACATCATTCGAGTTTCAGAAAACATCATTGGAATTTCAGAAAACATAAATAGAATTTCAGAAAACATCAATATAATTTCAGAAAACATTTTTCGAGTTTCAGAAAACATCAATTGAATTTCAGAAAACATCAATAGAGTTTCAGAAAACATCAATTGTATTTAAGAAAACATCAATTGTATTTCAGAAAACATCATTTGAATTTCAGAAAACATATTTAGAATTTCAGAAAACATCAATTGAATTTCAAAAAGCATTATTTGAATTGCTGAAAACATTAACTGTATTTCAGAAAACATCAATTGAATTTCAGAAAACATCAATTGCATTTCAGAAAACATCAATTGAATTTCAGAAAACAGCATAATCGACTTATTTTTTATGCACTGGAAAATATGATGTTGATGTTTTCTTTAATTATTAGATGTTTACACATCTCCCTTGTGATCGGACTCACATGATTTTTTTTTTAAGAAAGACTAGAAAAACCGATTTAAGATTTTTACAGTGGATAGATATGACCACTGCGTTCGTTTTCTTGCAAAAAGTGAAAATTTAAAAATTTTTGAGTTGACTCATTTTAGAGGTACAGGTGCGATATGTTAAAATTAAGGGCAACCTTATATATCTGTTCATAAGATGCAAAAAAAAATTGATTATTATCCCCTTAGGCTGAAAATATTCAAAAAGGGGAACAGTGGGGAAATATTCTCACACTGAAAAAAGTCAATGGCTGCAATTTTTTGTGATTTGCGACGGCACGACTTTGAGGCCTTTCGAAGTTTGTATAAGGTAATGTAGCTCTTAATTCAGAATATATAAAAACAATTAAGAAAATTATAGTCGGTCTAGACCGACTATACGATACCCTATACCATGAGTTTAGAGACCCTATCTCTTAGGCCAAACTAACTGGACGTAGAAAATAAGATAAACCAAATTTGAGTGGGATTTTTATTAATTTTTTTGGCTGCAGATATGAAAAAGTTCATATCGGATGCTATATCTATATGGACACTAGGCCTAAAATTGGACCGATCCTGATCATGTTTGGTAAGGTCTCTTGTATTTTGCAAAAATATATACAAACAAAATTTGAAAAGAATTAGTGAAATATTTTTGTTTTTTGATAGATTTAAGTGCAGATCGGGAAGCAGCTCTACATGGGGCCTATGAGTAAGGGTTCTCCCATAGGGATAATTTTTGGACTACAAAGAGCGCTACAACTGTATAAAAGTATAAAAACCCAATTTGAGTAAGATCTATATGGGGCCTATGACTAAGAATTGTCCTATAGGGATTTTTTTGGACTACTGATTCATGGATACAATAAACACATACAAACCCAATATGACTAAGATCTATGTGATAGTTTGGATCTTATGGCAATTTATGTTGATTTCATAGGGGTCATTTGTATGGGGACTAGGTCTGAACTAATTTTCACTATTTTCAATAGCGTTCATCCTATTGCCAATAAAAGCTTATATACCAATTTTCATTAAAATATACTCATATTTGCGACCTGCAGTTTGATTACAATGTTTACATGGACACTCAGACGGACGGACGGACGTACGGACGGACATCGTTAAATCGAATCAGATAGTGATTCGATAGTGATTCGATAGTGATTCTGATTCGATCGGTATAATATAAGATGGGTCTAGGTCAAATATTTTTGCTAGTTACAAACAGCAGCACAAAGTCATTATACCCAAACCACATTTCGAAAAATGTGCAAACTGCATTAGCGTTGAATATAATCAACATCATACTGCTGAAAATTTAGTTCGGATCAGTTCGAATCGGCTAACCACATAGTCGAATTTCATATGTTTGGAAAAACGGCGTTGAAGTTGAGTAATATATCGACCTATAACCGCCACAAAGACGAAGACGTCAAAAACCAAGTGTTACAAGGGAAGGTTTTTTTTTTAAACTTTGGTTCAGGTGTTAGTATTACCATGAAATTAAGTATCTAAGAAACGTTACATCTTAACTATACATTGCATTTATTTTATTTCAAATTTATTAAAAAACAACTTTCTGATTATATTTTTTATTTTTTTTAAATCATTTTCGTGTACAAAAATTACGTTTCTAAAGAAAAATAAATTGGTTTTGATAAAAAATAAAATGTGATCTATATATCAATACATGAAGGTAAATTTTTAGTTCCCTTTTTAAGCAATATGTGGGTACGTAGAAGTGTGAAAATTGGCATATGGAGGAGAAGCTGAAAATGATAGAATTAATGTTTAATCTGTCTTAAAAATATATTATTTTAAATAAAATAAAATATTTCTAATAATTCGTTATAGTTCATATGGAAGAGAATCTGCAAAATGATAGAATTAATGTTTAATCTGTCTTAAAAATATATTATTTTAAATAAAATAAAATATTTCTAATAATTCGTTACACCACTAGTTAAATTTAATATGAAAAATACTCCAGAGTACAGAATTAATTTTAACTGCTAATTTACATAAACATAAATAATGTTTAATCTTTAATTCAATGGCTTTGTAAATAATACACTTTAAAATAATTGTCTTCTTGATCAGTTTCAGGTAGTGAATCTCGAAAAGTTTCATCGTATTTTAAATTTAAAAATTCGTTGTGAAGTCGTGCAGGTATTTTGTTTTTATCTCAAAGTGTTTTTAGATCTCTCAATTTGTTTTAAAGAAATTTTCAATGAATTATCATACAAATGGTTCACTTGCCATAAAAGAAGTTTTACGTCTTGATCGGAATCATCAAATATACATACTTAAGTTTCATGATAGGATTATTTTCTTCTAAAGAAGCAGAACGTAATGGTGAATACTTATTTTCATTGAAGAGAAAATATAACTTCAAAAATGTTTTCCAATCTTTAAAATAAAAATTATAAGGTAAATTGAACAAGTTGTAACATGTGGAAATATTAAAAGTATTTAAAAAAATTTAAATTTAAATGAAATCATATAACTCAACACAAACACATATATAAAATTGAATATTTTGCAATTTTGTCAATAATATTAGTTAATTTGCTTAATCAAATAAGGACATAAGCGCCACTTCATATGTAAACAAACAAAATATGTAAACAAACAGAGTATTGACATACGTCTAAATTGTTTTCGCTGTAAAATCATAACTGTACATTTCACATTTTTGGTATTTTGTGAGACGATTAGAATGATCGAGACCTATCGATTTTTATCAAAAAATTAAAATCGATCGTCATGACGCTTATGTCGTTTTGACAGATAGGGCCGATACGACATTGCATCACATACATTTTCATGTACGATAAATCAACGAATCATTTAAACACAAATTAAAAGTTTATTGCTTAACAATATTTATAATTCATTTAATATAATTTATTATTTATTTATTTATTTCGGTCTATGGATACAAATATGAATTTTATTATTATTTTTTTTTTTTTTTTGTTGTTTTTTTGTTTCTTGCTTCTTTTTAGTTTTATAAAAAAAAAAAAAAAATAATAATTAAATATGAAAACATATATTGTTTTAAGGAATTCTATATTTCTACTATTAGATTTTGTCTTCGGATCAAGGCAGTGTTGGATGCGATTCAAAATATTTCACATTATCAAAATGTAGTTTATTTTGTATTAAGACATTTTTATATATTTCATATTATAACAGATATATCTATGAGTTTTGAGAATGCACTTAATACTATTGTTTGAAAATTTTGAAATTTATTTCTACAAAATCATTTTTTATTTCTTTGAAATTATTTTGCTCTAATTTGGTCTCAATCGTATGCTTTCATTTTAGCTTTTTCTAAATTATTCTGCGTAAAAATATATATTATTGAGCCGAACAAACAAAAATTGGAAATGATTGTATGAAATCGACCGATGATTAATATCAATCAGGTTTGATTGATTGAAAATCATCAGCGTATATAATTATTTGAGTAAATTCATTGCTTGAACGCGAATGTATATTTATTCGGGTGTTGATCACGTATGAACGTGTTTACCGTCACCCGTTGCAGTTCTCTGGTACACAATATTCTAATATAACTATATAACTTAATTTTATTGAATGTTTCGGTTGTTAATTATGATGATATGTATTTGCCATGTATGGGAGGTGTCACGCCCACTGATTTGATCCCGCCCATTTTCACATAACTTCTCACACTCATCATTCGTGAACTGACAGGTAGTTTCAAGACTGTCGGGTTTATGGTACTCCAGATAAAATTCTTTTGTATAGGAGGTGCCACGCCCACTAACCCAATTCCGCCCATTTTTGGTACGACTACTTACATTAATAACCAATTGACATGCGGAAAGTTTCAAGACTCTGGCCATCATAGTACTGTGGAGATGCCACAATTGATCCCCCCATTTTTCACATAACTTCTCACACTCGTCGTTAGTGAACTCACACATAATTTCAAGACTGTCTGATTTATAGTACTACAGATAATTTTTTTGGTATGGGAGGTCCAAGGCCCACTAACCCAACCCCGGGGTTAGCGAAGCACACCGGGTTAAATCTAGTATTAAATAAACTATCAAAAAAAAAAAAAAAAACAAGAAAGAAAATTAAAGTCGGTCTAAACTGACTATACGATACCCTATACCAAGGTTTAGAAACCCCATCACTTCGGTCCAACTAATTCGATATAAAAAATAAGCATAAACCAAATTTCATTGGCATTGTTATTTATTTTTTTGCTGAAGATACGAAAAAGTTCATATCGGAAGCTACATCTATATGGGGCCTAGGTCGCAAAATGGACCGATTCTGACCATATTTGGTAAATTCACTTATATTTGGAAAAAATATATACGAACAAAATTTGAGAAAAATCTGTGTAATATTTCTGTTTTTTGATAGATTTAAGTGAAGATCGGGAAGCAACTCTATATTGGGCCGATGACTAAGAGATGTCCAATAGGGATCATTTTTGGACTACTAATTAATGGATGTAAGATGTATATACAAACCCAATTTGACTAAAATTTGTATGATAATTTGGATCTTATGGCAATATATTTTGATTTCATAGGGGTCATTTGTATGGGGGCTAGGTCTGAACATGGACCGCTTCTCACCAATTTCAATAGCGTTCATCCCATGGGCGATAAAATATTAAATATCAAATTTCATCAAAATATGTTCATATTTGCGACCTGCAGTTTGATTACAAGCTTTACATGGACACACAGACGGACGGACGGAGGCACATCGTTAAATCGAGTCAGATAGTGATTCAGATTCGATCCGTATAATTAAAGATTGGTGTAGGTCAAATATTTTTGGTTGTTACAAACAACAGCACAAAGTCATTATACCCAAACCACATAGTGGTATAAGGTATAAAACCCATCGAAACATCGCTGTGGACCTTCTCACTCTTTTAAGGCCAACGGGAGACTCACTAATAGAAGGATATTTTTGTGTTGTCTAAATCTATCAGCTGTTTTTTATTTACATAAAATACTCGTATAGTTCAAAAGAAATTTGCAACTTAGTTCAGCTTTAAAAATTTAAAAAAAAAATTATATTTTTTAGGATTTATAATTATTCAAGTCCAACTCAGAGGTGACATTTTGAGTTTATCGTTTGAACATACATGATGACTGTTACCAATAAAATAATTTCTGGTACAATAAATGATGATTCAGAATATGGCTTAAAGTTAAGACTAAATTAAAAAAAAATCGTTTGCATTCAGCAAAATTGTAGAGATGGGGAAATTTACAGAATTTATTTAAAAACGAAAACACATAACGCTTGTTAACCTTTACATTATAATACCATCTAAATTTAAAGTTAATGGACTGTATTCATTAGCTAGTATTTATTATAAATACTTATTCATCGCATTTCTATAAAAAAAAAACAATGATATATTTAGAAGGAACTAGCTTCTATCTGAAAAATTGCTTTAATTTTCTATTATTAGAGAAATATTTTTTTAACGCAGCCGTTGTTATAATATCCAAAGTCAAAATAGGGGATCAACATTGCAATTATCAAATGTATTTATCTGAAAAAAAGTTTAAGATTTTCAATATTCGACAATCGAACATTTGACAGAAATCTTTTTAGAAAAAGATGTTGCAAAAGCATTCCATGGATATGGCGTTATTTACAAGCCAAATATATTGCAGCTTAAACAAACTGTGGATTCATTTGCATGAGAGATTATTTCATGTAAAACATGAGGAAGGGTATTCCAATCTTCACACTATGAGATCGGGTGTAACACAGGGTAGTATCCTAGGCCCTTTATTGTACCTTTTATATACCTATGATATGCCAATAAACAGAGATTGCGTGGTCGGTACTTTTGCTGATGACACTGTCATATTACCAATAGCATGGAAGAAGCCGAAGAACTGTGGACAGAAATTTGGGATATTAATTTAGGTAGCTCCAAATTATCATGCATCAACTTAAGAAACAAGCAAACAAAGCAAAGCAAGCAATAACTACACTTAATTTCAAAATAAAGTTAATGCCCCATAGTAAAAAAAAAAACAAGTAAGAAAATTATAGTCGGTCTAGACCGACTATACGATACCCTATACCATGCATTTAGAAACCCTATCTCTTAGGCCTAACTAACTGGACATAGAAAATAAGCAAAAACCAAATTTGAGTGGGATTTTTATTAATTTCTTTGGTTGCAGATATGAAAAAGTTCATATCGGATGCTAAATCTATATAGGGACTAGGCCCAAAAATGGACCGATCCTGATCATACTTGGTAAAGTCTCTTGTATTTTGCAAAAATATATACAAGCAAAATTTGAGAAGAATCAGTGCAATATTTTTGTTTTTTAATAGATTTAAGTGAAGATCGGGAAGCACCTCTATATGAGGTCAAAGGGATCATTTTTAGACTACTCATTAATGGATGTAATGAACGCATACAAATCCAATTTCAGTAAGATCTATATGACAATTTGGATCTTATGGCAATTTATGTCGATTTCATATGGGAAATTTGTATGGGGGCTTGGTCTGAACATGGACCGATTCTCACCAATTTCAACAGCGTTCATTCCATGGCCGATTAAATCTAATGTACCAAATTTCATCAAAATATATTCATATTTGCGGCCTGCAGTTTGATTACAAGGTTTACATGGACACACAGACGGACGGACGGACGGACGGACGGACATTGTTAAATCAACTCAGAAAGTGATTCTGATTCGATCGGTATAATTAAAGATGGGTCCAGGTCAAATATTTTTGGTTGTTACAAACAGCAGCACAAAGTCATTATACCCAAACCACATAGTGGTATAGGGTATAAAAAATAAGTTTCAAGACGCTACGTTTCTTTATATAAAAATTTATTACAGTAGTATTTAAAACTAGGTATATAAAAACTAAATTATATCTTGTTTAATAACATAAAGATTTAAAGAATAATCTATGAAATTATAAAGATGATTAAAATTCTCAGATAATCTTCGGAACGGATGTATTTACAGTTTTTTAAATTTAAATCCAAAAATTTGAAGTTGCACCATACGAAAAAAATATCTAAATCGCTTTGCAGGAAGGGTTGCTCACAGAAATCGCTATACATAATGAAGATTTTTACATCATCAGCATACACTAAAATGTTAGAAAAATTAATTATAGATGGAACATCAGTAGTGAAAATAGAAAATTAAATTGGCCCAAGATGGCTACCATGCGGTACACCAAAATTTACTTCTATACTCTTAGACCTAGTATAACTAAAACGAACACATTGCCCTCTACTAATCAGGTAAGATTGAATCCAGTTTATGCAGATATTGTTAAATCCCATTAAATACAATTTTCTAAGCAATAGACAGTGATTAACTTTATCAAAAGCTTTACTGAAATCTGTATACATAACATCAGTATGTTGACCATTGTTTAAACCACGATTAATTAATGTTGAGAGTTCAAGTAAATTTGTCGTTGTCCTCTACGAAATCCATGCTGAGCAGGTGTTAATAAAGATGAAACTTGAGAACATCACTACTACAACTCTCAAAAAGTTTAGGAACTGCACTGAGTTTAGCAGTGCCCCTCTAGTTTATAATGTCTGATTTATTAACAGATTTAAAATATGATATAATGTAGGAGTCCGCCCATAATTTTGGAAAATAGTCGTACATGATAGATAAATTAAAAATAATGTTGAACGGTGTTGATAAAGAGTTAGCACAATTAATCAGAATACAATTGGGAAGACCATCAGGTCCATGATGAAGCAAAGATTTAAAATTTTTTAAAGAAGTTTAAATGTAGGTTTCAATCACATTAAATGGATAATCTCTTGAGTTATCATAGACAGCATCCGAATATGTGGTGGAGAAAAAGTCGGGAAACATATTACTAATAACAAGATCATCACTTGATTCATTATTTAGATATTTCATTACAGGGAGAAAGCCAACAGATTTTCTTTTAGAATTTACGAAGTTGTAAAAAGTTTTAAGATCGCGTTTAAATTTCATTTTCATGTTATTAAGGTAACTAGTATATAATTTCAGGTTTAGTAAGATGTATACAGTACGAGCAACTGAATTTTTACCATACTCAATAAGTAAGCCAGATTCATTATATCGCATGTAACGTTTGTTTTTTAAAATTTTTAATTCTGGATAATTCTTTTGAATTCCAAGGAGGACCGGATTTAGTCATCATAGTGTATTTCGGAACGCATTCATCAATAAAATCCGAAAGAGTTTTATAAAAACAATTTATCATTGCATTAGTGGCAGCAGGACTCCATTCGTGGATATATAATAGCTGCAACCAGTTAGTGTTACATAATAGATAATTTAAATCCGGGTAATTCGTCCGTTTGTAACAATGAACTTTTTCTTTATTACAATGTTTGTTAGGTTCTGATACAAACTGAATGGTGTAGCTGATTTTAATGGTGGGATGATGTCGGTCCTAAGGCGTGTAATGGGATCAAATCGAGTCAAGGAACAATCAGCAAATCAATTAACAAATACTAAATCAAGCTCCTTATTTAAATAATTATAAGTGTCATTTATTTGAAATAGGCATAAATCGAGAATATTGTTTAAAAATTAATCAACCGAATTCAATATTATTAGAGTGTAGGTGAAGGTATCAGGTATGAAATTCCAGGATACAGAAGGTAAATAAAATCAGTATTTCAGTATTTTCTTCAGTTCATTTATTTTTTTTTTTTTTTTTGAAAAGTGATTTTGTGAACATGGAAAAAATTGGTCACCGTTATACAATTCAATACTTTCTATAATTACAAAGGTCTCTGTGTAGTCTGGGAGATTATATCAACGGCGAGAATTATATTAGTTATTACAGCGTTTAAGCGATAAAATAAAGGGAAAAAGGCCGCATTTGGCAAAAAAAAAAATTGTCTTGTTTTATCCAGACACACAAATTAAAAAATTCGCAATAACAGCAAGAACACCATAGAAAAATAATATTTTGTTAAGAGTTTGCTACATTTTCTTAGTAATTTCACCACCAACAAAACCGATTTTGATAATGAATTTAGACAACCTTTCAGTTCCATTTCAAATCACAGGGATAGATTTCGCTGGACCATTCGAACTCAAAACGTCTTCATTACGAAACGCTCCTTACATTAAAGGATATGTAAGCGTATTTGTCTGCTTCAGTACTAAGGCAATTCACCTAGAAGTATGCTCTGTTTTGTCTACTAAGACCTTTCGCGCTGCATTTACACGATTCGTTGGGAGGCGAGGGCTCCCTCACAGGATCGTCTCAGATAATGGGCGTAACTTTCTAGGTGCCAGCAGAGAACTTAATCGTGAATTTGCTGCATTTCTAAAAACTGCTTCATCAGATATTGCTCAAACTTACATAACTCAAGGGTTTGAATGGAGTTTTATCCCACCTCATGCACCTCACATGGGGGGTCTATGGGAAGCTGCCGTCAAAAGTTTCAAATTTCATTTTAAACGGTTAGCTGGATCTCACAAGTTCAATTTTGAAGAATTTTCAGCTGTTCTCGCTCAGATTGAAGGGGTTGTAAACTCACGTCCCATCTCGGCAATGTCAGAAGACCCTACAGATATGACAGCTCTAACTCCTGGTCATTTTCTAAGAGGTGCACCCATAACTGCATTCCCAGATACAAGTTCGGAGAAAATATCAATTGTTAACAGATGGGAGAAACTAAAGGCGCTCCATCATCAATTCACGATATGGTGGAATGAAGATTATTTAAAAGCACTACAAAAGAGATATAAATGGAAAACGGAAATACGAAATATCAAATTGGGTGACTTAGTAGTCGTATTACCCCCTAATGAATGGCGATTAGGTAGGGTAGTTGCAACTCATGTCGGCCTTGACAAGCATGTACGAGTTGCCGACGTACGAATTTCTACTGGGATCATCACTCGACCAATAGTTAAACTTTGCATTTTACCGCTTCTGAATGAAAATGCCTCAATTCAAAATTAAAGCCCAAATTTACTTATTTTCTAGATCAAAATAAAATCTCTATAACTCACTACTCAACAAAATCACTAACAACATTTATTTCTCAATTTGTTTTTTTTGTTATAACTCTAGAAACGCACGACGAAGCAGAAGCCAAACAACCAGCAACAGAACCACCAATCGTCGCAGTCATCGCCGTGATCCAGATATTCACCAATGCATGGTATGCAAACAGTTTCATTCCATCCGATTTTGCCACAGATTCCTCAAAATGAACGTGAGATAGAGGTATAATGTTGTTCGCAGATACAACTATTGTGAGAACTGCTTAGCCAAAACTCATGACCTAAGGGCGTGCCAGTCCAACGATACCTGCCATAAATGTGACAGCTACCACCACACTCTTCTACATCCAAGCAGTGTACGGAATCCGGATTTAAGAAAAAAGTTAAACAAACAACAAAAAACAAAAAATCAACAGCAACCAACAATTAACAACAAACCGGAGCAGGTAGTTCCAAACCAGCACATCATCCACGAAGCCATACGATCCCTTGCGCAAGTCCTTTGTGCTCAAGCAACCTCTTAAATTGCACAAGTGCAAGGGTGGCGCCATGTCTAAATTCATAATTTTAGACAAAACAAAATTTATATATATGTTAATAATTTTCCCAAATATTATATATGCATTTTTTTTTATTGAATTATAAATGAATATCTAAATATGAATATATTCGCTACTTCATTATATTTTAAATTTATTATTGTGAATTGTTGAATTTAAATTGTAAAAGAATATGAATTATTATGGTGAATTACCATTTGTACTAAATCAAAACATAGAATATTTGCATTATGTACATTGTAAGTAAAGCACGAACCTAGCTGGCAAGTGCCGAACAGAAAAGAAGGTCACTTACAATTGAACACTGAGCTGGTAAGCACGACCACAATAAAGAATTTTATTATACACAATCTAACGCAATCTTTTATTTCTCATTTTTTCCAATTTTCTAACCCTACGAACTCATTTATAATTGTTCATGCCGAACAATTATAAACCATTTTGAAAAAGGCTTGGAATTAACATCCATCAAATTTACAGTCCACATCATCAACAGACTACGCAATCTCAACAGTCCCCAAATCAGCTACGCAGTCTCAACATTCCCCAAACCAGCCTTTTTACACTTTAAGTAGCAATTTATTCAAGATGTCAATGAAGAAGCTGATCATGATTTCCACTAGTGCACAAACGGACATTGCTATATCAACTCCTCTTGTTATATAGATCAATAATATATATATTTTGTGGTTGCCAGACTTTTTTCCAATCATTAACAAGGGAATAACACTGGGATGGTGGGTATAAAATTCGCGGTAATATTAAAAAATTATAAGCGAATAGTAAAACTGCATTTTGCCTAACTCATCTTTTTTTTATTTTTACACTTTATTTTTGAATAGAAAAGATTTTGCAAAGTCATTGATAAAGTTCAATTTATTTACCAGCTCTCGATGTTTGTAAGCGGAAAAAAGAAAAAATACAAAATAGGTTATGAACGTGCAAAAGTATACTCGTCAACAAAACAAAAATAAATATGTGCATAAAATTTGCATATTTCAATAATAAAAATATGCAAACTTATGAGAGTTATAATCAAAACAAATGCAAACATACTTTCATTGATTAGAAAGTGAATATTATTATCTGATATTTTACAGTTACTAAGCAGAAACAACATCCCACCTAACATCAAATCAACTTCGTAAGATATTGAGTGATAAGAGTGAAATATTCAAATACGTATGCAAAATTCATGAGACATACTCGTACATTGGGTGAGATGCGTAAGTAGTACGAACGAACATACAAATATAATATTGAATAACAACAAAAATACACGAAAGAAACTTACAACCCTCTAAAATCAAATGTAGGGAAAATAACTAGAAAATAAATATTGCATACGTACATACAACATCAGCTGCTACCTTGACAACTGTTAGTATTACTTCTGTTCAATTCATGTTGCATGAAGAAATTTTAGATTTGGCTTATCGCTATCATACAGCAACCACAGCAGCAACAAACTACAAACATTGACAAAACGATACTTTTGACACGTAACAACCGAAAAAAAAAACGCGAATTTTTATTTTTATAGATTTTCAACGCACGCATATCGATATGGGCACATAAAAATTTAACAACCTCTCGCACTCCTCTACCCCACTACAACCAGCAAATAATAATAGCAAGAAATAGGAAGCTGAGCATAAGAACAGCATCAAAAAATATACTCATATATAAGCCATATCACAAAACAAGTACACAAATAAGGACTCCTATTCCACTATACGAGTGTATACTTATTGTTAGTATGGTACGAGTATTTCGTTCGTGTACTTTTCACTGGGGGCTCATATTATTTCTAAACAAAAGAATAAAAAGTTATGTCGCTCTAAACAACACATGAGACCATCATCATTGTGAAGAGGTGTGTGTGTGGGTGGGTGTGTGTGTGTGCACAGGATGTAAAGTATGTTTATTTATATATATAACTTACATATGAAAAAGCCTTATAGGAAAAATAGTATTTTGAAAACTATTCCGGCTTTAAATTTCTGAGGGATAAAAAATTATTATTCTAAATTGACTCACAAATTTGATCATATTCAAAGAATTATAAGTAATTGCGATTTGAGCCTTAAATAAGTTAGAGTGATAAATTCGGCTATGCTGAATCTTTGATACTCTCCATCTGGGACTTACGTTTAGATTAATATTAAAACTCATCGCATTATAAATAACAATTGTAAACAAAATATTTGGAAAAGTAAACAATTTGATAAACTTATTTATTTATTTATTTGAGTATTCATTGTAAACAAACATTATAATGAACTGATTTCTAATGCATTATGGACTTATGCTATCGGCTTAAAATTTAATAAGGTTAATAATAAATTATTACAACAAACAGACTGAGTTTTTAGTATTTTTTAGAGGTGTTCCATATCTCAGGTAAATGATATATTTTATGAATTAGCGTGATTTGAACAGATATACTGACAGACAGAAAGACAGACAGATGGGCGGACAGATTTCAAGTCGATATAACGATGTCCAAATACACATACTTTATGGGGTAGAAAATATACCTTTGGATGCGTTACAAAAGTAATGACAAACATATAATTATTTTAATATTATTTATTATTTTATTGCTTTATTATTTTCTTATTTTATTGTTTTATTATTTTATTATTTCATTATTTTATTATTCTATTATTTTATTATTTTATTATTTCATTATTTTATTATTTTATTATTTTATTATTTTATAATTTCATTATTTTATTATTTTATTAATTTATTATTTTATTAATTTATTATTTTATTATTTTATTATTTTATTATTTTATTATTTTATTATATTATTATTTTATTATATTATTATTTTATTATTTCATTATTTTATTATTTTATTATTTTATTATTTTATTATTTTATAATTTTATTATTTTATTATTTTATTTTATTATTTCATTATTTTATTATTTTAATATTTTATTATTTTATTATTTTATTATTCTTTATTATTTTATTATTTTATTATTTTATTATGTTACTATTTTATTTTTTTATTATTTTATTATATTATTATATTATTATTTTATTATTTTATTACTTTATTAATTTATTATTTTATTACTTTATTATTTTATTATTTTATTATTTTATTATTTTATTATTTTATTATTTTATTATTTTATTATTTTATTATTTTATTATTTTATTATTTTATAATTTTATTATTTTATTATTTTATTATTTTATTATTTTATTATTTTTATTATTTTAATAGTTTATTATTTTATTATTTTATTATTTTGTTATTTTATTATTTTATTATTTTATTATTTTATTATTTTATTATTTTATTATTTTATTATTTTATTATTTTATTAATTTATTATTTTATTATTTTATTATTTTATTATTTTATTATTTTATTATTTTATTATTTTATTATTTTATTATTTTATTATTTTATTATTTTATTATTTTATTATTTTATTATTTTATTATTTTATTATTTTATTATTTTATTATTTTATTATTTTATTATTTTATTATTTTATTATTTTATTATTTTATTATTTTATTATTTTATTATTTTATTATTTTATTATTTTATTATTTTATTATTTTATTAATTTATTATTTTATTATTTTATTATTTTATTATTTTATTATTTTATTATTTTATTATTTTATTATTTTATTATTTTATTATTTTATTATTTTATTATTTTATAATTTTATTATTTTATTATTTTATTATTTTATTATTTTATTATTTTATAATTTTATTATTTTATTATATTATTATTTTATTATTTTATTATTTTGTTATTTTGTTATTTTATTATTTTATCATTTTATTATTTTATTATTTTATTATTTTATTATTTTATTATTTTATTATTTTATTATTTTGTTATTTTATTATTTTATTATTTTATTATTTTATTATTTTATTATTTTATCATCTTATTATTTTATTATTTTAATATTTTATAATTTTATTATTTTAATATATTATTATTTTATTTTTTTATTATTTTATCATTTTATTATTTTATTATTTTATCATTTTATTATTTTATTATGTTATTCTATATAAGATAACTCAGATGATAGGTTGTAGGAAGGCCTACACGCTAAAAGTCACTATATGACAATGCAACGAAAAGTTCTAAAATCGCCATGTTTATGCCTGAAGAAAATCTGTTATTACACAGGGCAACAAGATATTCGTTGATTAACTTTCCTATACCCGCGCGTTGGTCTGTGAGACCGAAAAACACTTTTTTATACATATCTTCTTTTCCAGAAACGCTAGAAAATTGAGTTTTCTGTTAGCTGCCGGATTATTTAAAAGTTTTATTTTAGTACATGCCATGTTTTTGTACAGTACGTACGTGTTGTGTATTTAGTCACAATTCGGTCTGTGAGACCGACGCGACTAAGTCCGTATATGATTTTTGTATTGTACAAGAAGTGCTTTTATGTTTGTAACAGTTAATTTTTATTTTTGTGATGGAAAAAGTGTTTTTGTTTTGTTTTTGTGGTATTTAAGAAAAACCATCTATTTTGATGACTACTTTGTAAAAGACTGTAAATCAATAAAATTAATGAAAACAAATTAAGTGCATAGCGTAATTTTTTTTTAAATTATATCTTCAAGTTTTATAAAAAATATTTATTTGTTAATGTTTTATTTCGAAAAACTTGGGAACACGGGTGCAAATTTTCGATCTGTTTGACCGCGCCCGGGTATATGTGTTACAAAAATTAGCGCGGATATAGTAACGTTAAGAGCTGAATGCTGTTTTAAGGTTTTTTGGGACGCTGAATCAGAATATGGTTTTTTCTATCAGCTCGACTTTTCGCGATATATATATTAGAATAACTTTAAAATGGTTAACCATATTCAGTGAAAAAAATCTAAAACTCATTAACAGTATTATTATTAAGCCGTGCTTATATTGGTTTTCAATTTCCCCAGTAGTTTTTGAGATATTGTTGAAGTTTTGGATAAAAGAAAAATTAAACAAAAAAAAATTTTTTTTGGTTCTTTAAAAATTCATAAAAAAATATAAAAATATAAAAATTCGACATAGTTTTGGTCTAAAAACATATAGTCAAACATAATTTGAATGAAATGAGATCGAAATGAAGGAGTAGCTCGAACTTATTATTAAAATTGTTCATGTTTGAAAGCAGGTAATAAGATGAATTTAGGTATTTAGCATAACAAATATGTTCTTTTTGGAACCATACAAACAGCAGGAATTATGCACTTAAATTTCGTTTGAATTGAGCCGTCCTTCTCGCGTGGCCAAAGTACTACTCGCAAAAGCTCAACCAATTTATTTACAAATGTATGAAGATATACACTCCATTGAAATTTGTCATGAATTTACAAAAAATATAGAACATGGCACATATTTATGATTTGTAGAGTTGCTAATATGAGGGCATTACGTCGTTCTGATTTAAAAGTAAACCGACTAAATTGTGGTTCGGGCCAACTACTACTCGAAAGCCGTTAGTCATTTTCTATACATAGGTATGCAAATTGGCTCTTATTTGATGTTTGCCACCTGAGTTGCCAAACCCAAGCCGAATTACTAGTTGGGAAGTTCAATTTATGATATCACATTTTGCATCTGAGTTTACACTTTGTCTGTCGAGCATCTAAACTCGATCATGTAAGATAGTAAAACATGTGAGAATGTTAAAGTAGAATGGCCTATGGTTTTCAAAAAATTTAGCATTATTCCAACAATCGATCAAATGAAAAAAAATCAATCCAACACATTTCAAATTGTCATTTTCCACCAAAATATAATAGTAATATATATTATTTTATTTAACAAAAATTATTAATTTATAGTTACTCAGGAAAGTGTTATGTAAAAACACTTTATTGGCTGACTGTACTTAAAATATCAAATACAGATGGCAACACAAATGACTACGTATAATTAAAATTTTCTAAAATGGGTTTTCTATAAATTAAATATTATATAAACAAATCAAAATCATTTAAAAGTTAAAAGAATATTATATACATATATTATTTTTAAAGAAAATTTTACAAAATCAAACATATTTGTATCTTTGACTGTTCAGAATTCTACTGAATTTTTCCTTCAAAATTTTATGAATAATATATTTTAATTGATATTTAAATTTAAATTCCCATAAAATTTTCGTACGTTAATTAAATTTTTTAAATTATTTTTTACTTTAATTATTTTTTACATATCAGTTTTGTTTACCCTATACCACTACGTGATAATGACTTTTGCTAATATTTGTAATTATCAAAAATATTTGACATTGACCCATCACTTTCTGAGTCGACTTAGCGATGTCCGTCTGTCCATCTGCGTGTCCATGAAAACTTTGTAATCAAACTTCAGGTCGCAAGTAAGCGTAAGTAAGCTTGCATCGGCCAACTCTGTTAAATTTGGCGAAAATCAGTTCATGTTCAGACCCTGTTTCCTTTCAAATTGCGTCTGTGTATGTTTGTTACATTCATTTATCAGTAGTACAAAAATTAAACTGGGGTAATTTTAAGTCACAGCCCCTATATGAAGCTGATTGCCGATATTCACTTAAATCTATCTAAAAACAGTAATATTGCACAGAATTTTCTAAAATTTGATAAGTATATGTTTTTGCAAAAAATAAGTTACCTTACCAAATATAGTATGGATCGGTTAATTTTTCAACCTAGTACCCATATAGATATATCATCCGATAAGGACTTTTTCATATCCGAAGATATAAAAATTTATAACATTCGAACTCAAATTTGGTTTATGCTTATTTTATATATATTGTTAGTTGGAACAGGAGATAAGGTCTCTAAACTCGTGGTATAAGGTATAGTAAGCTCGTTCTAAACCGACTATAAATTTCTTATTTTTAAATATTATTTACTATAAAATTTTGATATGCTTGAAATAATATATTTTTTAATTTTTTTTTTCTTTTAAATAATATTATTTGAAAGCTTCCTTATAATTAGCTATTTGTCCCTCTAATTGAAGAATAAAGGACCCAAGTTAAAATGTGAATATCTGTCAATGCTAGTCTAGACCAAAAACGTCCCCAATTATATGGGGACTTTGTCTAAGCATGCACAGATAAGAACAGCGAGAGCCGATCCATCTTTTTCGAAATAAAAAGCCAAAAACAGTACCTCAAATAGCGTTAAAAGACGTAATATTAGCATTAAACGAAAAGCGTTAGTACTTTTTAAGTGTATTTCAATAAAAATATATATATATATGTATATATATATATATATATATATATATATATATAAAATACGTGAACTGTTCACTTTCAAATAAATACGTATAATTTTCTTCCTTTTATATAAAGTTTGGATTCTTTTTATGTTTGAAGTGAATTAATTTTAGTAGAAACATTTTATGAAATTTTGATGTGTAAACATCTATGCTCGCAGGGGGATAAATCTCCATTTCACAATACAATCACAAAGCCGTAAGACAAATCGGGGTGACTTATTATTGTATTGGTGAAAAAATTATGATATAAAATTATTTCAGCTAATTCAACAACCTTTTGCTGTAAAAATGCAAAAATTTCACAATATAAACGTAAAACATATACATAATTCAACAACCCCACAAGTATAACCAGAGTCCCTGCAGTTGTTTGCTATAAGTGATACATAGATGACGCTTTCTGTTTGATTTTAAAAAAATGACATAAAAAAAATCTTTAATTACTAGATAATTACACATCTCCCTTGTGATCGGCCTCACATGATTTTTTTTAACTAGATTAACGTTAATTTACTTTTTCAGTCCATATTTAATTTGTATTAAAGAATTAACTAAATTATGTATAAAAAATTTCAAAAACTTCACAGAACTTAACTGTTTTTGGATTTTAGCTTTTGAGAATGGAAATAGCAATAACTAAACTCTTTTTTTATAGTAGGGGGGTAAATTTCTATTTCAGAATACAATCATAAAAAAACAGCAAACATGTGAGCTCATATGTTACCCTGTGAGCCGTATTGGTGTGACTTATGATTGTATTGGTGAAAAAATTATGATATAAAATTGTTCTAGCTTATTCAAGAACCTTTGCTGTAAAACTACAAAAATTTCACAATATAAACGTATAACATATACATAATTCAACAACCCCACAAGTATAACCAGAGTCCCTGCAGTTGTTTGCTATAAGTGATACATAGATGACGCTTTCTGTTTGATTTTAAAAAAGTGACATAAAAAAATCTTTAATTACTAGATGTTTACACATCTCCTCTATTCATACAGACTACTTACAATTAACAACATATTTAGTTAAAAAACTTTAATAAATTTAACTTAAATTTATCTTTAGTTACTTCAAAATCAATCTCAGAAGAAAGACTGTTACATAATTTTGTGCACCTTGTAATTGGTTGACTTAAGGCAAAATTTGATCTATGAAGAGCATCTTCAAAATTCGATTATTTCTTAAATCCCTTGGCGGGATTTACAAATTTCCGACAATTTATGTCCCAATTTTACTTCGATTTAATTAAATGTAGATTTTAAATATTCAGAGGAAGCTTAATCAAGCAGAAACTTTACTTAGCAATTGCGAAATTTAATAAGAGGAGCATGGAAGCATTTTTGATATATATATATCCCAATTCAGAGTTGAGGAGGTGACTAACGTGGTTTGTTTTACGGCGCAAATCCATAGTCTTTTGCACCAAATTTATACATTTCCGTTTTTTGGTTTCCAAGAGAATTTTGTCAAAAATTGTTTAAAAGAAAATTCAAGGTGATACGCCCAATAGTTTAGTTTTTATTGAGGTTTAAAGGTGAGTAGTACAGGAACGCATGACAAGGTCCGTAGGGACCCTGTACTGAAATTACAAGAAATCATTAAGACATAAACTTTATTTTGGCTTATTTTTAGCTGTTTTATTGTTTGAACACATTTTAAACGAGTTCTTCGAATTTAACATTTGTTTTATTACCTTCTAAATAATACTAATCTCTCTTTGTAGATATACGCGGATGTTCAAGCTAGAACACAAGTAGGCAACGAAAAAGGTATAAATGCGGTTATAGTTTCGTTAGTAATTATGTTAGTATAAAAAAAAAAATATATTTTAATTTATTTATCAACACTTTAATTAATAAACCATAATAAAATAAGAAAACAAAAATTTTAAAATGTCTTTTTCATAGAAAATGTCATATCAACAAAAATAGGTTCCTACGGATCTTGTCATGCGTTTAAGGGTACCAGAAGTGTTGCTAGACGGAGAGTTAAGGAACATCTTAACATTGAACTTTTTCGCAAAGCACATGAGATAATTTTTATAAACTATTTTGTTTACCGATACAATTTGTATGTAATTTAACTATTCTTCTTGCGGTACTTACACATGTGTTATAGATTTGGCGCCACCATTAGCAGAAAGTCTCAGATTGTGTTTCGAAAGCTCTTGGTCTTTTTTCAGGGCATCATCAAACACTAAAGTGTCTGGGCTGACTTTACAGGACTTAATTGTGGACTCAGCTAAAATTTTCGCCATACTTTAGTTTTATATTACTGAATAATAAAATAATTATGACATGAGACAAGATTTCTACTGGGTCTTACAAATGTTTCTACATCATTTTTGGTGGGGGTTGCTTTAGTAAGTATAGTGTGTAATAGTTAAACCTTGATGAAATCATTATACATACTTTTCGATTTGTACGGTTAGATGTGCAGTTATAACCCATGTTTACGCAATTTCATTTGTATAACAAAACGACATTTTAATGCCTTTTTTAGTCGTTTCTGTTCCATTCGTAGCTGTAAAGGGCTTTAGTGTAGCAAATTTTATTTCAAGTTTTTACAATTCGTATGCTCCTTTTTTATTGTAATACCATTCGAAATGCGAAATACTTATGAGCGAGTATTCCAAGAAAAAAATACAGAAAAAACAAGAATTATAGTCCGACTATACGATACCCTATACCATGCATTTCTAAAGAAGTTCGGGGATCTTATTTTGCTGTCGCTATAATTGGGTGGATTAAACGATGTCCGTCCGTCTGCCTGTGTATCCATGTAAACCTTATATTCAAACTATAGATCCCAAATATGAATATAATTTGATTAAATATAGTATATAAGCTTCCATCGGCCATAGTACGAACGCTGTTGAAATTTGGTGATATTCGGTGCATTCTCACACCTGGTCTCCATACAAATAATCCCTACCAGTTAGAGTTATAATTCGTCAGAATTTCATTACAATATATTCCTAGTTACGTACTGTACTTCGATTACATAGTTTACATAGACACAATGACGGACAAAATGATCCCTCAGAAAACTATTCTGAATCGATCGGTGTTACAAAAGATGATTCTTTGTCGCATATTTATTGTAGTTTCAAACATCACCACAAATTCATTATAACCTCACCAGATAGTGGTGTAGGGTATAGATACTTACAAGCAAATTCGAGTAGTACTTACAAATACATTGTATAAGGATATCGTAAGGTATAACGATTTTGGTTTATTAGTTTTAATAGGTTTTACGAGCACAAAACGAAAATTTTGTTGCTGTTAGTAGCCATTATGTTGTACGTGAAGAATTTCTATCAAGAAATTGCTTTTGAACATACAATAAATAACAAATACATATTAAAGAAAATATAATTTCGCTTTATTTAAAAGTGAGACAAACAACAAAAAACAGTCAGTCAACATCGTTTCACTTTCCCTGTTTAAAGTTAATGCAAATGCAGCAGACTTATTTCACTTTCGTCTTGAGTTGCAGACATCACTGAAACGGATTTACATCTCAAAATACGCAACCAGAACAGTTAACAGTAGTAGGTGTTTCTACCTTTACTCTCTACGTACTATAGAAAAATGCACTACTATCCACCCTTAGGGCTGCAAGTCTAACCCTTTTTTTGTGCGTTGTTTTAGTATTGAAACCTGGTGCCACCAGACATGTCTACTTATTTTTTTTTTTTTGTATATTTAAATCATAGACCATGCCACTGCTATATGCTGCTGCTTTTGTGAAGTGCATCTTAAGACGAATACTGCTGGGTACGTTCTCTGTGTTAGTTACCCCTTGTTGTTGGTAACGCATTCGTGCTTACAGCACTTTTTTTTTCAAGTAGCCTCAGATGCACAATTCCATACTTTCGCTTATATTTCTTTCGACTTGAAAAGTGAAATAAAAAATAAAATTGTTTGTATGCAAATATACGTATGTCTTAACAATGACGACGACTACTTCAACATCTTTTTTTGTGAAACTTTTATTTATTTTATATTTTTTTTTTTTTTTTTAACAAACAACAAATTTCCTCAAGGTCCTTGTTAAGGAATGATACCGTCTTGTCCGTATGAAAAGTAAAATTGTACGAAGGCTATTGAATAATTTATAACGTTTTCGGAATAGCGTAATTAAACATTTCTAAAAAGTTGGAAGTTGTTTTAGCTGCAATTTAATAGCAGTTAGCAAGTTTCTATTATGAGTTTCTATTAATATTTAGGCAACAGAATTCTGGTAATTTTTTGTTAATAACTTTAAGGCAATTCGCTTGTCATTAAATTCGCTAGCCACAATGCATATTTGTAAAGGCATAGTGCATCTTTTAGTAAAAATAAGCATATTTTGCATAATTTGTAGTCACGTACAATGTTGATAAAAGGCACAATAGCCCACTGTACTAGCCCCCAAAACTGTTAATTCTTCTATTGGGTTAAGGATAAATATACAAATTTTTATACGACGACCGAATTGGAGCCAATAAATTGATGTGAAAAACTGAAATAGAAATTCCATAGAGAGAAAACAAATTCGGTTGTGAGAACAGAGGTTCGGCATTGATGATCAGTTAATGGAGTAGTGGTTAAAAATATTCACTTTGACCCGTCTTTATACCGATCGACCCAGAATCACTTCCTGACTCCATTTACTGATATCCTTCCATCCTTTCATTTCTCAAAGTTTGGTATGTAAGCTCTTATCGACAATAGGATGAATGCTTTTGAAATTAGTAAAAATCGTTCTGACCTAGTGCACTTTCCTCCTCCTCGACATAAGAACCACAAGATTCAAACTATCGTATAGACGTCGGTCAAATTTAGTTTGTGTGTGTTTATTGTATCGATTAATCAGTAGTCCAAAAATAACCCCCTGTAGTACTTAGTCATAGCCCCCTAATATTGAGCTGCTTCCCGACGTTTATCTAAATATATAAAAAAAAAACTGTGTAAGTCCGATCACAGGGGAGATGTGTAAACATCTAGTTACACATCATTTAAAATCAAACGGTAAGCGCCATCTATGTGTAGCAAGCAACTGCAATGGTTGTTATGCTTGATGGTTGTTTGCTCTACATTCACGGCGCTTTCTGTTGGTTGTTGAATCAGCTAAATAAATTTAAATCATAATCTTTGCACCAATACCTCACACCGGTTTTCCCTTACGCTGTTTTTGTGATTGTATTGTGAAATAGATTTTTACCCCCCTGAGCACATAGATGTTTACACATCAAAAAGAAATATTCCACAGATTATTCTCATATATGGTTTGTATATGGTTTTGAGTTTATCCTTATATATACAAATATGTCATCCGATTTGCACTTTTTCATGTCCGAAGACAAAAAAATTAATAACAATGCCACAAAAATTTTATTTATGCTTAATTTCTACATCCCATTAGATGGACCTAAGAGAGGGGTCTCTAACCGTATGGTGTGGGGCCTGCTATAGTCTGCCTAGATCGATTATAATATTCTTACTTATTTAAAATACATTTTCCCTATATTTTATCAACGAATCCATTGAATTGTCAAACAGCCCTCTTTTGTTTAAAGTTTCATGATAAGAAGTACCTCCACCTCAGTTGAAGCAATTGTCTTGAAAGTTATGCTATCATCGTATCATATTTTCACCTCGCAAACGTCCTTCAGCCCACAAAAAGACCCCAATTTAATACATATTACTAAAAAAAACCCACAGTCACACACACACACACTCACACACACATTCTTAAATGCACACTTATACATGTAGACTACACTTAAAGTCTCGTTTTTATTTGCCTAGTAGTGCAAGTGCTCTTTTATATGAACCCACACTTTGAGGCAAAACAAAAAAAAAATGCCATTTATAATATGCGACGACGAGAATCATTAACATTTCACTTTCTTTGCCGTGTATATTCGTCCAACAACAGCAGCAACAACGACAAATAAAGAAGTGCATATGTGAATGTTAATGGCTTTGCACAAATGTATTGAGAATCCACAATGTTCTGTCTAATGAAACTGCTATAGGCCTAGTCGTATGTGTAGGCACATATGATTTTCTAAATACCATCTATTTATCACGAATACAAGCACAAGGTAACACATACACCGGAAAAGTGCATCATTTAAGCACACTATTATCAAATAGTATCAAGATTATTTTATTTTGGTTTGCAATTGAAGAGTTCTGCATGTATTGATTGGATTCGGGAAAATTTTATACTTATACAGAGTGGCTGATGAATTTCGCTACCAAAAAAGCTGTTATTGTCATGGACAATGGAAACTTCAGTGAAGTTGCTGAAAGAGTTTTTCTTTCCAGAACTATGCAGAAAGGGAATCTCTTTATGGTTTCAAAGATGGTGAAACTTGTGACATAGCCAGGCTTATTACGGCAGAAGTGCAGCTAAAATACAGATCTGCACAAACTCCACATTTCATTGGCTTTCTTAAAACAGGAAATTTATAAAACAAAGCCAACAAATTTGGATGATTTAAACCAATGTGCATTCCTCCCAGGAAAGCTTCTTGATAAGATGTCGTACAGTGTGTATGTCGTTTAAATGCAATTGTAACGTGAAGGAAAATAGTTTATCCCTTTTTAAAGAAAATGCAGACACGGAAGAGTGCGAAATTTGGCATAGTTATAGATCACATGGAGGAGTAGCGGAGAATGATAAAATTTATGCATAATATGTTTTAAAAATATATTAAATTTGATAAAATATACATTAAGGCTCACTTAAATATTCATAAATTTTATACATATGGATTAAAAAAAGCTTGACAGAAAAAATAATATTTCCTATAATTTGCACTCCAATTTCGAGTGCTGGGCTATACTAGTATTCTATTAATATATTAAAATATCATTATGTACTGTAATTATTTGTTCATTAATAATTTGCTTGTAATAACAATTATTACCACGACTGTATATGAGTTAAATATCTACCTATTTTCTTTATTCAGTTAAATTTCATATTTTTATTTATTAATTTGAATTCAATGTCTATTTATTTTTCTCACTCAACTAATTGTTTTTTTTTTTCAATTTCATTACATTTAACTTTGTCATTTTTGTGTATGAAAAGAAGCGAATAAAATAAAATATTTTTCTTTCATTTCATAAAATTAAAAAAAAAGATAATAATAAAAAAAAAATATATAAAATTAATAATTATAAAATCGTAGGCGAATAGGACGTCTGTCTGTCTGTTCGTGCCATATTTATTAAAATAATAATAATCTATATTATTAATAGGCTAGGCGATTTCTTTTGACCGGTGTTTTGTTCTACCATTTTATCCCGATTTTGGCAAAACGTATATTATTTGAAAGGTATTTCTTTTCAGCCGTTTCGCAGATTTACAGATTTTTAAATTGTTTCCTTTATTTTGAGTAAAATGCTTTCAAAATTGCTACTTAGCCATACATAAGATTATGCAATGCTATGTGTATGTTTATTAAATTTGTTAATGTGTTTGTAATAAAAATGAGTCTGTTTTTTTGTGTTGATTTGTGAATTGGCTATTATTGATTAGCATATCTTTAGGGTCTTTATTTAATGAAAAAACTAAATTTCCCAGAATTTTCACTCGAATTTCAAGGGCTGGAATCTGCTAGTATAATATTAATAGGTAAGGCGATTTAATTTGACCGATGATTTACTGAACAATTTTCTCGCGACTTTGACCAAGCGTGTCATATTTGAAAGTTATTCCTTGTTAGCTGATTTTTTAAATAATAATTTTGGACATAAACCATTAACGACAATAATCGATATGTAAAAAGCGTTGAAGTTTTACTTGACTATAATTGATTAGCATACCTTAAACCAATTAAAGCCAAACCAAAACGACAAGGAAAACTTTGAAAAATTCTTTATTTATATAAAGTTAGGAGTACAAAAAACAGGAAAACAAAAAAATTTAAAATTTTCTTTTTTCAAGACATAAAAGGGGTGTACCCAAATTGGCACAGTGGCTACTTATGAGTGAAATTTTGAAAAGCACGCTTTGTCAATGCAAAGTGTTTTCTTGCATTTTTTTCCAACTCCAACGGCTTCTCTTGTGGCAGATGACGCAACGTACACGATTTGGAAGATTTTCGGGAACGTGATCGACGCCGTCTAGCTGTAAGCCTTCAATATTTGATAACGAATGACGAGCAGTTTTTTGGTGATTGCTTTAGGTAAAATCTAGCTATAGTTCGTCGAAATATTAACTGAGCCATGCTGTTTTCTTTACTACATACATGCAAGCGCCATGCATTTGACATAGCCATATTTATCATGTAGGTGGATAAACCCCACCACCATTTTTTGTTAGAATGCCGATTCTGTATAATGATATGGATTGATCCATTTCATCAACTCCGCCCATGCCCTTGTTGTAATTTTGAAACATGTGTGGGATCCGCATATCAGTTTTTTGCTTTTTTTGGGAACACCATCTTTTAACAAATCCTGGTGGTTCATAAGAATCATGATTGCTAGGCATTGTGCAAATACTGTTATCCTTCCAGAGGACCAATAATATCTCGTCATTTTTATCAAACCTTTAATCAAACTCTGCTCTTGGTTTTTTCATCATCTCTTTTACATTTGTCAGGGGACATATCTTAGTGCGATTATCTCTTATTTTTCCTGTAGCACGATAACCTACATTACGTAAATCATTTAGAACTCACAACTTGTCAAAAAGTTATCAAAATAGATTTTGTGATTGGCGGGGTTCGTCGATAATTTATCAAGCAGAATTTTGACAACTCTAATACCCAGTGGCTCAGAAACAGAGTTATTTGATCTGCCACAGTAAATATCAAAAGAGTAGCAGTATCCAGAGGAACTTGTAACGATCCAATTTTTATAGCCAAACCGAACTGGTTTGCCTCTAATAAACTGCTTTGCTGAATGACGACCATAATATTTAACCATAGACTCATCGATAGAAATATTTTCATGGAAAAGGCCAAATTGGTTGAACTTTTTGATAAGAACATCTGAAAGTTTGCGTAATTTGAACATTTTGTCAGTGGTGTTTGAAGCTTCATTATTATCGACAAGGTGCAAATTTTTTTTTATTCCTTTAAACCTATTCCTGGATATAGAATTTGACACAACTTCTACTCCTATATCTTCATCTAAAGACCAATACAAGCTTTCCCTTGGAAGTTTGTGGTATCCAGAAAGAATAAGTATTCCAAAGAAAATCTTTAGCTCTGCAACGGTGACCGTAAAATTGTGTCGATTGTTTTGAGTCGCGTGGCTAAAATTAGCGATCATTTCAAAAACTTCTTCGTCGAAAAACATTTCAATTATTTGAATTGGTGTCAGTACTTTTACTGTGTCTTTCATGCGGCTTTCACTTGGCAACCGGTCGACAGTTTCCCCATAAATCTTCGAATAATTTGGAGCTGATCTTCGCCAAGATTGAACTTTAAATGCTGATGAAATCTCTTGCTCCCCACACCGTGGCTTATTAGTTCTAATCCGATCCCTTTTAGCAGATAATGGCTCATCATCAGTGGAATATTCGACATCATCCAAAAGAGTGCCAACATTGCGAACAAAAACCTCGACTTCTTCAGGAACGTCATTTGATACGATTGACAAATTTATTTTCTCGTTAAACCCTTCTTCTTCATCGGTAACAACACTAGGTTCTGGTATAAGTATGGTCAAACTCAACTCCTTCGGTGCTATCCTCTATAATCGTATTACCAGCTTCTTCTAAACCGCGAAAGTGATTACTATAGCTGAAATATCGGTTCATCTTAGTAAAGTTAATACGCGTGCTAAAAGCTCTAATATACTAGTTCAACTAATATTTCAGCGTTTCAGCAACTAATGAATGTAATACATACAACAAAATACACTTAGATTTAACTTGGGGATTTCCCTGTTTATGGACATAAATTGGTATCTTTGTTTCAGCATAAAGTGCTGCCACCGTTTTAACAACTAAGACTACATAGTCAGCAAAACAACGCATCTGACGTTTTCTAGTCGTTTACTCATTCGTGTGTTAGCGTATATTTGAATATTATACTTGTAGCTATTGTACCCAAATTGGCACAGCACAATTTTATGTGTTATAAAATTAGATTTAAATAATATATCAAACTAAAAGTCATTTTGTGTGATTCGTTATGTATTGAATTGATCAAATAAAAGAATTTATGACTTTAAACTGTACACAGAAATTTTAATTATTGTTAACCAAAACCTACCTTCAAATCTATATTATTGGCCAAATTAGTTAGATTATTATGGCACTAAAAATAAATCAAATTTATTCGTTCTACATTTTTTATACCCATAGGTCTTCCTAATAAATATTAATGCATAAATTTTTAATAAATATCAATACTTTTTCTATACACCCTCGATAACTAAGTATTCCCAAATTGGCACGGCGGCCGTAAATGGGTTAAAGACCCTTATTAAACGAAAAAGTTAAGTTTCCTGGAATTTGCACTCGAATTTCGAGGGCTGGAATCTTCTAGTAATAACTACTGAACGGATAGCTTGGACGGATTAATCCGGCATTGTTCCTAATTATTAATTATATTATAAAGGGTCTCAAGTCCTACACAAATAATTTTAATAGCCATTAAAAGGACTTAAAAAATTATATTTGAAATTAGTAAAAAAAATATATATTTACGCTTCTTACTTAGATTTATATTACCAAAAAAATTATCTACTCCTTTTGGTTAAGAGTACTGTACGACAGTCCGAAAATTCCGTAGGGTTTCATTAAGATTATAAATGAAGCCGAATATGAAGTGTGCTTTTTCGGACCACGTCAGGTTTTTGTGCTACAGGAGAGGATTTCAAGTCCCAACACAGAACTGTTAACTAAATTAACAGGGAGGGTCGGAACATTTTGTTCTTTGGGTTTCATTCCCTCCGAAGTCTCCTTATAAATATAATGATTTTTGCATAATTTTACAGAAAAAATATTTTTCTTTTACTTTATTTTTCTTATATATTTTTACACCCACCACACCACTGTTCAGGGAATATATATAGGTTTGTAATTCCATATGTAACGCATCGAGGCCACAAAACCATATATTTTCGTGATCCATATAACAAGGAAGTTGATTTTGCAATGGACATTTCTTCGCCTGTCTATTTATTAAGCAGGAAATACATGCCAAATGGTAAAAATGCATGTCAAAAATGGCAAAATGTTTGCTAAATTTGGGCAAATTTATGGGAAAATGCATGCAAAAAATCGGAATTTTAGTTTAAACTGAATAATGAAATATAATTTTCAAAGCTGCAAATAAAAAAATTTTTCGAAAAAACAAAAACATGCACATGACATGCATTTCCTATAGACTTAACATGCATTTTCCCATTTCTGTACAGCAAAACCAATTCTCTCGTTTGATTATAAGGTCTACAGGAACGCACAGACGGATGGACGGACGAACAGATGTACATAGCTAAATCGGCTCAGAAAGTGGTTCTGAGTCGATCGCTGTATTAAAAAATCGGTGTAGTCAAATATTTTGGGTAATTAATCCCTAGATAACTAATTTTTCTAGAAAGGTGCCTTTTCTTAAAAAGTGCCTTTTCTCCAAATGTACATTTTTGTAAAAATTGTGTTTTTAAAAGGTATTGCTCTTAAAAATTACGTTTTTTCAACTACCTTTTTTAAGAAGTACTTTTTTGTACCCTTTTTTAAAAACTTATTTATTTAAAAAGTAACTATTGCTAGGAAGTACTTAGTTCGAAAACCACCTTTGCTTAAAAAACTATATTTTCTTAAAAAAGGACCTTTATAAAAAAATTACTTTTCTTAAAAAACTACCTTTTTTAAGAAAAAAAATCCTCTTTTTCAAAGCACCTTTTTCAAAAAAGTAACTTTTTAAAATAGTACCATTTAAAAAAAAAAATTTTTTTTTTTATATTTTTTTATAAATTTAAAAAAAAAATGTTTTAATAATTACGTTTCTTAAAAAGATTAACATTCTTAAAATTTAAAATATTTTTCTTTAAAAATACCTCTTCTTTTGTAATTTTAGATTTCGAAAATAATCGAACACCCACCCGGTTTTTTTCACAACTTTCTTTTAATTGTTTTGGTATGTATTTGTTACAAATTGATGTTTATTTTTGAGACAGAAATCAATTATTTCTGTGGAAGACACGACTATTGTTTTTCATAACAAGAAATTATAATATAAACTTGGCTAACTTAAAATTTAATTGCTATTCGATTTTAAGGTTTCAGTGTCGGCAACAATTTTAAAGTGGAAGCCGTACCCAACATTGTTTATAGTGTTGAGTTAAATACGCACGTTTATGGTATCAAAAATTTGGAACAACTGAATCTAACACTCTTACTTGCTATATTTCTATTATACTTTTAGATTCAGGCTCCAATATATCTATATATATATTTTTATTTTATAAATATTTTACTTGGTCAAGATATCCATTTAATGAAATATGTTAACTTCGAAGAGAAATTGACAGAAAGGGAACTGAAACCAGAAATATAATAGAACATATTAGTTTGTGACACATTGAGAGAAGATCGGGAAGCAGATTTTTGTGTGTGTTATGGCCGAAAAAAGCACCTACAGGATTTATTTTTGGACTACTGATTAATAGGTATAATAGATATGCACAAATCAAATATGACCTCAACATATACGTAAATTTGAAAATTATGGCAATTTAAATCGATCTTCTAGGTATCATTTGTAAGGGGACTAGGTCTGGACATGCACTGATTTTCGCGAATTTCAGAACATTCATCATATGGCCCAAGAAAGCTAATATATTCATATTCATATTTCCGGCCTGTAGTTTAATTACATAGATACCCAAACGGACAGACAGAATGACTGATAGGCGTATATCGCTAAATAAACCGGTGTAACAAGAGATGGATCTAGGTCAAACATCAGCGCATCGAATTAGTCCCATGTGCCAGCTTGACGACCGGAAGGTCACCCTGGTTCATAATTGTCCACTAAACAGAATTCTGTTATCTATAATATTAATAGGCTAGGCGATTTTTTGTTAACGATTTTTTGTTCTACCGTTTTATCCCGCTTCTGACCTGACGTATATTCTTTGAAAGGTATTTCATTTTAGCTGTTCGTCAGATTTACAGATTTAAAAATGTTTGCCTTCGTTTTGAGTAAATTGCATTTAAAGTTGCTACTAACACATACACAAAATTATACTTATCCTATGCGTGTGTTTATTAAATTTGTTAATGTGTTTGTGAATGAGATTGTCATCTTCATTCACAATAATAATAAACTGGAAAAGTGTTGGTTTGTGAATTGGCTAAGTTGAAATTTGCCTAGAAATTGCATTCGAATTTTGAACGCTGGAATCTGCTAGTCTATATATTAATACGTGAAGGAAAATTTTCTCTTCCCTTTTTACGCAAAATTCGGGCATGTAGGTGTATGAAAATTGACATTGTTGTGGCTTATATGGAGGACAAGGGTCCAATGATAAAATGTATATATATCATGTGTTAAAAATATTTTAAATTAATTAAAATAAAATATTTATATTAAATAATTTTATATGAGCCTAAAGGTATGCTCCTTTATTTTAGCCAATTCACAGTTCATCGAAATTCATTATAATTGTATATCACACGCCCTGTGTTGAAAAGTGAATTGCTAAAATTGATTAGTATACCTTTAGTATAAATTTTATTTGAATATTCATAAACTGTTTATATGTATATATAGATTAAGTCACAGGTTTGGAACAGTTTTTCTTCTTTGTATTTTAAATTTTGCCTGACGGCTTTTTGAAATAATATTTTATAGGGAATATACATATGTAAGTTTGTCCATTTAATCTCTTCCTCTTGTCGAACCCCTAACTTGTTCTGTATTACTCTTATGTAGAATCAACATAACACAGTTGTGTCTTACAATATATTTAAATTAAAGATAGCTCCTTCCCAAATTCTAGTATCAGCTGGCCAACAAACTACAGCATTACGTCAATGCATATAACCCCAATGGCCAAGTCTGTGTACGTCTAGACCTTTTCCAATTGTATTTTCAAGAAGACAAAATTAATGCTGTTATCGAAATTGAAAAAGGGCCTTGAAGATAAAAAATTTAAAGCATCCATTCAATCACTCTAAAATAGTTTGTCCTAATACACATTATAAAGCTTTTGATGTGAAATTTCGATATCTTAAAAAATAAATCGAACAATTTTAACTTACATCAGCAAATGAAAACATTGAAATTACTGACTAGTTCTGTTTTCTAAAAACTGAAAAAATTTCGACCCCAGTGTTGGTGTTAAGAATATTTATTCCTGAATTCCTTAGTTTTTCTTATTCTCTAACAGTATGTCAACATATAAATACATGTATTCATATATGCATTTGTATGCATAATACATATTCTTGTATGTGAAAATAGTACATATGTACTCGTACTAGATGCAACTAACATTAGAGCTATAGAAATCCTTTTGTAACCGTGGAAGAACATATGAGTGTGTTTAGGTTATGTTCCTGTTGTTTGCTTCGCTGGTTGGCATCCCATGTTGCAGGTGAGTATGAATGTATGTATGTACAAATGTGTGCAATTTGTTTCTGATTTTGTATACAAAATTCAAGTGCATGTCGCCGTCGTGTTAAGTGCTTTGTTGGGGTGTTCTTGTATTCTGTAGTGTTGTGTGTGTTCAATTTAACTTGACACAGGATATTCAATAACAAGCAGTACGGGAAATTTCCTTACGGGACATTTTTGTTGTTGTTTTTTTTTTTTTTGTGTTGTGTTGTCTGTTAAGGATGTTGCATTTATTGCTTGTTAGTTGGTGGTTGATTCTTTGATGTGATTGCAAAATAAAAAGAGTTTTATTTCACTTTCGGAACACAGTATACTTGAAAATAAAATATATATATGTTATATTTTTGATTGCATTTCCAGCAGCTTGAAATAGTTCAATACGTCATGGTGTGAATCATAGTTAAGTCAAATTTTTGTTTATATTGTTAAGAAATTACTCTAATACATTTGTGTTTGTATTATTGCTGTAATTCTATTTAGAACGCACTGAAGCAAAACTAAAGTTTTCCAATTTTTTTATTCAAAAATGGAATCAGTTTCCAGTAATTGATCATGAGACATTTCAGTATAACTTGAAATTAACAATTAGGGGTGTTAAATTCGGCTGTGCTGAGTCCTTCATACCCTCCACCCATATTATACACACAATATTATAATCAGTGATATTAACATTAAGAAACAAAAGAGGCTAGATTTCATGCTAAAGTGGCTAGATGTTTTATAATGATGTTTAAAATTATTTGATTTTGACGTCATTTTCAGACATGTTGCAATTAAATGCAAATTGTTTGTTTGTTTTTAATGGTGCATGGTAGAGAAGATGATGTTTAAAATTAGTAAGGTAATTAAATCGGGAAGCAGCTTTATATGGGGACTGTAATTAAAAATGCTCCTAAAGTGTTTGGATTAGCGACTATTGGTATAATAAACCAAATTTTATCGATGCATATAGGATAATCTAGATCTAACGAGCATTTTAGTTGTCTGTTAAGGGTCATTTGTATGGGGGCTGGGTCTGAACATGCACTAATTTTTACCAATTTCAATAGCTTTAGTTCCATGAACTAAGCAAATCTCATTAATATATATTCATATTTGCTACCTGTTGTTTGATCACAAGGTCGAAGTAGACATACAGATGGCCTGTCGAGCATACAGACGGGCGTACATAACTAATGTGATTCTGAGTCCATAGGTTTAAAAGAGTTAGTTATAGGATCAAAAAATGTAACCCTTAACACTATGTTTTTTTTTTCAAAATAATTTCGATTATATCTACATTCTTTCCTAAACTTATTCATTTTACTATTTAAAAAATTAATACATTTTATTAAGTTTCTCTTCTTAAAATATGAATAGCCTATATTGCGATTTACATATTTGTTCACCTCTGATATTTTATTTTTCGAGGATGCTGCTATCCAACAATTAATTACATCTGAAGTTTTTAAAATATAAGCCATCACCACAGATTTGTTACACTAATTTATTAATTTATAAAATAAAACCTTTGTTTACATTAATAAAAGAGATGGACCCATAAGTATTTTGATCAGTGAGCGCTCAAGAGTGACTCACAATCACTCATGTAGAAAGGCAAGTAAAGTAAAATTTCTCTCGAAATTCTAATTATATAGTCGTATTGGCGATACTGGAACATAGTAACTATCACACACACTTATCTATATAAAATTCATTTTCTGTTTGTTTGTTTGTTTATTTGTTTGTTTGACCGCTATATAAATTTTTATTTTTCAACGGATTTTCCTGAAATTTTGTACACGCGATCTCTATACCCCAGGAAAGGTCGCCATATACTTTTTACCGGCCACGCCTACTTTTACGCCCACTTTTTATGTAAAATTCATTTTTTGTTTTATTCATATTTGTTCACTATACAAATATTTATTTGTTAACAGATTTCTCTGAAATTCGGTACACAAGATCCCTGTACTCTAGATAAGGTCACCGTATACTTTTTATCGACCACGCCTACTTTTTCGCCCACTTTTTATATACAATTCATTTTCTGCTTTTTGGTAAATTTGTTCGCTAAACAAACTTTTAATTTTTAAACGGATTTCTCTGAAATTTGATACACACGTTCTCCGTACTCCAGGAAGGTCGCCATATGCTTCGTACCGGCCACGCCTACTTATACGCCCACTTTTTATACAAAATTAATTTTCTGTTTTTTTGGTATATTTGTTCACAATAGAAATTTTTATTTTTCAAGGGATGTCTAAAATTTGGTCAAACGATCTCTATACTACAAGGAAGGTTCACCATATGCTTCTTACAGGCCACGCCTACTTTGAGCCCACTTCTATGTATATAAAACTTATTTTTTTCCTTTTATTTGTTTCTTTATTTGATTGCTATACAAACTTTTATTTTTCAATGGCTTTCTCCGAAATTTAGTACATATACCAGGAAAGGTCGCCATATGCTTTTTACCGACCACGCCTACTTTTACGCCCAATTTTCATATAAAACTCATATTTTGTTTGTGGTATATTTCTTCACTATACAAATTTGTACTTTTCAACGGTTTTCTCTGAAATTTGGACGGGAATAACTACACGGTGAACAAATTCCCCAAACTTAAAAAATGGTACCCAAAAGAAATGAACAAATTCACCATTTTTTTTAAATCGCAATAAAAAATGAACTTACTCCCCAAATTCTTTTTCAAATTTTTACATATTTGTATTTAATGAATTTTGTTAAATATTTATTTTAGTAAACATTTGCATACTGCTCTCAATATATGTCCTACAATAAATGCATTTAAAATGAGTATTCTTTTCAATAGCATCACTTTGTTGCGCGGAAGCTACGCTCACGGGCAATACAGCTTATCTAGAATATCAGAATGATCTGAAAAATATATTTTGACAATTAAAATAAGTTGGCAACAGCTGCGCGGCAGCACAGGTGTGGCTGCCAAACGCGCGAACGCGGACGCGAACGCGACGGATGCGGACGCGACGCGCTCTCGGAACACAGCTCAGCTAAAATATCACAATGCTCTAAAAAATATGTTTTAGGAATTAAAATAAGTTAACGAGAACTAAGCGGCAGCAGGGTAGTAGCTGCGAGGAAGCGGCGCGCGAACGCGGACGCGGACGCGACGCGCTCGCGGAACACAGCTCAGCTAAAATATCACAATGCTCTAAAAAATATGTTTTAGGAATTAAAATAAGATAACGAGAACTAAGCGGCAGCACGGGTAGTAGCTGCGAGGAAGCGGCGCGCGGCGCGCGAACTCGGACGCGGACGCGACGGATGCGTACGCGACGCGCTCTCGGAACACAGCTCAGCTAAAATGTCACAATGCTCTAAAAAATATGTTTTAGGAATTAAAATAAGTTAACGAGAACTAAGCGGCAGCACGGGTAGTAGCTGCGAGGTCGCGGACGCGACTTGCTCGCGGAACGCAGCTTAGTGAAATGTCGTATGATAAATTTTATTTACGTATGTGAAATAATAATAATTTAATAATTTATTTATTTTTTTTTTTTTTTTTTTTTTTTTTTTTAGCCTAGTTCCGCGAAGCCGAGTGGCTTGTCTGCAGATTCTAATTTTGACAATTTTTTTTTTTTTTTTTTTTTTTTTTTTTTTTTTTTTTTTTGCAGCGACACACCAAAGCCTCTGGTGGGAATCGAACCCACGACCCCCGCATGATAGGCGAGCACGCTACCTCCTCACCTACCGGGGCGCTTAAATAATTACCTGTTGATCAAAATAGGCCACACATATACTGTAAGCAGTTGCTTAAAGATACCTTGCGACACAATATTAAACGTCGCATTAGTTTTTCATTTCTGAAACTTGAATATCACGTCTCTGCTCAATGATGATCACTTATTGAATGAAGTAATTCAATTTGCGAATCAATCCGTTATATTTGATGTTTATAAATAAAATTAAAAAAAAAACTTAAAGCGGTTTCGCATCTTATTTTTGAAGCATTTTTGCTGCAGCATCTTAAAAAAACTTCTAATTAAAAAATCAAAAAATTTTGAATTGAAATTTTGGGGAGAAAGTTCATTTTGTTGGGGAATTTGTTCATTTGGGACTAAGTACTAAGCGCCTGGTAAGCATAGTGAGCCATTTTTCAAGTCAAAGGCCTTTTTATCCCGGGCAAGACCGGGTAAAAACAGCTAGTATTAAATAATAAAGCAAAACAAAAAATATGAAACAAAAAACTTTATAACAGTAACGGTCAATTTAATTTGCATAGCTACAATTTTATATATAACAAGGTTGTTCATGTTTTTAAAAATCGGTGAAATATGTAGATGTCCCTTTATTTCACATTTTCCTCAGTATATAGAGTAGCTCTTTTTAAAATCTGGAGTTTCTTGCAGAAGCTGATAAATCCATTTCGTTGAAAATTGTCTTAAATTAGGACCCTTTTCTAAAGCTTTATTACAATGCTTGGTGCACCTAATTAATTTTTTACTGTTTCTTGAACCTAATTTATTATTTAAGAGTTATTTAATATAATTATACCCTCCACACCTAAGTGGCAGAGGGTATATATAGGTTTGTCATTCCGTTTATAACGCATCGACATAAATTCCTGAGACCCCAAAAAAAATATTTTCTTGATCCTTATAACAAGGGAAGTTGATTTGCCGATGACCGTCTGTCCGTCTGTCCATCTATCTGTGGAAATCACGATCACGCCGTCAATATCTAAGCTAGACCATTAGTTTTTGTATAAAATCGTTGTTTATTAACATCCCAAAGGAGTTGCTATTTAAAATCGTCAAAATAGGTCAAAGGGTTCACGAGCTATGAATGAAACTTTGAAAAAACTATTGAAAAATAAAATTTTTCAGTGTGCTTGTTGTTACTATATGATGTAAAACAATTGTAACTTCTTTGCTTGCGAGTATTTAACTTTTTCTTTTTTCCTATTTCAGAAATTAAACTTGGGAGAATATTTAAAAATGGAACGCTATACAATTGTTTTTCTATTCATTGAAAATCATCGTTCGAAAATTAATACTCAACGTGCATACAGAAGATTTTATGGTGTAAGAACTGCTCCAAGGGGTCCAACCATTCGTTCGTTGGTGAATAATTTTGCTGAATATGGGACTGTCGGAGATTCAAGACGTACGGGCAGACCTCGAACTGGCAGATCGGCCGAAAATATTGATGCTGTGCGACAGAGCGTCGAAGAAAATCCGCAGACATCAACGAGAAGACGATCTTCCCAGTTGCAGCTTTCTGACCGCACTCTTCGGCGAATTTTAAAACACGATTTGCACCTCTTCCCTTACAAAATCCAAGTAGTCCAAAAACTACGAAAAACGAAAAATGGAAAATGGAAAATGAAAAATGAAAAATGGAAAATGAAAATTGAAGATTGAAAAATGGAAAATGAAAATTGAAAATTGAAAAACCAAAAATGAAAAATGGAAAATGAAAAATGAAGAAGAAAAATTGAAAATCGGAAATGGAAAATGAAAAATGAAAAATAAAAAATGGAAAATGAAAAATGAAAAAAAAATGGAAAATGAAAAATTAAAATGGAAAATGAAAATTGAAAATGGAAAATGGAACATGAAAAAAGAAAAATGAAAAATGAAAAATGAAAAATGAGAAATGAAAAATGAAAAATGAAAAATGAAAAATGAAAAATGAAAAATGAAAAATGAAAAATGAAAAATGAAAAATGAAATATGAAAAATGAAAAATGAAAAATGAAAAATGGAAAATGGAAAATGAAAATTGAAAAATGGAAAATGAAAAATGAAAAGTAAAAAATGGAAAATGAAAAATGGAAAATGGAAAATGAAAAATAAAAAATGGAAAATGAAAATTGAAAAATGGAAAATGAAAATTGGAAAATGGAATATGAAAAATGCAAAATGGAATATGAAAAATGAAAAATGAAAAATGAAAAATGAATAATGAAAAATGAAAAATAAAAAATGGAAAATGGAAAATGGAAAATGAGAAATTAGAAATTAAAAATGGATAATGAGAATGGAAAGTGGAAAATGAAAAATGATTAATGGAAAATGAAAAATGGAAAATGAAAAATAAAATTGGAAAATGGAAAGTGAAAAATTGAAAATGAAAAATGAAAAATGGAAAATAAAAAATGGAAAATGAAAAATGGAAAATGAAAAGTGGAAAATGAAAAATAAAAAATGAAAAATGAAAAATGCGAAATGGAATATCAAAAATGAAAAATTAAAAATGGAAAATGGAAAATGGAAAATGGAAAATGAAAAATTAAAAATGGATAATGAGAAATGGAAAATGGAACATGAAAAATGAAAAATGAAAAATTGAAAAAGGAAAATGGAAAATGAAAAATAAAAACTGAAAAATGAAATATGAAAAAAGAAATATGAAAAACGAAAAATGAAAAATTAAAAATGGAATATGAAAAATGAAAAATGAAAAATGAAAATTGAAAATTGAAAAATTAAAAATTAAAATTTAAAAATTAAAAATGGAAAATGAAAAATAGAAAATGGAAAATGGAAAACGAAAAATGTAAAATGGAAAATGAAAAATGAAAAATGTAAAATGAAAAATGAGAAATCGAAAATGGAAAATGAAAAATTAAAAGTGGAAAATGGAAAATGAGAAATTAAAAATTAAAAACTAAAAATGAAAAACGAAAGATGAAAATTGAAAAGTGAAAAATAGAAAATGATAAATTAAAAATGAAAATTGAAAATGAAAAAGGTGGAGGGTATCAAAGATTCGGCCCAGCCGAATTTAACACTCTTACTTGTTTCTAGCTAAAGTTGAAGACTAAATCCTCTGCATAAAATTTGAGTAAAAATCATTAATATATGCATATCAAAAAACGCATTCTTTTTTAATTTGTGTATTTGTATATAACAGTATGAACTTACAAAAAAGAGAAATCAAATATCTAATTTTATATTCCGTCAAACTTCAGTAATTTTTGTATTTTCAACAAAAAAAAAAAAAACTGTTTTTCGTAGCTAGTTATTTTGTAAGCATATACTGAAATCTATATTTTAATCCAATCACAAATATATTACATTTAATTATATAATATATGTATATGTGATTGGATTAAAAAACAAAACCTCGAACCAGTTTTTAAAAAAATGTATTTTCAAGAATTATTTGCATGAAACAATTAAAACCCATTTTTCTGTTACGTCATTTTTGCATAAAATTCTCTAAGCTTAGCGCCCTCTTGTGACAACAAAAGCGATCAGACCAAAGATCTTTTTCATATTTATTTGAGCCACTTTATTATCTTTCGAAAAATCTATCTTTAATCTCAATTTGAATCAATTTTTTTTTTTTTTTGAATTTTGTATTATATTTTATATTATATTTTATTATACGTAAATTTTTTTCATATGTAACAATATTTAAATAACATATTATGGATACGTGCCAAAAAGCTGTAAAATCATTTAAAGCATTATGGCCACTATTAAATAGAAGGTCATTTCTGAACCCCAAAAACAAAAATCTACATTCAAAAATGCTATAAGGCCAATATAAACATACGCGTGTCCTATTTGGAGTGACGCTGTCAACTGCCACCTACATCGCTTACAAATTATATAAAACAAATGCCTTAAAATTATAAATAAAAAGCCCTGGAGGTATCCTACAAATCTTCTCCATCAAGAAACAGGTTATGAAAAAATTATCGATTTCATAACAAGGATTAATAACAATTACTTTGCCAAAATTGAAAATTCCTCTTATCCACTGATAAGAGAATGTAGAGAAATAACGTAAAATTAAAAAGAAATCACCGGTTGAAAATTGTGTGCTTATAAAGGTCTATTATTTTTAATGAACCTCCTATAAGCACATAAATATTTTCAAATAGTTTTTGAAACTATTAAATCATATAAAGTTTTTTTCCTCCCATTTTCCTTTAAAAATCATTTAAAAATAAAATAAAAACTATTTAATATCTTTAGATCCTATGTATTATTTGTTGCAATATCTATAAGTAAAGATCAAATCTCATATGTAAATATCAAATTGGTTAAAATATGTAAATTAAGGAAGAATATTTAACTGAAAATTGATCATACGCAACAAATAAATTTATAGTTATTGTACGGCGCTGTCTCTATATTATGTTAATGTTAGCCCAATTCTGACCGGTGCCAACTTTCATCCAAATGTCTACCTTTATATATGTGAACTTTACCATGAATAGCTCCGTTTTGGTCAAGTTTTTCATAACAATACAAAAAATAATACTACAAAATTATAATGTTCTGACCTTAGAGTGATATTTGGTATAATAATTTCTTTTAAACATAATTATTTTCATTTTTAATTATTATAAATTTTTAAAACCGTTTTCTAGTTTCCAGTGAAATTTAATGTACCCCACTCCTTTTCCCCCGCCCCACATAAAAAAACATAAAAACCGACGACCTAAAAAAAAAACAACAACAATTACTCTTATTTTAATGGGTTCATATGTTATGAAAATGAAAAAAGGTTTTCCTCTTATTATCGATCCAACTCATTTACCTCATCTATCTCACACACATACTTGTTTTTAGCGTGAATTTATGAAGGTTACAACCACTTCCCCAACAACTATTGAATTTGTACATGACATAAGTCTAAACATGGCACAAATTATCTGACAACAACAAACACAACAGACGCGATGACCATCTAAGCACAGAGTACAGCCTCATATAATTTGAATGTATGATTGTTACAAAAAAAATAAAAAATAAAAATAAATAAAAAAACTAATGAGTAAATATTTTTCGGCAAAAATTCGCTTTAGAAACATCTGAAAAGCGACATTGAAAAATGAGTTTGTTATGCGTGTATGTGATGCCAAGATGAATTGGGTTTGTTTTTTTCGTTATTTAAAATCCCCAAAAGGTTGTTCTGAACAACGGCTTTTTAAAATATACCAAAAAAAAACGCACACACATAAACACAAACTTACGCAGCTGACCACATATTAACTAATGTAGAGCTGCGGAAATAATATGACGCGCAACTTTCTAATTACACGTACAATTTTTCGTTGGCCTTTGCTTAGATACAGATACAAACGATGATACTATATCTAAATAGGTATGTGGTTGTTTGTTTTATTATCATCTTTTTGTCGTCATTGTTGTTGTTTGTTACCAGAACCCAAAGGGACGCGAAAGTTTTTTCCCGTTCATTCATTCATATGCAAAAAACGTCAAATACACAAAAAGGATTAAAAAGTACGCGTATTAGGCGTAACAGACTGGTTGGATGAGGAGGGGGAAGGCTAAAAGGGTCTAAATTTGCCTTTTTTCTATACACTAATGCGAAATCACTATGCGGAGTTTGTAGTGGTAGTAGATCTAAACTGACCACTATGTAAGCAGGGTTCTTTTTGTATTTACGCATAGTGCCTCAGCAATTACGTTGGTGTGGAGTTGTATAGAAACAAACCATTGTGTTTGAAATTTTGGGGAGCTCATGTAAAATATTAAATCCTGTTTTTTTTTTTCTTTTTCTGCTTATTGATTAGACAATTGTGTGTACTATGTAAGTACGTAAAGTTCTAGATACACTACTGTACCTTATTAATTTGCATCACTACAATTACATGCCATTCACGAAGAAGTATTTTCCCCCATTGAAATTTTGCAAATCTCAGTTTTGCAACGTTATTTTAACCCTGAAAAATGATTAGGCAACCCAGTAAACTATTTTGGTTTCTTATCTATGATTTTTCTAAATGATATTTTTAAAATATTTTCACATTAGTGCAAATGCTTCTTATTTCTATCTAAATGTACAGCATCAACTCAGTCATAGCAGAAGTTAGATGGATTATTTTTATAACGATTCTTTTCAATTTGCAGTAAGAAAACAGTTGGTCATCTTTTTATAAGATTGTAGCAGGGTATATGTCTTCGGGTGAGGCGGATTAATTATAAAATGGATGGTTTTTCTTTCTTGGGTTTTAATTACAACGGTTAATTTTTTTATCTTTTCAATATCCGTAATATTAATAGGCTAGACGATTTCTTGTGAGCGATGTTTTGTTCTACCGGTTTATCCCGATTACGACCTAACATATATTATTTGAAAGGTATTTCTTTTTACCGTTTTGCAGATTTAAAGATTTTTTAATTTTTTCCTTTATTTATATTAAATTTGTTAATGTGTTTGTAATAAAAATGAGTTTGTTTTTTGTAGTGATTTGCGAATTGGCTATAATTGATTAGCATACTTTTAGGGTCTTTATTTAATGAAAAAATAAAATTTCCTAGAATTTGCTCTCGAATTTCGAGGGCTGGAATCTGCTAGGATTTATAATTGAAAATAAATGTTGTAACTAAATCGGCAGTACTCCTTCGTCTCTACTCGGCTTATTCTCGGTTTATGATAGTCACCTACCAAAATTTAAAATTGGTTAGTCAGAATTCGGATAATATCAAGAGTCTGTAAATATCAGGAAAAGGTACAATCGATAATTCGTAATCATCATAATAGGGAAAGTTAATCAGCAGATACGATCTAATGTATGTCATCGCTGGTCGGGAAAATCTTCGTTAGTTAGTTGTTCGGCCCCACCGTATATATAGCGGCAATAGTTTTACAAAATTTACTTTTTTGTTAGTATTTTTTTTTTTAAACCATCAAAAGTATACGACCTCAGTGAATTGGTAAGCGTGGAAAAAATTGGTCACCGTTATGTAAGCCAGTACTTTCAGTATAACTAATTTTAAATCCGGGCTATATTCAATTCTGGAGGGTCTGGTCTTTCCTTTACGACCACAAAATGTTGGGTGGCAGAGTTTAAACGAGGCCGTACGAGATGCCAAGACGATAACCGTAGTGGTCGACTAGTTTCGGATGATCCTCGGATGAAAATGCGTGAGCTAGCTGAAATGAAAGGCATTTCAATAAGTATACCGCATATTTACTAAAAAGTTGGAGACGAGAAAACAGTCCTCTAAATGGTTGCCACGTTTGCTCACAATACAGAAAAACAGTGCCATCAAGATTATTCTGTTGAGTATTTGGCGATGCGTAACCGCAATAAAGCCGAGTTATCGCATCGATTCGTAATCACGGATAAAACATGGTTCCAATATTTCACATCTGAGGCAAAGGAGCAGTCAAATCAGTGAACTGAAATGGGAGAATTATACCCAAAGCAGGGGAAAACAGTTCAGTTTGAAGACAGGGTTATGTCGTGTGTTTTTGGGATGGGCGTGGCATAATTTTTATCTATTATCTTCAAAAAGGAAAAACAATCAACGGCGGGTATTATGATAATAATAACAAAGTTTGAGTGAATAAATTGAGTAAAAGGGTCGCATTTGGTGAAGAACAAAGTCTTGTTTCATCATGAAACTGCGCCAGTATACACATCCACTACTGCGATGGCCAAAATCCGCGAACTAAACTTCGAGTTTCAATGGTGCGTGGTAGAGAAGAATAAACCATATATTTCTAAAAATTCAAAACTACACTGTACTCTTAGTTGGACCGGTTTTTGGCATTTCAGCCTTCAGCAGCGATTTGTTGAACATTGTGATAATTGTTATGTTATAATTGAAAAGATTGTTTCTATATGAAATTTTTCTAATTAGGGCGGCCGTGAGGTTTGAACCTGTGTCTTGCACTTTTTGGTCTGTGCTTTAACACACTCACCTAAAGTCAGGCCTGCGAGCAGTGTGGTTAAGAATCAGTTTTCATAAACTTCGAGTTCATTTCGGATTATTTTCTATTTCCAAACTTGTAAAAATGGTAAAATATTTGCCAACAATGAAGCGATGGAGTTTGCTGTTGATGACAATTTCAAGGTGCAAGGCAATTCTTACTATTAAAGGGTATCTAAGCTGTTGGATATTATTGGGAAAAGTGTATCAAGCTAAAATTGGCTTATTTATGTTGCGAAATAAAGAAAATACTTTCGAAATTCTAAACGTTTTCTTTGTCAGTGCGGTTGTTCTGGGAAAGCCCTTGCAATATTGCAAATGTTTCCACAACTATTTCGTGGCACCTCGGTATGGTCTTGAAAGAAAATAAATGTAGTAGCAAGAACAGTTAGCTGAAAATCTGAATTAGCTAGAGCAGTTAGTCGAAGTCACTGGATTAGCGGGAACAGTCAGCCGTAGTTGCTGGGTTAGTGACAACAGGAGTCAATCCTCAATTTTCAAGAAGAGTATGAACCCTTCACTTGCTATGTATTGACTAAACAAAACTGACCATTTTTATACCTTATACCACTATGTGGTTTGGGTATAATGACTTTGTGCTGCTGTATGTAACTACCAAAAATATTTGACCTAGACCCATCTTTAATTATACCGATCGAATCAGAATCACTATCTGATTCGATTTAACGATGTCCGTCCGTCCGTCCATCCGTCCGTCCGTCTGTGTGTCCATGTAAAGTTTGTAATCAAACTGCAGGTCGCAAATATGAATATATTTTGATGAAAGTTGGTATATAAGCTCTTATCGGCCATGGGATGAACACTGTTGAAATTGGTGAGAAGCGGTCCATGTTCAGACCTAGCCCCCATACAAATGACCCCTGTGAAATCAACATATATTGCCATAAGATCCAAATTGTCATACAAATCTTAGTCAAATTGGGTTTTTATGTATATATTATATCCATTAATCAGTAGTCCAAAAATGATCCCTATTGGACAACTCTTAGTCATAGGCCCCATATAGAGCTGCTTCCCCATCTTCACTTAAATCTATCAAAAAACAAAAATATTGCACTGATTCTTCTAAAATTTTGTTTGTATATATTTTTGCAAAATTCAAGAGACCTTTACAAACATGGTCAGGATCGGTCCATTTTTGGGCCTAGTCCCCATATAGATATAGCATCCGATATGAACTTTTTCAGCCGAAAAAATTAATAAAAGTCCCACTCAAATTTGGTTTAGCTTATTTTCTATGTCCAGTTAGTTGGGCCTTTGGGGTAGGGTGTCTAAACGCATGGTATAGGGTATCCTATAGTCGGTCTAGACCGACTATAATTTTCTTACTTGCTTAATATTTATCTTATTTAATTTAAGACCTGGTTTAGAAATATAAGTGAAGTTTTTCCCTTGTTAACTAGATAACAATAATTTGATTCATATGTGTCAGTTGATGTGTGTTTGCTTGTGTAATTCAAAGCCGGTATATATGTTGTTCTATTATTGTTTTGTGTTGCAAATGGTGGATGCAATTTGCGTTGGTACAAGATTTACATCTTTTCTTGGCTCAAATTTTTGGGGTTTGAACTTGATAAGTACTGCATTTTAATTTTCATTAGTAGGCTAGTACTCTTCTGAAGTGATTGGAAGTGAGAAATGGTTGTGTGAGAATATAGCATGAGAGAATAAAAACAAATTATTTTATGTTTCATAACCTTTTTTGTGGATTCCGTCGACCCCCGTAGTGACCTCCAAAAGAAGCTAAAAAAGAGTTAGAAAACTCTTTTGTGTTTAAGAGTCCATATTCAGCTGAAGTAGTTGAAAAATTTAAAATAAAAACGTTTTTTTTGAAATGCCGTATTGAGGATATAAAAAAAAACTAGCACTTTAAATCTTGAGACTCACTTCTGATCCCGATCCTTTGCCATAGGAAAAGCATCGAAATATCTCCTGGCTTCATCAATAAATTCTAACTAAAATTCAGAAAAACAAACCAGTTGTTTGTAAAAAGTTATGACTTACTTATGAGATTTCAGTTACTTCTAAATCGTTAAAATGTTTTTTTATTTTTTGTAATCATAAGATAGACAAAAGTGCTGACTAGTCATGTGAATGTCTTATTTAATGAGGCTCTCTTCGGTTATTGTCATTTAAAGAGCAATTCCTTGTTGGGGCAGAATATATAATACTGTTAACTGGAACTTTGTTATCTGAACGTAAAATTTGGCCAAGTTAAAGACCGTCCATATGATTGATATCTGCCAGTATATTTTGGTCTACTAATAGTTTAGGAGAAAATCGACCAAGTATAGGTTATTCACAGGGTCTTAGTGGACTTTTCCATTTACGATTTAAATTATATGATGGTATTTCTATTATTATACACCCATTGATTATCTGTATATATACGTACAGCTTTTATGAACGTTGAGTTCTTTTACTATTTAAATAATCCTGAAAAATTTCAATTAGGAACAGAGGGCCTCGGTTTCATTAACAATTAAAATATCAGACATGCATGCGATTAGCCGATGGCATCCTAGATTGATGATGGAGCTACCAGAAATAGTCTCCAGTCAGATATCCACCATGTTGAGCGGGGAGTTTAAGTGGCTATGTATCTATTCTGTCAGCTAATTACCTGAGACACACCGGTACCAGGCTACTTACCACATGACGACAAGCGGATGTATATACGCCATTTTCAAGGAGTACTTGGTGTAAAACCGGATTAGTGAGCAACCTGGGAAGTTAAATAAGCATTCGCTGAATAGAAGAGAGAGAGCTTTCCGCACATAGGTGTACCTCATCGACAATCCCCATTCCTTCACTACTTGCTTTTCTGTTTCTTCCCAAAGTTCTGGTTGGCCAACTAATTTAAACTCAGTATTCCAAATACATGGCATTTTATCACCGGAGGATGATGAAACTATAAAGCTACATATCCTCAGATAATTCTATTTTGTATGGGTTATAATTAAGAGTAAAATATCCCACAGAAGATTCATAAATGTAATTCTTTTAGTTCTATGGGTTCTCTGCTGCTCTTTTCATTAAAAGAAAGGAGCAACAGAGATGATCTCTTTTGCTTAATTTTATACGTAGTCCTTATTTGACCCAATATTGTCTTAGTTGATTCCTTGCCGATTTGCTTATCAATTCAATGATGTCATTTTTCACAACGTGCTTATTCATTCCAATGAAAAAAATTCCACCATATTCACCATATGTGTGTTATAGATTTTAACATGGATCTGTGATAACAAACACATTCACATTCACATTCCACCAAGTTTATATATTGAACATGTAGCTTTCGCAATTAAGTATTTAAAAACGGTTGTGCCCAGTGCATGTGAAGTTTGTGAAACCTTTACTGAGGCAGAAATAGGGCATGAACCTGGGTCCATAAGCGGGAGGCCTTCAGCTAATCAATATACATATTTTGGGCTAATCATTGAGCTATAAGGAGAACGATCAAAAAACTAAATAAAATTTTTCGGTTAACTTTTTCGCAAGTATTATTTGAATTTTTTAATCTTTGTAATATTTGTCAGTTATTATGTTTAATGATAACCCTGTCCTGTCGTTGTAAAATTATTAAATATCTTCAACAAAAGTTGGCCAAAGAATCAGTGGTCGCCGTCAAAAGGTTTCAAATATACTACAAAGTATCAAGAGATTTTTATACCCTATACCACTATGTGGTTTGGGTATAATGACTTTGTGCTGCTGTTTGTAACAACCAAAAATATTTGACCTAGACCCATCTTTAATTATACCGATCGAATCAGAATAATTTTTTGAGTTGATTTAACAATGTCCGTCCGTCCGTCCGTCCGTCCGTCTGTGTGTCCATGTAAAGCTTGTAATCAAACTGCAGGTCGCAAATATGAATATATTTTGGTGAAATTTGGTATATAAGCTTTTACCGGCCATGGGATGAACGCTATTGAAATTGGTGAGAATCGGTCCATGTTCAGACCTAGCCCCCATACAAATAACCCCTATGAAATCGACATAAATTGCCATAAGATCCAAATTGTCATATAGATCTTACTCAAATTGGGTTTATATGCGTTCATTACATTCGTTAATGAGTAGTCCAAAAATGGTCCCTTTGGCCCCATATAGGGCTGCTTCCCGATCTTCACTTAAATCTATTAAAAAACAAAAATATTGCACTGATTCTTCTCAGATTTGGTTTATATATATTTTTGCAAAATACAAGAGACTTTTGCAAACATGATCAGGATCGGTCCATTTTTGGACCTAGTCCCCATATAGATATAGCATCCGATATGAACTTTTTCATATCTGCAGCCAAAAAAATTAATAAAAATCCCACTCAAATTTGGTTTTTGCTTATTTTCTATGTCCAGTTAGTTGGGCCTAAGAGATAGGGTTTCTAAACGCATGGTATAGGGTATCGTATAGTCGGTCTAGACCGACTATAATTTTCTTACTTGTTGCAATTGATTAGGATACTGGTTTGTTGAGATTAATAGATCAAGAAAATAGAAAGCACATAAAAAGAAGCTCTTTACACATCCGGTAGAATAGCAGCGCGATTAGCTCAGTGTTCGGGCTGTTTGGTACGAAAAATTAATGCATAATGAAAATACATAAAGTCAAAGAAATACCAGAGGGCAACGCTGTAAAAAATTTAGAGGCCAAAAAGAGAGCACAGAAACTGAAATCTGGTTTCATAAAATGATACTCCTGCTGTATAATGGACGAGGAAATATATGTAGTGCCTGATTCTTGTCAGCTTCCGGATCAAAATATTTATGTTGCTTATGCTCGAGGAAATGTTGAAGATAAGTTTTGGGATCCAAAAATAGACGAAATTTTTAAAAAAGTTACCTGGTAATGCAAATGAATGTAAATCCGGCAAAATAAGCGCATCATTTATTACAACGGGCTTTATAAACACCGAAGCTTATATTGAAAATTGTTTGACAAAACTTTCTTTCATAAGCCAACACAAAGTGTCCATATATTTTGTGGCCCGACTTGGCATCCTGTCACTGCGGCAAGAAACCTCTTGAGTGGCACAATAACAATATCTTGAGTTTTGCAGCAAGGGAGGAAAATGCTTCAAACTGGCCGCTGTTTCGGGCAGTGGATAGATATTTGGATCTTGTGAGAAAGGAGTTGAAAGACACAAAAAAAAGCTACCTGCTCCAAGAAAGCGACAGAATCCACTATAGAATCCCCAATAGAAGTGTTCCCGGTAAAGTTCAATAAGTTGAATACTAGTGATATGAACTACAAAAGTTATCTTTTTATTTAAGCTTTAATATAAACTAGCAGATTCCAGCGCTCGAAATTCGAGTGCAATTTCTAGGCAACATTATTTTCCAACTTAGCCAATTCACAAACCAACACATTTTTTTAGTTTGTTATTGCTGTGAATGAAGGTAACAGACTCATTAACAAACACAGTAACAAATTTAAAATTTAAATTTAACACACACATAGCAATGTATAATTTTATGTATGTGTTAGTAGCAACTTTAAATGCAATTTACTCAAAATAAAAGAAAAAACAGCTAAAAAGAAATACCTTTCAAATAATATAAGTTTCAAAATCGGAATGAAACGATAGAACAAAACATCGGTAACAAGAAATAGCCTGGCTTGTTAATATTATAGATTAAATAAATTTAAAAAAAAATACAATTGTAGGTTCACTGGTTTCCTTAACATTAAATTTTGTGTTTGTTAAGAATCTTTCATGCTCACTTCTTATTTCGTACTGTTCACTCAAAGTTCTCTGTGTGACTTTTCTTAATATAAGGCAGTTATTTGTTAACAACTTCTTCAAAAAATTTCAATAAAAAGTGTTTCCCAGAAACAAACAGTGAAGTAATTCTAAAAGAATCACTTTGGCTTTGTAGCACTATGGAAAGATTTTTTAGCTCTTAAAAGGATATCTCAAAGAACCTCCCTTGTATACATAAATTTATGGTGACATTACATCTACAACATATTTTCACTTATGATACATAACAACAAAAAATCACTTCAAGACCATAGCATAGAATGAACTTTGCAAGATCCATAAACGATAACTTCCATCCTATGAAAACTTTATATACTCTATCGCAGACGACAGCAGCATTTGTCATTCAATCAAGGATTGTTAACAATCTCCGTGTCGGGTAAAGCGAATATGGTTGATTTTAATGCGCTGAAGACTCAATGTTGTCTGTTGTCTCATATGGCCATGGATTCAAGAATATCATCTGTATATATGAGTGGTATAGGCATTGAAGAATCGAACCTCTTAATGTCTGGGCATGAGAATTTAATTTGAAGTTCGTTGGAATGAGCTTGTTTTTCTAGTGTCGAAAGAAAAATTCAAATGCGTGGGTGCAAACAGTGCAAACATCACTTCACTTCTTCTGATCTCCTTAAAATCTATACCACTTACATCAGACCGAAAATGGAATACAACTCCCGTATCAGTCGAACTAGCCGTATGTGGAATAAACTCCCCGCACAGGTCCTTCCTGACAGTTATCTTATAAAATTTAAGTCAAATATCCACAAACACTACTCCGTCTCTCCTCCTTCCCATAACCTATTTTCCTGAGAACAACACAATGCACTGCATCAGTAGGGGTTATTCCCTGAGTATTGGTCAATAATTGAAAAAAACCTATGTAAAATGCATTGCAGTTGTTTTAATTTTGCAAAACATCTTTTTACTATTGTGGTGTTCGTTTTTTTGGCGGCAAAGTTAAGGAAAAAAAAATCAAACATAAGACAATATTTGTTTGGGTGTTAACATTGATTACTATGTTATATGCCAGATATCATCATAGATTTATATGGATATATAGACAGATATTATGACTGGCATAGGCAGTTCCAAATATTAGCATAACTAAGCTAGTTTTCTATAAAGTGATGTAGAGTGTAATAACTAAGTAATTGAAATGATTTATTTAAATAGTGTACCAGTAACCAGAATCTTATTCAGCACAAATAACTAGCCAAAGTCATGCTGGGATATTTCATATACAAATATATACTTTCATATTTGTACCTAAGAACTTTAGTTAAAGAACTGCACTTTGCACAATTGGCGACGCGACATCATTAGACAAAATAATTACCCTTACCTATCAACATAGTGTTTCAAACGTTGCCCTAAGCAACTCGAAGCTGCATTTGCCGCATACTCTAGTAATATTTACATGTTTTCAAAGTATTCATATTTCCATTAAGTTTTCTTTTTTTAACATCTAACTCTCTAAAATATAATGAATACAAAGTTTGCAAAAGCCCCAAGAGTTATTTTTTTTTCTTCTCTGTAGTTCTGCTACGCTTACTGTTGCTGATGGAGTTGAGGCTGTTAAACAATAGTAGGGTTGACAGAAAATGTAAGTGTTTAGTCGGCGTCTAGTCATTACAACCCATACACTAACATGTATAATAAATATGCAAGACAAGGCGAATGTATTTGTGTTTATATACTAGAAATTTGTATAAGCGATTTTCATTTCGAGAATTTACGAAATGTATTTTCTAAAACAAGTTTTTTCCTTTTTTTTTCGTAGGTGTTTAAAATAAATGTTTGTCTATATTGGTGTGATATAGTGGTATTGGTATCTGCCCAATTGTAATTAAAAAAATATATATATGGTACTTGTTCATACGTATGAGTAGATGATAGGAAAAAAAAATTGTTTGCAATTATTTGTGTTTTTATACTAAAAAAAATAAATATACATATATATATGTATATATATACATATATAAAATAAAAAAAGAAAAAAGCAAATAACAACAACGAAAAAGTGTTAAAAATATCAAAGTTTTGGATCCCTTTTTTGCATATATTGTTTTAATGTATGTTATGTGTTGTAATACAAATCTACACTGAGGAAAATATATTTATTCAAAGTTTGAAAACATAAAGTCAGAGATCAGACCATGTTCAGGCATAGGTGCAACACAAATATTCCCTCTGAGATAAACATAACTTACCGTAAGACCTCAATAATTTTGAGAATAATGTATTATCCGAAAATCATTAGCATAAACTATATTTTATACGACCATTGTTATCATTAACACCAACATCTTTTTATACCCTATACCACTATGTGGTTTGGGTATAATGACTTTGTGCTGCTGTTTGTAACTACCAAAAATATTTGACCTAGACCCATCTTTTATTATACCAATCGACTAACAATCACTAACTGATTCGATTTGACGATGTCCGTGCGTCCGTCCGTCTGCGTGTACATATAAACCTTGTAATCAAACTACAGGTCGCAAATATGAACATATTTCGATAAGTTTGGTATATAAGCTATTATCGGCCATATCTATTGAAATTGGTGAGAATTGGTCCATGTTCAGACCTAGCCCCCATACAAATGACCCCTATGAAATCGACATATATTGCCATAAGATCCAAATTGTCATATAGATCCTACTTGTCCCTATGGAACAACTCTTACTCATAGGCCCCATATAGAGCTGCTTCCCGATCTTCACATAAATCTATCAAAAAACAAAAATATTGCACTGATTCTTCTCAAATTTTGTTTGTATATATTTTTGCAAAATACAAGAGACTTTACCAAACAAGGTCAGGATGGGTCCATTTTTGGGCCTAGTCCCCATATAGATATAGCATCCTATATGAACTTTTTCATATTTGCAGCCAAAAATATTAATAAAAATCCCACTCAAATTTACTCTATGCTTATTTTCTATATCCAGTTAGTTGGGCCTGAGAGATAGGGTATCTAAACGCTTGGTATAGGGTATCGTATAGTCGGTCTAGACCGACTATAATTTTCTTACTTGTTTTTTTTTAATTTTTGTTTTAAACGTTATTCGTTTTAAGTTTTACAAATTATGAGATTTTACAAATGTATTACAGCAACTGACAATAAATGTGTTTAAAAGTATAAGCTAGAGTATATCACAGTTTAAGAAAGAGTGGTGGTTTAGAGAAAAAACCTTATAGAATTCAAAAGAGAAAAATGTATAAAAATACTATTAAAAGCTTTAATCGGCAAATAAATCACGAGAGAGATCTTATTGTATCGAAGTTGGACCTCTTTCTTTCGTCGAATGACAATGATAGGTATTGTGTAAATTTGTCGATAGTTTTATGACCAAAAAGTTGATGTATGAGCGAAGTCGAATATCTCGGTCTCAGGTTGTGAATGATTTTAAGGCTCTTGTTTTGAATAATTTGCAGCTTTTTTTGTATGGGATTTTGCACTTCTACTGAACCATTCTTGATAAGCGTAAGTCATTATAATCACCTAACAGATCGGGTGTCGTCTGTAACATCCACATGAAGTAACTTAACATTGTGCTTTGGATCATGAAAGTGAAGCTTTCAAGTATTTAAAAACTGTTTTCCCTGGTGTACGTGACGCCAAAATTAAAGCAAGTAATAAAAATTTAAAGTTTATAAATTATTTTTGAACTAACTTTAATTGATTTTATTTCTATTTTCTTGCAGGTGTATTCGATGGACCACAAAACCACTAATTCAAAATGATGTGTTTAGGAGTTTATTGAATCCTGTTGGAAAACGTGCATGCGGTGGTTTTCTGATGTCGTAAAGATTTTTTTGGGAAATAAGAAAGCGGATAATTATAAAGATATTGTTAAAGGAATGGTTTCAGCGTATGGTGAAATGAAAGTTAACATGTCTATAAAAATTAAATTTTTGCACAACCATTTAGACTTTTTTCCTTAAAATTTGGGTGATTTAAGTGATGAGCATGGAGAACGTTTCCATAGAGATATTGTTACAATAGAAAATCGTTTCAAAGGAAAAGACTTGACTCACATGCTCGCTGAATAGTGTTGGAATTTATGCCGCGATACAAATCCTGAAGCTTACACACGAAAAAATAAATGACCAACATTTTTAACACAAAATAATAGTTAAGATTTCAAATTCATTTTTGTATTTTTACATTACATTTACATTACATTACATTTTTGGTTGTTTTTTAACTTTACATGAAAATTAAAGCACCAACTACCGGTAAAAAATTGTTCTTTTAATAAAACAAAAATCCAAATTTAATTCCCTTTTCAAAACTGGACCAAGCCTTAAAACCAGGGATGGGCGTTTACGCGTAAACAGACGCTGTTTACGTTTACTCTGTAAACAGACGTAAACAGACGTAAACAGTCGTAAACAGACGTAAACATGTAAACAGACGTAAACACGTAAACGAAACAGCTGATTCCTTTGTGTGAAAGAGCTGCCACAACTTAAGTTTTAATTTAAACAAAGTATATAACAATACTGATAATACATCATTATAATAAAAATAATACTGAAAATAATAATAAAAATTATAGTATAAAATAATTTATTCATTTATTTTTAGCTTGTTAACATATATATGGTAATAGTTTTATTGAAAGTTATCATAAAACATTTACAATGCCATAACATGGCAACACTTTTCAACAATTACAAAGCATTCAGTAAAGTTTAATAAAAATGTCGGCCTGCAATAACGCCAAAAGAGATATTTTTGTGGATTTAAGCTTTGAGTTGCACAAAAATGGAAGAAAATATACAGCGCTATGCTTGTTTTGCAGAAAAACGCTAGCAAACATTGCAACAGAAAGATTAAAGGCGCATAGGTGCGCTTTATTACTTTTTAAATATTTCTGCTAAATGTGGTTAATATTCGCCTAACATTATGAATAGAAATCGTTGAAAAAAGGAGTCTAATGAGGACAACAACAAGGATGATATGAACATGAGTTGTATAACGGATCTAGATAGCAGTGTTGATATTTCCTTAATGGATATTTCACAAAATGAAGATTGTGAAATAATATTGATTTCAGATCTTCCCAAGACATCATCGACAACATCTATAACACCAACAACATACACACCGCCAGCAACTCCAACAACTCAGTTCTTCTAATCGATGGCTGGAAAAATACTGCGAGTAATAGCAAGCTAGTAGTTACCATGCTTCATAATGCTGGTGGAGAAAAGGCATTTTTAAATGCGTGGGACTTATCAAGCGAAAGTGAGACGTTAGAGAAGCTATCAGAGATCATTGATGAATCAATTGAACTAGCAAAGAAAATGTACGGCACTGAAGTGTATGCAGTTGTTTCAGACAACGCTGCTAATATGATCAGGATGGGCAAAATCGTTAATATCTGGCATAACAACTGCAGTGCTCACGTCGCTAATCTGCTTGCTAAAAATATAGTGGATAAAGATACCGCAGACACAGTTACAAAAATTTTGAAAGAGTTTCGCCACCCAGACCTTGAAAAATTAATCATTGAAAAAGGTGGTACTAAAATCAAAATCCCTGCAGAAACTCGTTGGTGCTCTAAGCGCGATTGTTTCCTGTGTTTGAAAAATAACGTAAAATTCATGCGCCAGTTGGTTGCAGACTCATCACGAAAAGTTAAAAACGACATAAAAAATGTCCTATTTGATGATATGTTTTGAAAGGGTGGAGGAGGAAATCGCTTTACTGGACCCAGTTTGCGCGTTATTAAATAATGTACAATCCTCAAAGCCGAAGCTGTTAATTACTGGTTATCATTAAATGAACCTAATAGTTTGAAAAAAATAATTTGTGACCGCAAAGATCAAGCGCTTAATGTATATGCCCTCAGTGCATATTTCTTAAATCCTTTTTATGATAGAGAGAAGCTCTCTACAAAACAAACAAATTCAGTAACAAGTTTCCTTTTCGCAGAGTTGACTGGTGAAGGTTTGCGTGAATTGGATTTGTTTTCGAATCGCAAAGATTATTTCAATGTGTTGTTCTCAAAAGATTTGGGCAATGATGCTGGATTGTTTTGGCGCATGGCGTCTTTAAAATATCCATCATTGTCTTCTCTGGCTTGCAAACTTATAAACATACCGGCTTCATCTGCTCAAATAGAATGGGTTTTCTCAAACTGGAGCTACATACATTCTGATATAAGAAACCGCGTAACTTTTGAGCGTTCAAAAAAATTGATACACATTTATTATAGCTTGAAAATTAATAACATCCCTTGTGATGATGATTAAATATGTATATTTTCTTAACAATAAGGATTTCTTTTGTTTTTTTGCTGTAAATATATACACATGTTATATTTATGTTTTTCTTAAATAATAAAAAAAAAATATGAGCAAATTCTTTGATTTCTTCTTAATTCTAGTAAGAAAAACAGAAAAATATGAACTTGTTTACGTTTACTTCTATGTTTACGTTTACATCAATTGAAATCTGTTTACGTTTACGTTTGTTTACGCGTAAACAGCAGTCGTAAACAGCGTAAACAGTTTACGCGCCCATCCATGCTTAAAACACATATTTCTTTACTTAAAATTTGATTTTGTCGTACTGTGTTATAGGTAGGATACACATTTTATATAGTAGATTCTTGTTTTGTATATTTAATATTGACTTCCGATTGAGTAACGGATTTAGGGCCCGTCCGCATCTTATGGCTTTATCGCAAACTGAAATGAAATGGTTTTTAATGTTAATTTTTTTCTAATATTAACCCTAAATATTTAATATGTTCCTGTAGGGGGCTAACGGTTCCTTCAATTTCAGGAGGTATTACAGGATTATGCTTCGATGATTTATTGAATGGATGTAGAAAGCTTGATTTTTTTCTTGATTTACTTTTATTTTCTATTTATCAAAATATTTTTGAGCAGATTTTAAAGAATTCTGTAATCTTTTTATTACTGCGTTGGAAACTTTTCCATTGCAGATAAGGGCACTATCATCGGCGTAAAAAGCGGCATCGTGGTTCTTCAGTACAGCAAAATCTGCGGTAAATATTGAGTACAACGCTGGTGCTAGGGCAGACTCTTGGGGGAGACCAGCAGGAATATTTGGAGTATATGATATTCAATTGTCTACACATACAACGAAAATATGATCGGATAAGAAGCTTTTATTACGTTTTTGTAGATAAATAGGATATCCGAAAGTATTCAATTTAAAGATTAGACCATCGCGCCAAATAGAATCAGAGGCTTTCTCAATGTCGAGAAATACAATTCCCGTACTAGTCCAGGTGCTTTATGATTTTTAAGAGCGAATACATTTGCTTTTATTTCTTCAATATTAGTCAGCGTATTTTGTCCAACGGGGTAGCCATTATTAATATTAAGCTTTTGAATATGTTTTAAAACTTTTCCATTTAATGTTGAGACTTCAAGAGCTGTGCTGAATTGACGAATTGCAAAAAAGTACTCCACAAAAATTGACAGCACTATATCACCGCCATCAAAAAAAAAAAAAAAAAAAAAAAAACAAGAAAAAATCGCTAAGGGAATTTTCGAGATATGGAGTGAGAGCGGTTTTTCGCGAAGACTTAATGAATTTTTTTGGCGATTTTTATACTTTATACCCTATAATATGTGGTTTGGGTATAATGACTTTGTGCTGCTGTTTGTAACAACCAATAATATTCGTCCTAGACCCATCTTTAATTATACCGATCGACTCAGAATCACTTTTTGAGTCGAAATAGCAATGTCCGTCCATCCGTCCGTCCGTCTGTGTGTCCATGTAAACTTTGTAATCAAACTACAGGTCGCAAATATGAATATATTTTGATGAAATTTGGTATATAATGTTTCATCGGCCATGGAATAAACGTTGTTGAAATTGGTGAGAATCGGTCCATGTTCAGACCTAGTCCCCATACAAATGACCCCTATAAAATCGACATAAATTGCCATAAGTTCCATATTATCATATAGATCTCAGTCAAATTGGGTTTGTATGTGTTTATTAGAACAATTAATCAGTAGTTCAAAAATAATACCTATATGAAAATTTTTAGTCATAGGCCCCATATAGAGCTGCTTCCCCATCTTCACTTAAATCTATCAAAAAACAAAAATATTGCACAGATTTTTCTCAAATTTGGTTTGTATATATTTTTTCAAAGTCTAAGTGACTTTACCGAATATGGTCAGGACCGGTCTATATTTTCACCTGCCCCATATATATATAACAACCGATATGAACTTTTTCATATCTGCAGCGAAAAAAAATTAATAAAAATGCCACTCAAGTTTGGTTTATGCTTATATGCTATATCCGATTAGTTGGACCAAAGAGATGGGGCCTCTAAACCATGGTATAGGATATCGTATAATCGGGATAGACCGACTATAATTTTCTTACTTGTTTTTTTTTTGTGATATTATTTTTTGTAACATTTTTAACATATTTCTGTTGTGATTTTTTCTTTTCGATTTCAAAAACAGTACTCAATAACCCAATTGAAACAAGGACAAGCAAGAGTGTTAAATTCAGTTATGCCGAATCTTTGATACCCTCCACCGGGTTTTTATACCCTATACCACTATGTGGTTTGGGTATAATGACTTTGTGCTGCTGTTTGTAACAACCAAAAATATTTGACCTAGACCCATCTTTAATTATACCGATCGAATCAGAATCACTTTCTGAGTTGATTTAACAATGTCCGTCCGTCCGTCCGTCCGTCCGTCTGTGTGTCCATGTAAAGCTTGTAATCAAACTGCAGGTCGCAAATATGAATGTATTTTGATGAAATTTGGTACATAAGCTTTTATCGGCCATGGGATGAACGCTATTGAAATTGGTGAGAATCGGTCCATGTTCAGACCTAGCTCCCATACAAATTACCCATATGAAATCGACATAAATTGCCATAAGATCCAAATTGTCATATAGATCTTACTCAAATTGGGTTTGTATGCGTTCATTAAATCCATTAATGAGTAGTCCAAAAATGATCCCTATGAGCCCATGTAGAGCTGCTTCCCGATCTTCACTTAAATCTATTAAAAAACAAAAATATTGCACTGATTCTTCTCAAATTTTGTTTGTATATATTTTTGCAAAATACAAGAGACTTTACAAAACATGATCAGGATCGGTACATTTTTGGACCAAGTCCCTATATAGATATAGCATCCGATACGAACTTTTTCATATCTGCAGCCAAAAAAATTAATAAAAATCCCACTCAAATTTTTTTTTGCTTATTTTCTATGTCCAGTTAGTTGGGCCTAAGAGATAGGGTCTCTAAACGCATTGTATAGGGTATCGTATAGTCGGTCTAGACCGACTATAATTTTCTTACTTGTTATGTTTGCAATAATAGTTGGACTTATTACACTACTTAAAATAGATGTAAACAAAATATTTGAAAAATGAAAAAAATTTTATAACCTTAATATTTAAAAATTATATTAGCAAACACACTGAGTTTTTCACAATTTTTAGAGGAGTGTTTATATTTCTGAACATGTCTTGGCACAGTGATGTCCAATTTATCCCATTTTCGATACCAGCCAGCTGAAAATAATATTATCATAACTCTCCCTCACGTAAGTGGTTTATTTTATGAATGCGTCTGTTTAAAACAGACAGACGGACAGTAGAATCGCTATATCGACTGGAGTTATTGTAAGGATCAAGAATATATATACTTTATGGGGTCGCAAATGCATTTTTCCATGCGTTACAAACGCAATATCTTCTGCACACTGGTGCGGAGGGTATAAAAAGGGTGGCAGTACTGGTCTAAGCTATAATATAATATAAACTTTTCAAGACTTTTTTAAATTTTCAATGATATCTTGGGGCCTATTAAGCCTAGTTTGATTATTTTATATAGAAAACTTCAAAGGATATAAGTGAATCATTTTTGATATAAACGGGAAATATTATATTTTTTCAACACTTTTGTTATTTTTTCATTGCTATATCGGCACTAGGGGTATAACTTTGGAACAAGTTTTTAAATTATCAAAAAATACCTATCCATGCCATATAGACCATGAAAATCTATAACGAAAAGTGGGGTCACTTTTTCGCTGGCGTTAAAAAAGTTCCCCCCCAAATCACTTTGAAGTTTAGTATTTGGATTATTTTTTTTTTTTGTTTATTAAAAATACAATACCCTTATTGTAAAAACACAAACCATTCATTTATATTTTTATGCTATTTCACAAATAAGGCTTATACCACCAATTATACTACATCCGTGTTAAAATAACACGGAAACTCTTTTTTTGAACAAAATGGAACCAACCTCACAATCCCAATTGTTTACTTTTATTTTCATTTGTTTACAGTTTCGCTGAGACAGAGAGGTTCTCTATCCCATATACTCGTTGATTTTTGTGTCAGTGCGTAGTGACATTTAAGTTTATAAAATGTTTCATAGAAGTGCTCTAATTTGTAACCGGAAAAATTCGGAAATCTGGACCCAAAATTTTGGTATATTTCAAAAGATTCGAGAAGTTCAAAATATCGAATACCCACTATGTGAATTAAACCAAGTGCCCAAACAGAAAATAGTTATTGGAAGATTTAATGCGTTGCTCCAATTAGAAAAATCAAAAATAAATAGATGTGAAATTGTATCTCAAGAACTATCCGATTTGTGGATTAATTTAAATATTCCCAAAATGGCTATGTCTTCTATATATAGAAAAGTAAAAAAGTTGATTTTTGCGTACCAAAAAACTCAAAAGCATCCAAAGGCCAATGAGTTTGAAAATGATTTTGATATTTGCAAGCAAACTTTTGAACCAATATCCGAAAGAAGCTCACACCAAAATCTCTCCGACTCAGATGCAGTATCGATGTTCGACAATGATGGCGAAGACTCATATGATGGTGATAACGATTACACACCACCTTCAAGACTTAAAGCAAATAAGCGGCCAATAAAACCAGCTATTACTTTAGTAAACAATGCTAAAGTAAGTACCAAAAAAGCAGCTAAAATATGCAAGGAACTAGTTGAATCAGGGGTCAACATCTCAACTCCATCCCAACCAGCAATTTATAAGGCAGTAATTAAATCTGCGGAAAAAAAGATAGGTATTCTAAAAGAAACTAAAACTGGTGCGTTACTTTCGATGGGAAGAAAATTGGAAAAAGGAAATACAGGTTATTATGCTCAAAAACCAATTTCGGGAAATAAAGCTAGGCGTTTTAGTACTGGAGAATGGAAAGCGTGTAATATTTTTAATGACGTCAGAGAAACTCTAGAAAAATTTGAAGTGCTGAAGTGTATAAAAATGATAATCTGTGATACAACCGGTGTCAATACTAGTAAAAGAAACGGTGTTGTTAAGCTACTGCAGAACCATTTTGAAGCAATGTCTTTGCCTCCACCTCAGTACATTGGATGTCAGCACTATGTTTTAGATCTTGTTCTAAGACATGTTATGGATTTTTCGTTAGATGGAAAAAGTACTTGTCCAAATATTGCTTATGATTTCGTTGACGAATTGGTAAACAACTACGCCCAGTTGAAACAAATATACAAACAAAATGAGGAGCGAATAAAAATTGAAAATATAAAGTGGCGAGACGACATGCAATATTTGTACGAATTAGGTAAAGCTTTTAGATACTTCATTCCGGAGAAAAAATTCTCATTCATAAATTTTAAAACAATACCGCCGCTAAGTAATGCAAGATGGAATTACAGAGCAATACTTGTAATTCTAGCATTTATACTCATTCCGAAATATCGTGAAAAGTTATAGAGAGTATGCGAATTTACATGTGGAGCCTGGTATAACGTTTGGTTTTCTGACCACTGCTTTAATGAAATTGATTTTGAGTCTTTAAAGCAATCACTGGAGCAATTTACACATGCTCGGGAATACTTTCTTAAACATTGGGTGAGAGAAGACTCTAAAATTCACAAACAACAACGAAGTAACATTTGCGCGGAACGTTGAATCAAACTTGTGCAAGATATTTTTCAACATTGCAAAACAACAGGCATTTTGAACTTAAAGTTTATTTCCTAATTTGTAGTATCTGAAGTTAATATATAGTACATGACTGTATGTATGGTATTTAAAAAATAAAAATTCAAATATTATTATTTTTTTGAAGCTTTTAGAAAAAGGCCAATTCCATATGTGACGAAATGACATTTTTAGTTGTAGAATTGAAGTTAAGGCTATTCTACACAGCTATTTTGAATTGAAAGTTCATTCTTCAGTTTGAAAATGATTGTTAATTTAAAAAAAGCTCAGAAATAATTTTTACACTATTTTATTCTTTTATTTTTGAATAAATTCTTATTGTGTGACGGAATGACATTTTTGCTCCCATGACTATGTCCTGGTAGTAAAACCTGGGAACTTTTGTAAATTAAGAAGCAAGTCCGATTTTAAACTAATGCATATTTTCCATATGATATATAAGCAATATAAAATTATAATTTAGAGCAACTGGCCTGTAATAGTATCGAATTTATTAACTGCCATTTGACGTGACGGAATGACTGTGACTGTGTGTATTAAAAGAAAATTGAGTAAACAAATAAATTTTACATTTATTTTATTATCTAGAATGCTTGCAAGGAATTACATTATGTAACTTGGAACATATTTTAATATATTTTTAAACTTACTTCATATAAATGAAAAAATATTTTTTTTCATAAAATTTTTATGGAATTGCCCAAAAACGATTTGGGGGAGAGGTTTTTTATCCAAATTGATCTCAAAAAACTGTTTTCTTGATATACACATCAGTGGCCACCCCGTCGTGATAGGTATTTTTTTTTTGGTTATACCCCCAATCGGCACCTGTTGCACTGGTTTTGTTGGTTCTAAATAGTAAGCTTCTGAGCTGAGCTATGAGGGCGAAATAGTTATTTCCACAGACGGACAGACGGACAACGCTATATCAACTTTGCTTGTTATGAGGATTGCGATTATATATATTATATGGGGTCCAGATTTTCTTCTTGTTATTATAATTGAAATGACAAACTTATATTTACCTCTGCACAAATTTATACCAGAAATAAATATAAAATATTAGAAGTATAATGAAACAAACCGGGGTTTCGATTATTTCCAAAATTTACAATTTCAAAACAATGGGTACTTTTTTAAGAAAAAGTATTTTTTAAAAAAATTTTATTTCCGAAAATAGTACTTTTTTAAAAAATATACTTTTATAAAGTACTGTGTATACTAGCCATATAACTAATTTTTAAGAAAAATTAAGCACACCATCATGTGGTGGCGAATATTGTACATGTAATAAAAATCACTTTTATATGTGATTTGGTTCAAAAATGTGACACCAAACGCGATTTCTAAAAAAAGTCGAATTTTTTTAAAACTATTTTTCTTCATATAACTAGATATTTATATAACTAATAATCAGATTTAGCAAAAACGACACAGTCAGCATGGTTCTACGGCTCTTAAGTGTTGGCAATTTAATTAACGCTAATCAACTGGCATAAGATGGCAAATTTGTCGCCGGACTCCAGGAAAAACACCGCAAACAGAACAGAAGAAATGGTTTTTGAATGTATGCAATATGATCTATGGGGATGTTGTATAAAGGATCCCAGATAATTGAGCATTTTTACATTTTTACACAAACAATATTTTCTTCTATTTCTAAATTGAGTGAAAAAATAAATGGCTATACAATCCTATTATTATTCTTTTTTAAATTTCTTAATATTGAAGCAATATTTTCTAAAGAAAAATTTCTTTCCGGTAGTTGAGAAACAAATATCATTGTCACAAAAATGCAAATAAAAAGAAATATCTTGAGTCTATGTGCACATCCACACTTTTCATATATATTGATCCAAATACCACAATATATATTGAACGCGTAGCATTCAGTATTGGTGGATCGCGATCCACTTCAGGGGATTTCGGAAAAGAAAGCCATTCTGCGATGTAGATCGCGATCTAAATATCACAATATAGTTTAAACGTGTAATAGTACTAATGGGAGTGTTCAGAAGAAAAAGAATAAAATGGCACCAGCAACAACTGAGGGAGAAGAAAAAATCATTTAATCCAGACTACCACTTAATTCTCAAAACTACTTCCCATTGAGTACATACAGTGGAAGTCAGTGAATGGCAAAAATGGTAATACCTTGAGTAATCTGAACATGAAGCATTCAAAATTTTCAAGTATATTTGAAAGACCGAATTTCCATGAAAGACTTTGTTATGGTTGACGATCAGGAAGCTTGCTGCCAGTAAACCAACATTTTTGAGGAGCTGTTTAGCTGCAAGTGCGAACGTTTGTAATGAAAAGTGTATTCAACAATTTGGTAGATCCACCAAAAACAGTTTTGTGTATAATAAATTGATTTGGATATCGAGCAAAAAATTTAGATTTCCTTATCTAGAATAAAGAGCCATATATATATAAGCAAAATTCGGATATCCATGGCTGAAGTAACCAAAAAAAATTAGTAAATTTTTTGTAACCTTGTATCTAATAAAAAAGTAACACCAAAAAGGTTTGTTTACATATTATTTTTAATATTTGACTTAATTATTTTTTTGTCGACACGTTAATAGATACTGATATTTTGATCAATTTTTCTGAGCTATAGAACAACTTTAAGGACCTTAAGTGGATGACCAAGTGACCAGAACTGAATTCTTGCTGAGTATCCCAGATCCTATGACTCTTGCAACGGCAGAGATAATTAAAACACTCCTGGAACATAGAAAAGGGCTCCCTATAGAATTGCCCACTGGACCCCGGGTGACAGAGCGAATGCCCCAATGCATAAGTGTCCTAGGAGTTGAATTCTGTAGGAGCTGTATGGATGCGGCCAACATTTACAGCCCAAGAATCAAGGAACTGTATCTGAAATATTTAGGACCATAATTATTTGATAACAATGGCCGCATATTAGGAGTTCCACTGGCTATCTTGTGGACTTCAGACGGCTAGCAGGGTAGTTTGTTAAGCTAACAAATCGGACACTTTTCTCTTCAAAACTTTCGTTTTCTTTTCAAAGTCCCAACTTTCTTGGAAAGAGATCTGTGAACTAATTTGAAGTGCCCGAGTTTTATTTCGAACTACCTTGTAGGAAGGAGTGAGATCAAAAATATCTTAACATACATAAAATGTAATAATAAGAAAACCATTCAACTTAGAGTTCAGTATTATGTAATTTAATTATAATTATATTTGAGCTTATAAATAATATAACCCATAAAAAAAGTTTTTATTAAAAATCTTTCTTTCCTTATGCATATGAGTTTTGAATCTCACGGACTATGCGTGACTTTGCGTGCCTACCTAAAAATTAATATGTAGTCACAAGACTATGGGCCAAGTTCCAGATCAATTGGATAAGGGAGAATAGGGTTGCCCCACGACAGACAGACAGACAGATAGACAGAAAGAGAGTATGAGTTAAAAGAAAGAGTTTAAAAAAGGTACATTTTTTAGTTCTTATACTACGTATGAACTTATTTACATTTTCCGGAAGCACTTCTATTAGAGATTTTTCAGTGGTTTCTGTTACTTTTTCTTAACAGGAAGACCAATTTTGTGCTCTTTAACTACATTTTCAAAAGCGCTCAATAGCTCTCCACTAGCCTAACTCAGGAAAGTTTGGAGGATTTGCCTCCCTTGTTAACAAAAATAATTTATTGTTCTTGTGCCACTCAAGAGCTTTCTTACCATAGTGAGATGATGCCAAGCCGGGCAACAAAATATGTGGACACATTGTGTTGGACTATAACTTTGCTAATACTCTTTGATATAAATTTCCGTATTAATTGAGCCCGTTGTAACAAATGACTTGCCTCCAGGAATTTTTTTTGATGTGTAAACATCTATACGCGCAGGGGGGTAAATTTCTATTTCACAATACAATCACAAAAACTGCGGAACTCATATCGGTGTGAGCTGAAGCAGATAACGCTGTGTGACTTATGATTGGTTTGGTGAAAAAATTATGATATAACATTGTTTTTTTATGCCACTTTTTTAAAAGCGTCATCTATGTCACTTATATACGTTTATATTGGGATATTTTTAGCGTTTTACAGCAAAGGGTTGTTGAATTAGCTGAAACAGTTTTTGCTATAAGTGATAAATATATGACGCTTTCTGTTTGATTTTAAAAAATGACATAAAAAAATTTTTAATTACTAGGTGTTTACACATCTTCCCTGTGATCGGACTCACATGATTTTTTCTTTTTTTTGATTTTTCGTCTATCTGGAAATTTTCGAGCTTTGTAGGTTTTCAAATCCTCATTGCTTTGAAATCTACATATGATATAATCCGAGCATTGTTCAGTTTTCCTCTCAATGCTCAAATTCCCCTAATACTTTCTAATAATATTGGAAACAGTTTGAAGGCACACCTTTGATTCTTTGACAAAAATTTTATAAGACCAATTTGGATTTTGTTGAAAATATTTAATACTTTTACCATATACTTCTATTTCACCACTAATTTTAAGCAAACTAACAACAAATGAGCAGGGTTTCATCATTTTCCCATTTTTTCAAAGATAACTTGTTAGAAAGAAATTAAAATAATTAATACTTGCGAAAAAAAAGTTAAGAGGGTAAACGTTTGTAAATTTTTTTTTCGATTTCCCTCCTTCGATCACACACATTTTAGTCTATTGCCCAGTGCGCCTCAAAAACGCTGAAAAAATCGATTATTATCAGTATGTGAAAGTCTTTCACTAGCCTTTCCTACCATTTTCTTGCTTCCGATAAGCTATTTTCCTGAGATCAACACAATGAGCTCAATTATAGGGGACATTCCCCGAGGATTATAGTAAAAACATTATTACAATGATAAAATTTGGAACCTACATGAAACATATCATGAAATTCGATGAGCCGTGGGTCCATGTAATCTTTCTTTATCTAACTAACTCTTTTTGAGAAGATATTTAATGAATTTTATCCGGTTTGACTTTAAATTGTTATACTTTTTCCTTAAGTGTAGACATTATCCATAAGGGTTGCAGGAAATATTATGTTTACTTATACGTGTTTTTTTTTTTTTTTTTGTAGTTAAACATTGGCATTATAATGAATTTGAAAAAAAAAAATATCTTCATATATACTTATATATAAAAAAAAAAACGAGTTAAGGTTATTATTTTTTATAGTATTTTTTCTAAAGCATCCCTATTTTTTTAAATTCTATTCTTTTACCCATTCTTAGTCCAATATTATAAGTAGTAGTCATCTGATGTAGTAACGTTATTCCTAATAAACAAAAGCATATTTCCACTCGTATGGGTAATGTGACACATGCATAAGTACTTTGTTAATTTCTTTTTTTTTTCTATATTGTTTTGGAGTTTCATTTTTTAAACAAGACAAAAGACGTCTTTCTATTCAAGATAGTATTGTCTTTGCAATGTCTACTACAATTTCTTTTACACTTTTTCTTTCAGTTTTCTCTCTAACTTGTCCTTAACAAATAGCCTGACTCACACTTTTACTGTTCATTGTTCACAATAGGCAATTTTGATGCAAGTCTTCTGGTAATTTATAGAAAGTGACATGCAATATGTGTATTAGACCAGACAGGAGTTAACATCAAATAGTTTAAGGTTGAGTTCAAATATTATGATGTAAGGAAATAATTTAAAATGTATAAAAAAATATATTTTACATACTTAATAAAAAATGTTATGAAATTAAGTACAGTACGATGTCAGTTAAGAAGCTATTAGAAATTGAGGCAGTTTAGAAAAAGCAGAAAATTATTTCAGGCCCTAACAGTAGTGATTAGACAGTCATCTCTTCAAAACTCATATGGTTGCTGGAAAAGTCACAAGTACAAATATTTTGCAAAAAACTTATAAATGATTTATTTTTAATTTTAAAAAAATTCTCTAGGTTTTTTCTTAAACAGCTACTTTTGAAGCCAAACAAATAATTTTCTTTCAATCAATAAAGAAATTTGTTTTAGATGATTCATAACTCGCATAATTTAAGAGAAACAAATTTCAAATTTACTTTAACTCATAAGACACTCACTAGATAAAGTCGACGTACAAGTGCAAAATAACAAAAAAAAAAAAAAGGATGCTCAGATTTAAAAATAATTTTTCATTTAAAATACTTAGTTCATCCTTTTTAATAATAAATAAAAAAAAAAATAAATAAATAGCTACAACAAAACAAAAACAAGTAAGAAATTTATGGTCGGTATACCCCGACTATACGATACCCTATACCATACGTTTAGAGACCCTATCTCTTAGGCCCAACTAATTGGATATAGAAAATATGCATAAACCAAATTTGAGTGGCATTGTCATAATTTTTTTTTTCCTTTGAATATGAAAAAGTTCATATCGAATACTATATATACATGGGGACTAGGTAAAAAAATGTACTGACCCTGACCATATTTGGTAAGGTCACTTACTTTTAATAGGTTAAAATAGGTGGAATGGGTCCAGGGAAATCTCTGAAAAAGAAAAAAAAATTAAAAATATGATGTTTCTATATTGTTTTTGTTGTTATTCTAAATGTTGTATTGTTGTCATAGCTGAACTTGTTGTTTTTGTGGTCGTTGTGGTAATAATATAATAAAAACTAACCCTTTGTACATTTTTTTATTAACTCTGGTAGAAAAATTTAAAAGTTTCCATTGTTTTGGCATCACTCTAAAAATTTGTTAGATCATTCCTGTTATCACCACGAGCCTGCCTGAAAATTTTCAGATCGAACGGCTCACGGGAAATTGGTTAAAATGATCCAAAATTTTTTCGACAAGCAGACACTACGAGTTAATATAAAGGGAGTAAAAATTCACCAACATCTAAAGCAAATAATGCGAAAATACCTAGTTGTTAATAAAAAAAAAAAATGTAAATATAGCAAAAAAAAATTTTATGTATAAATTTATTTATAAATTTATATAAACATATTAAATAATACAAATAATATACATATATTCTATATATGTATATCCATAATAACTGCATGTTAGAAATAAATCGGTATATTATTTTATTTACAGAAAATTTTGCAATATTTTGTTGTGAGGAAAATACATTTCATTTGCATTAACAGAGTGTCACTTCACTTTGCTCAGCGTGACTATGCCACAGTAGATGGCGCCACAATTTTTGTTTGTTCTAATTAGCTTTGCAATAGTTATTTCTATTTTAACCTTTATGTCTACAACCACCTACCTGGGTAAGTTTTTCATATTCCGTTCAATATATTTCCGATATCTGATAAGGTATCGACTTGAAATTTTAAATATGTGCCTAAAATATGGTTTTTCAATATTTAAAGAAATAATTTTAAAAAAATTTTCTTCGGAAAAAAATTTCCAAGTAGTTTTTGAGATTTACCCCTTAAACATACAACCGACATACCTGGGTAAGCAAAGAACAATTTCAAAACTTTTTTGATTCAAAGTCCAAAAAATGCACATAATTATTTTAGTGTTTAATTTAAACCAATCCAAGCTTTATTTTTCCGTTTTAATATCAAAAGAAATTACACAAGTAAATAAAAATATTTTAGAACCACAAGTTTGTGTGTATGTACTCGAACATTGTACATACATTTGTACGTATAAACAATTATATTGTTTTTTTGTATCTATTTTTTTTGTTGTTTTCACATAGATGACAAAAAGTTACATCCTCCGAATGCTGAACACAAACTGGTTTTTTACATTCCTTGCAGGATTTTCTTGTTGATCTCCTCTTTTCACACATATAGCAATTTCCTTTATGTTTTTTTCTGCCAGAAGCGTCGCGTTCATCTTGAACACGTTCTGGTTCAGTAACGTTATAAGATTTTACTGTTTGGCCCAACATGCATTCAATTCCACTGCGAGATGAAAAATGTCTCATAATTTGATGATTTTCTGAGCGGCTCTGAATTTCGTTCATAACTAATTGTGTACTTAAATTTTGCAGAAACAGTCTTCTTCGGCTCGTTGAGGATTTAAGGCTGGGATTATTCTCCATATAGATGACAAAAGCTGCAAATGCAGCCACGTCAATAATATTGTAAAAAAACGCTAAAGGCCATCTATTTGTTCTCCTCTTTGTCGTATATTCGCCCAGACATTTATCCATATTGTCAACTCCACCTTTGCTTTTATTATAATCCAGTATCATAACTGGCTTCTTTTTTTCACCTCCAACCTCGGTATTATAATGAGATGTAGATAGTAGCACAACCGATTTGTTTTTTTTCGGGATATATGAGCACATACTAATGTTGTTGCTAAATCCAAAGACTGAAGATTGTACTTCTCTTCCTCGGGGATTAGAAAATTCTGCCGGAACAAATGTTCGCCTTTTGTTCACGGTGCCCAAGATAGACAAGTTATAGTCCAACATCAAAGAAGAGGCCAAATTGTAACTTGTAAAAAAGTTGTCACAGACAATGTTTCGTCCACTTCCACGAAAACGGTTGCAACACAAATCTTTGACTACTCGCTCACCCTGATTTTTTTCCCTTTCTCCAGAAGGCGCCAAGCCAGTATATATCTGTCCACTGAGTGGATAAGATGTAAGAGAATCGCAAACCCACCAAACCTTTATCCCATATTTCGCTGGTTTTGAAGGAATATACTGAGTGAATCCTGTGCCACCGCGAAAGGGATAAAGTTGCTCATCAACAGTTATGTTGGCTCCTGCCACAAAGTTGTTCTGTAGGTTTCTATTCAGCATCAGAAATATGTCAGATATGGCTGCTGCTTTATCACTTTCCTTACGGTGCTGGCGTGTATTTCCATTATCAAATCTGATATAACGGCTTATAGACCAAAAACGTTGAATGCCCATCGAAGCACGATATAAAGGATGGGAATTAGTTTTCCATAAATCAGTTGTATGGACAAAATTCGAATGCGTCACTCCAGCCATCAAAAGAATTCCAAGATAGGCATCAAATTCTGACCTTGAAAGAGGTTTCCACACACGTGCTGGAGTTTTGGGGATTTCTTTTTGCCGTTGTTCGTAACACTGCTTTGCTTTTCTATTTGTTTCTCGAATTATTATATCACATATTTCTTCAGACATTATTAATTTGAACGTTTGGATAATACTTAGATTTGATGACTTAGAAGTTGGCCCAGTATTTAAAGATCGCAGAATATTATGTGACAAAATCCTACGTAGTTCAGGTGGTTGATTCGACCAAATTGTGCCGTTTCTTGCGGTATAATGTAAAGCAGAAGATTCCACTGGATCACTATACTCTTCTTCCGAATCCGTCTCATCAGCAGGTGTATATTCTGGTAACTGCAATTCCTCTATATCTGAATCATCAATTGTTGAATTATTCCCGTCGCCCTCTTCATCCTCTAATATATGTGCAAATATTTCTTGTTCATCTCCACTATCAGTTTCCAATATTTCTTCTAATTTTTGATTTATGTAATGCTCTCTTTGTTCAATGCTAAGCCCTTGTAATTGGCGGGGAGTTAACCATTCACCATCAGCCATTATACAAATTACTGTTTTTAATCTAGTTAGTAAAAATTTAAAAATACATGTTTATATACTCTGTGCACATATGTATGTGTGTATGTCAAACTAACCTTTATTAATTAATAAATAAGTGAATTAATCAATTTATTGGATTTTTTATCAAATCAACACGTTTTTGTGTATCTGCAATCAAACCGCACATTACAAGTGCAAATAAAAACTAAATTGATTTGTTAACAAATTGTCTGTGTTCACTCTGTTTTATAGTTGAAACATACGACATAAGATAAAAAATGGGAATCCCCTTTCTAAAAGCATACAGAACTACGTAGTCGCCTAGCTATAAACGACGACGTTTTTTTTTCATAATAACGGATGCAAATCATTCAATTTGCTGAGAAAAACAAAAAATATTGGTTTCACCTGAACAAATTCCCTTGCAAAGTGTACGACTTACCCAGGTATGATGGTTGTATGTTTAACGGAAATTTTTTGGTTGTAGACATAAAGGTTAACATGAATGTCAATATTTTCAACTAGATATCATACAGAACAATGTTAAGAGTATACACGGGCTGGTCTTTTATTTCATAGGTTTTTTCATTATTCTTTTACAAATATGAACATAAGTTTGTTGTCTTTACAAAATAGAGTTACTGAGTTCATCAATGAGTTTTTTGCTTTCAAAACAGTTATACATAGTTATATAGAACTATTTTTCTGCTTTACCTACAAAATATCTAATTGCGATTACATCTAATTTTTAAAAATTGTTTATAATTAATAAAGCATTATTATTCACATAAATACAAAATTGCATTTTTAAATTTTCCATTCAAATTTAAGAAAATATCAATTCTAAAAACTGGAATTAAAAATTTCCAATTATAAAATACTATTAATAGAAGACATCAATTGCATCTTTAATATATAAATTTTATTCGTTAAACACAAATTGAAATTCCAAAAAAAAAAAACACCAAATACCTATGTTTATATTTAAAAAATTTTTACATTTAAAAAAAATCTTGACATTCATGACAAATTAATAGCTTTTCAGTACCGCGATTCAGTAACTTCTTTTAACGATAGTCGAATCGTTAAAAAAGAAAATTCCAAAATTATCAGTAAAATTTTCAAACGATATTCGCTATTGTTAAAGTCAGCTGTTGTTGTTATCTAAACTACAACCATTTTTGTGTTGTTTATTCAATCGATAAAAACTTAAATTTTTAGGTTGAAATGTCGTCATACATAAATAAAAATCATAATATAGTGAAAATATTTTGTTTCCATTAAAAAACTTTTTTATATAAATAAAAAAAATAAATAGCATATTAAATTCATTATTTCATTTTCAAATAAATAAACAGAAATATTAGTAAACAAAATAAAGATATTAAACATAAACATAAAATCATCCTGTCAAACACGAAGTAATTTGTTTTTTTTTCTATTATTTGTGCTTTTCGCTTATTTTGACAGAGATGCCACTCGTTTACAATTTAAATAAATATAAAAATAGATTTGTCGACTGTCGCTAAGATGTATGTACTTAGTGAATCACTTAATCCTTAGTGCAAACAACAATAGCTGTCGATATATTTTGCGATTGTCGGATCGTTGAAATTTACAGAATCACACTACAGAAAATATTAATTTAAATTCAATGAATTTTGGAAAACGTCAAATGATATTTAAGAATTGCGAACATAAAAACTGTTACATAAATAAACGCAATTTGATGAGAATGTTATTTTTTATATATAAATTTTCACAATTTTTTTTGGATGAAAATTTGAAGTTTTTCAGAAAATAAAGAGAACAAATTATTTTATTTAAAATGTTTGGGACATTTGGTTTTTTGCGTTTGGCATCTTTAGTTTGAATATTTATTATTATAAATTTATTTTCTATATTTTCCAAATATGGCAATATTTTAATAAAGAATTGAGAGTTTTTTTTTGGTTATTATTTTGTTACTCCATCCGAACTATACGGCCGCAATGAAGAAATATTTGGCCAGTTAAAAGAAACTATACAGCCATCTCCAATTAGCACGATTTAATACATATAGCCACCCTACACAACCATTACCTTTGCAATGGAGCATAGTGCGAGCTATTTAATTAGCAAAAACTAAATTAAAAGAGAAGTTATGTCATATAACCGGAAACGCATGCATATAGGTATATAACAAAAATGCATGCCGATCAGCAACCACGATGACCAAAAACCAAACACCGAAATAAATCCGAAATAATAGAAAAGACGAAAACCAACCCAAAGAATTTGCTGAAATAATTTGGTATTAAGTTTAACAAATTGTTTACTTTTTCACAGCCGAATTTAACACTCTTACTTTTTTTGACTTTTAACTAAAGATCGGGAAGCAGCATAATATGGCGCTATGACTAGGAATTGTCCTATAGGGTTTATTTTTGGACTACTGATTAATGGGAGTAATAAACTTACACAAACCCAATTTGAACGATCTCTATATGATAATTTAGATCATATGGCAATTTCAGTCGACTTAATTGGTGTCATTTGTCATTTCCAATTTCAATAGCGTTCATGATGTGGCTGATGGAAGCTCGCGTACCACATTTCATCAAAATATGTTCGTATTTGCGACCTCTAGTTTGATTAAAAGGTTTACATGGAGACACAGGCGGGCAAACACTCAGACGGACAGACGGACGGACATCGTTAAATCGACTCAGAAAATAATTCTGAGTCGATCGGTATAATAATAGGTGGGTCTAGGTCAAAGATTTTTGGTAGTTACAAACGTCATTCTAACCTTTACCACTACGTGGGCAAAAGTTTTTCCTAAAAAAAGTAATGGAAATATTCTACCTTTTCTCTGCCATCGATTTTTATACCCTATACCACCATGTGGTTTGGGTATAATGACTTTTTGCAGCTGTTTGTAACTATCAAACATATTTGACCTAGACACACCTATTATACCGATCGACTCAGAATCACTTTCTGAGTCGATTTAGCGATGTCCGTCCGTCCGTCCCTACGTCTGTGTGTCCATGTAAACTTTGTAATCAAACTGCAGGTCGCAAATACGAATATATTTTGATGAAATTTGGTATGTGAGCTTTAATCTGCCATAGGATGAACGCCATTGAAATTCAGTCCATATTCAGACCTAGTCCCCATACAAATGACCCCTATGAAATCGACATAAATTGCCATCAGATCCAAATTATCATATAGATGTCAGTCAAATTTGATTTGAATGTGTTTATTATATCCATTAAACAGTATTCCAAAATCAATCCCTATAGGACAATTCTTAGTCATAGGCCCCATATAGAGCAAAGAGCAAAAATATTGCACAGATTTTTCTCAAAATTGGTTTGTATATATTTTTCAAAAATGTAAGTGACTTAACCAAATATGGTCAGGATTGGTCCATTTTTCGACCTAGTCCCTATATAAATATAGCACCCGGTATGAACTTCTTCATATCTGCAGCCAAAAGAATTAATTACAATGGCTCTCAAGTTTGGTTTATGTTTATTTTCTATATCCAATTAGTTGGACCGCAGAGATAGGGTCTCTAATCCATGGTATAGGGTATCGTATAGTCGGGCTAGACCGACGATAATTTTTTTACTTGTTTTATTTCAGATACTTTTCCATGTAGTAGGTTGCTGGAAAATTTTTCATTCCAATAAGTCCCGCAGATGCTCCATAGAGTTGAGATCTGGGGGCTGCGGAGGAGTACGTCATTCTGAAAGTATGTTATTACCCTCAGACCGCAATTTCGGCGTACTGTCATTCAAGTTTTCAAGATAACAAGGTAATCTCATTTGTACATGGACGACTCTATAAAGTGCTCTTGTCCCATTGCATTAGCTGACATACATCCCCTCAACATAAGTCCACCACCTACCCCTATGCTGAACTGTACATGATAAATTATTTTTATTGAGTTCAGTACCCGATTTTCTGCACACTATTTGTCGTCCCTTTTTTTCAAAACTACAAAACTTGCTCTCATCGGAATATATATAACCTTTTTCCAAAACCCTGTCGGTTTTATAATGAAAATAAAGTTTTTTTATGTTTTCCTAAGCTTTCGGTTGAGTACCCAGAACGAGGCTAGGATAAACAAGTAAGAAAATTATAGTCGGTCTAGACCGACCATACGATACCCTATACCATGCGTTTAGAAACCCTATCTCTTAGGCCCAACTAACTGGACATTGAAAATAAGCAAAAACCAAATTTGAGTGGGATCTTTATTAATTTTTTTTGGCTGCAGATATGAAAAAGTTCATATCGGATGCTATATCTATAAAGGGACTAGGTCCAAAAATGGACCGATCCTGATCATGTTTGGTAAAGTCTCTTGTATTTTGCAAAAATGTATACAAACAAAATTTGAGAAGAATCAGTGCAATATTTTTGTTTTTTAATAGATTTAAGTGAAGATCGGGAAGCAGCTCTATATGGGGTCAAAGGGATCATTTTTGGACTACTCATTAGTGGATGTAATGAACGCATACAAACCCAATTTGAGTAAGATCTATATGACAATTTGGATCTTATGGCAATTTATGTCGATTTCATATGGGTAATTTGTATGGGGGCTAGGTCTGAACATGGACCGATTCTAACCACTTTCAACAGCGTTCATCCCATGACCGATAAAAGCTTATATACCAAATTTCATCAAAACATGTTCATTTTTGCGACCTGCAGTTTGATTACAAGCTTTACATGGACACACAGACGGACGGACGGACGGACGGACATTGTTAAATCAACTCAGAAAGTGATTCTGATTCGATCGGTATAATTAAAGATGGGTGTAGGTCAAATATTTTTGGTTGTTACAAACAGCAGCACAAAGTCATTATACCCAAACCACATAGTGGTATAGGGTATAAAAAAAAGATTATCTATATAAACAGAAGAATGCGTTATTTCTACAGTTTCACAAATTTCTCTTCATGTTTCACCTTCGTTCCACGAGTATACAATTATTTTTTTTTTCGGCACCATTGATTTCTTTTCCTTTCCAATTCATTGCGAAAAAATGGTAACAAGTAAAACTGTTAACTTCGACTGTGTCGATTCTTTGATACCCTGAGTTCTAGGTTTTCATCTAGTTATTGTACTACTTAGAACAAATATAAACAAAATATTTTAAAAAGTAAACACTTTGAAAAACTTAATACTAAAAAACGTTTATCCACGCTTTAGGCCTATATTGGCATAATGATGCCCGATTTACCCTCATTTTATTTTAAATGCCGTTGTGATCGAAATACTGACAAACAATATTGTTCCAAATTTACCCAGGTACATGGTTTATCTTCTGAATCAGCATGATTTCAACAGACAGATGGACAGACTTATATGGCTATATAGACTCGATTTGTTATAAAGATCAGTATTATAAGTACACACAGAAAAAGAAAAAAAATAATTTTTATAATAGTTCTTAAGCATTTTCGAATTCATAGGTTTTCTTCATTATCTATCATATGGTATACAAAAAGAAAACTCTGTAAGATATCTGGGAACCAAACTAGATATGCGACATACTAGGAAGCACCATATAAAAGCTAAACAAAAAACACCTAAATTATACTGGCTGTTGGGACCAAAGCAAGTTCAATATTGACATTCTAGAAAAGTAGCAGTTCAAAACCCTAGCATTTGTCACTAACGCTCCATGGTTTTTGCCAAATAAGATTCTGTGTAAAGATCTTAAAATGACTACAATAAAACAAGAAATCCAATGGTTTAGCAAAAATTAGATTAAGAGATTAAGCAAGCATACAAACATAATAATTTGTTCCACATCTGGCGATTTCGACTCACAAAAAAGTTTTCTCTATAATACGAGTACATTGAAACTTAATTGAAACTATGGCAGATGCAATGAGTTTGCTAATCTCAAAAGAACATTTCTCGTAATAGTCTTACACAACCCACATTCCGAAAATGTCTCAACGAGTTAATAAAGTTGGATACCTTACTGCCACTAATGACCACCCTCCTTTGCACATGGTCCAGTAGCTCCAAAACAGACTTTGAAGCTACTGCCCACATATGGGAGTTGTATTCCATTTTCGGTCGGATTTAAGTGGTATAAATTTTAAGGGAATCCAAAGGAGTGAAGAAATTTTGGCACCGTTTTAGAAAACTAAGCCACTTGGATGCTTCTTTTGACAATTGAAAAACATGTGTAATCCGGAGGACATCGCATTGAAATCTAATGCCCAGAACATCCGATTCCTCAATATATATACCACCCATATATCAGATGACATTGTTGATTCCAAGGCCCTGTGGGTCATCAAATAACATTGAGTTTTCTACGCATTAAAATCAATGTTCTTCGCTACCCCACTCAGAAATGTTTAACAGGTCTCGATTTAGTGTGTCATTCATTGTCAGCCGGGTACCCTCAAAGCTCGAAAAGGCTTAACCTACAAGTGGAAAACTAATAAAAAATGTTGCTGGCATCAATGGAATGTACACACAAACATACTACGGTGGACCTTCATTATATGGAGGCGGAAAAAAGTGTTCGAAATTAACGTCCCACCTCCTAGAAATATGCGAATAGCATAAAAGCTGAGAAAAACAAAGTTTTGGGTCAATCAAAAAAAATTTAGAGGTGCCTCAATGCGACTGAAAATTTCATGTGTGTTTATATGGGAAAAATATAACTTTTTTCAGATTTTACGAAAATTTCGTTCTATAGTTTAATTTTTTCGACAAGTTGGCATATGAATCCATTTCATTACTAAATTATCTCTTTAAAAGGCTACATAAATTCAAAATCGAATAAAAACTAGGTCGTGAAATTTTACGGAAATTTTTTCAACTTTAAGAAATTTACTAAAGCCATAATTTTTTATTTTTTTTTGGTCTCTATACTTATGATAACTCAGACATGAAGTATTGTTTTATTACCACGTTTTTAACCTATTGCGCAATGTGACCAAAGATGGAAACTTTTTTATAAAATTTTGAAAACTCCTTTTTTAAATTTTAAGAAAATTTCTTCAACAAAATTTCAAAAAATAGATCTGGCACTTTAAAGTTTTGTTAAATATATATTAGAGAAAATATATATTAGCTGTGAGAATTTTTAAGTAAATTTCACTGCCTGAATTTTTTCACAAGGAATTTTTTTTGCGGGTTTCGAGAAAAATGTGTTTTTTGTGAAATATTCAGTAAATTTACTCTTTCTAAATAATTTGTATCAAAAATTTATCAGTTTTCTTCTTTTAAATGTTATATTTTATACTAATAGCCTAGGGTTTTGGAAAAAAATTATATGTTCCCAATATCCCTTTTGGACTTGGGTCACATATGACCCCATACATTATTTTTATAATTATAGCAAAAAAAATTTTTTTTTTTTATTAATCAACACTCAGGGATCCCCCGTACAGATGCAGTGCATTGTGTTGATCTCAGGAAAGATATAGATATAGGAAGGAGGAAAGAGGGAGTATTGTGTTAATTTTTTTTTTTATGCAGCGACAGACCAAAGCCTCTGGTGGGAATCGAACCCACGACCCCCGCATGGTAGGCGAACACGCTACCTACTCACCTACCGGGGCTCTTCAAGAAGGAGAAAGTGCAGAACATTGCTGAAACTTAATTAAGCTGAAACTCATTGGTTGACACCCCATAAATAACTGCAGGTATTATACGATCTCTGGGAAAACTCGATATATCTAGGGAGACCAGACTGCATTTGAACGGTAAATTTCTGAGTTATTAGCCTCACCCGTTTTACGGATTGGTTGGACATTGCCAGCCTTCCAGTAATTGGGAAGGCTCCCGCACGGTATAAAGTGCTGAAAATGTTGACCAATTCACTAGCAAGCATCGAAAAGCACCGTTTCAGCACCAGTGCCGGTTAAAATAGTTTTACTTAATTTATTAAACTCTTTCTTTTAACTCATACTCTCTGTCTGTCTGTCTGCCATGGGTTGACCCCATTCCCCCTTATCCAATTGATTTGAAACTTGGCCCATAGTTTTGTCCTGACTAAAGATTAATTTTGGTATAGTCACACATAGTCACGCGTGGTCACGCATAGTCACGGAGTGATCTAAATGTCATTTCACCTCATCCGATCGATCTCAAACTTGGTCCATGCAGTTGGTGTGAAAAAAGATTAACTGTAACTGTCACGCACAGTCACGCATGGTCACGCACAGTCACGGAGTAATTTAAAACCTATTTTCCCTTATCCGATCGATCTAAAACTTGGTCGATAGACTTGCTGTGAAAAAAGATTAACTTTGACATAGTCACACACAGTTACGCACAGTCACGGAAATATTCAAAACTGACATGCATAAGGAAAGAAAGAGTTTTAATAAAAACTTTGTTTTTATGGGTTAGATTATTCTAAAGATATAAAATTTATAAATATAAAATATTTTATAGATATAAAATTATTTTAAATATATAGATATAAAATAGATAAGCGATATATAAAATTATTTAAAAGTGCAGTTGTGCATTGAGCGCCCTAATTAATGGTTGAAACCTTCAATAAATAAAATCTAGTTTCCATTATATGGACTAACTTCAACAATTCATGCAGTCGAATTTACTTAAAATATCAGTTGCCTTAAATTACGTCAACATATAATATAGTACACTAGAGCCGCGACTTGCGCCGTCCCGATTTGCGTCGCTTTTTAAAAACTGGAAAATTTCGATTTGCGTCATTGCAATTTCAAGTTGCATCGTTTTGATTTCGATTTGCGTCGTTTTGTTTCCGATTTGCGTCGTTTTGATTTCGATTTGCGTCGCTTAAAATGGCTAAATTTTTTACTGCACTTATTTAGCATCTTTTCTGTATTTTAGCAATTTTACAACTTCCGGCAACACTGATCGTCACCTGTACATTAAGAAGTTTTCAAATTGCGTGAAATAAGAGGAATTCCATTTTCTTTGTTATATAAGTGGTGCTAAGAACAGCTGTCTAGTTAAGGTAAGAATTTAGTGTGTGATTCGCCAAAATACCTTAAGGCCTTAAAAAATGAGTCAAAGTAAAAGAAAAGTAATAAGTTTGGAATTAAAATTGGACATAATAAAACGTTTTAAATCGGGAGAAAAGGCTGTTAATATAGGAAGAGCTCTTGGACTAGCACCTACAACAGTAAGAACAATTTGCAACAGAGACAGTGATAAAATAAATCAATTAGCTGAAATTGCCACACCAATCAAATCTAAACAAGATACTATAGCAAGAAATCCCTTATTGGTTAAGATGGAGTCCCTTCTTTCAATTTGTATGCATGATCAAAATAAACGAAGAAATGCCACTGAGCAAGGACGTAATAAAAAATAAAGCTCTTTCTATTTACTCCGACCTTACTCCGACAGTAACGGTTGGTTTAACCGCTTTCAAACACGGGCAAATGTACATAATGTGGAATTAAAAGGAGAGTCAGCCAGTGCAGATTCAGTAGCTTCAGAAAAGTTTAAGCTTGAGCTGAAAGCCATAATTGAAAAAGGAGCGCATTCAGCTAAGCAGATTTTGAATGCCGACGAAACAGAGGTTTTTTGGAAACGGTTACCATCAAGAACTTACTGGATATAAAGCCGCGAAGGATCAGCTAACACTTCTTTTGGGCGGAAACGCAAAAGGAGATTTTAAATTTAAACCTTTTTTGATATACCTATCAGAAAGTCCAAGGGCAATGAAAAGTATAAACAAAAGGACCTCCCGGTACACTGGCGCTCTAACAAAAAGGCTTGGATGGCCGCAACCCTGTTGAAAGATTTGTTAGAAAATTGTGCCGTTTCTGTGTTTAAACTGTATTGTTTCCCTCAACAAACTGAATTCAAAATGCTTTTGTTAGTCGATATCGCACCAGGGCTCTAATTCCCGTAGTCGTGATCGAAATAATTTCGTATCGGAATTAATTTCGATAGTTCGAAATTTTCTGATGATGGCACTCGTTAAGAATCGAAACTATTTTATGTTTCAGTGTTATGAAAGAAAAATCTTAAGAAGTTATACAACACTGTACAAATGTAAAAGATTAATGAAAAAAAGGTAAACAAAAGACATGTTTAATTTTTCAACAACCACAAACAAATTTTCAAAGTTGAAAAATATGTTAAAAACTAATTTAAACAAAAAAAAAAAAAAAAAATATTTTATGAATTAAATTAACAATGTTTATATTTATTGTATGCATACAGCAGTGTTCGAACTAATAGAAGCAACTAAAACGTGTTTTACATTAAACTTTAAAAATAAATATCTTCAAAACAAAACCGGATAATTTAAAGAATCATAAATTGCGGTGTAAACGCAATTCCTCGTTGCTCCTATTATTTTAAACATACCTGTAAAGAAAAGAGAAATATCAGTATGAATAAAAAGAAATAGCAATTCATTTTAAAATCAAATAAGAACAAAGAAAAACACTACAAAAGAAGTTTCATTTTATAAAAAATGTAAAGAAAAAAATTAATTTTCCAGCTTTTCAAGTTCCTTAGTTGAAGACTTTTAATTTTCTTATCTATATCGTGTTCCTCCTCCTTATTTTTGAAAGACTTGTTTTTTATTTCTAGTAGTTTATCGAGTTTCTTAAGAACCTCTGTATGGTACTTTTCATAAGATATCATATTTTGTTTTAATAAACTTGTTTTGGTTTCTCTTTGTCCTTTTCCTGTTGTTGCCAGTTCCTTTTGCGATAATTTTACTTTTTTTGGAAGTGGTTCTTCCTCTTCCTCATCTTCTAAATTCAAACAATATGAAAAGCTATCGTCCATTTCTTTATTTCGGGATTCACATTCTAAAGAACATTTAGAATTTCTTTCTTTTCTTTGAGGCGTAGACCCGCAGTTCTCAATTCCTTTCATACCCTCAACAGACACATTTTTCCTGCTGCTTTAACTATTTGCTCCTCTGCATGTGTAAGAACATTCTCCTCATAGGGACCTCCGCCGGTTCTTCTTTTTGAAGAGTTATTAAACGAAAGCTTCTTTTTTACCATTTGCATCTGATCGGCATAAACCTACATAAAAACGTAAACTATTAGGGAATTGAAAATATAATGTTATTATACTACTTAGCGCCATGATTTGGAGTCTTTAGATGAAAATTTACCTTGGTCGTCAAGTTTTCCCAAAGTCTGTTGGCTGTTGCTTTGCCTTGTGCGCAATGTGTCAAATACCTTTGGCGAAGTCCCAGCGCTCTGCCATAAACTCAGCAAGTGCCTGCTTTTGCGTTGAATTTATTTTTGTGTTATTTTTGACCTAAAATTATTTATTTATATTCAATTAATAAAATTTACAAAAAATTAAAAAATATTGACTTACATTTTCTTTTTTTTTTCAAAGTTATGCCTTTCAAAAACGTCAACTCGATAGATAATTTGCTATCGACTAAAATTTCATACGGTTGCGTTTGAGTACTCGCTCGTTATCGATCAATATCATTCGAAATTTCGATACTTTTTACTCGATAACGGCTGAGAGCATCCCAAAAGAAAAAATTTCGCACGTTCGAGTAGAATTTCGATCGCTATCGACTCCGAGAATTAGAGCCCTGGACATCCAATTTTTTCAGACGACTTATCGGAGCATGTAAAAGTTGTTTTTAGGCCGCCATACACAACATCATTTATTCAACCTATCGACCAGGGCGTAATTTCGAACTTTAAAATGTAGTACATAGTACGACGAACTTTCCGGCAACTTCTTGATTCAACAGACAAAAATGATAAACTCTCTATGAAAGACTTCTGGAAAAACTACAACATAGTGAAAGCTATTGAAAATATACATTTATCTTGGGAAGAAGTTAAGGCATCCTCCATGAAAGGGAGTTGGCGGCAATTATGGCCAGAACTTATTAATGGAGACGAAGATGGTGTCGATGATGTTCCAAACGTTAGTAATGAGTTGGCTAATTTAGCTAGAGAAGCAGAATTTGACGGAATGGAGGAAGGTGATATTAATCAATAATTGCTGTTTCACTATGAGGAGCTTGATAATGAATATTTATTAGCCATTGATATTCAGCATGTTTCAGAAGAAGATGTCATAACAAGTGATGCTACATTAGAAGAAAAAAAATTAACAATTGCCAATATTTCCAAAGCTATGCAATTAATTTCCTATGCAATGGATATATTATCTGGAAACGATCCTGATGAAAACCGTAGCACTGGCGTAGCAGCAACCGTTGATCAAGACATTAGTTGTTACAAAAAATATATCAACAAAAAAAATCTTTCAAAATTCAATAAACTTTAGACATTTTTGTTAAAAAAAAAACGGTAAGACCATCCAATCAAATGGATATAAGTGTTGTTGATTTAGATTTATCATCTGAAGAGAGGTGAATGTTAGCTAAATAAATTACAATTTTTTAATGCATCTACTTTTTATGAATATACACATGTAAATGAATTTAATTTTTGTTATGTTTTCTTTTTAATTTATTGTTTTGTTATTTCTTTATAATAATTATAAACATTTGTTAAAGTAAATGAAATATATATATTCATGTGTCTTTCTTATCAAAAATACAATTCAATTCATTTCTTTATTAACATAATATTTACATGTGGGTTTGTTTAATAATTTTGATAAAGAGTTTAGGATATTTATCCTTTTCTACTTTAATATTATATTGATATTTTATAATAGATTTTTTGGTTTTGAATAATATTAAAAATTAAGGCAAACATTTTCAAAAAACCTTTATTTACATTTTTAAATTAAGATAAAACAATAAAGTTAAGTTAAGTTAGGGGTAAAATTACTATAAGCCAAGCTCATTGATATCATCAAAAATACAAAATTGTTTGCTTTGTTTTGAATATTTTCCCCAATAAATTAAATTTTAGTGCATTTATATAGAAAAAGGTGATTCGATTTGCGTCGCGTTTCTCCGGTCCCCATTAACGACGCAAGTCGGGGCTCTAGTATACTCACAACAGAATAATGTGATATTACACTTGATCATCAAAATGGGGTTACCTACAAATTCGGTTGTCACTACGAATCTGTTTTCTGTGTGTACTTTCTGGTTTTCAAAGCATTAGAAATGGAATGAGTAACTCTGCACAGTGTTGTAGAGGATGTCAAAATATATCAAAATATATTATCGTTTTATTCAAATTATGTGATGTTATGGAGAAGAACAGTTTTAGCAGCCAAATATCTACACAAATCAATTTGGTAGACAAGAAACTTTAAAGTTTATGGTTTGAAATAAAATTTTTTGCTGGGATGTAAATCGGTTTAAAACTCATACTCATATATAGAATAAGAGTAAGTATACAACTTTAACAACAAAAATTAATCTGCCTCAATTGAGAATAATTCTTTTGAAGTTCTTTTTTGTCACCATTTTCAAAATCTTTTGCCAATTTTGTTTGTTAGACTAAATATATCCACCAAACATTTAACTAAAAGCTCCAAAATGAAATGCTTTGTAAATCAAAGAAAAAGTGCATTTCATTTCGATGATATGATAAAGTAGATGTGATAAAGTTTTTTTTTTTTAAACTGCATATAGCCAAAGGGTATTTAAAATAAAATATATGTATGTATATATTTTTGACTTTGAATAAAAATAACATAAATGCATTTATTGTTGTCAGTTGGTAAAGTAGAAAAAATCCAACATACAAGTGTTGCGAAATATGACATGAAAAACGAAATAAAACAGTTGAAAACATTTGTAATAATATCCTAAAAAATTATAATGAAAAATTCACATCAAAACAAAAAATAACACTATATAAAAGAAATATGTTTAAACAAACCCATATACACCGACAAACACTTGTAAAAGGCAGTGACAAAATCCTTTGAGTTTGTCAACTGCAATTGCTGCAGTTGTGAGGAAGATATAACGTGGTGGTAACACACACAAATAGAACGTAGCAATCTAACATGATTTTAATTACAACAAAACAACAAGAGATAAATAACAAGTGTTTACCAAAATGATGGCTACAACAACAGCAACAACTACAACAGACGTATAATAATGCATCAAAAAAAATGATCACACACAAACAAACGCAAACATTTGAAATGTTAAAACCAACAATTTCTCACACTTACACAAACTCGTTCAAATACACACACTTTTAGGTGCCTAAAAGTGTGCACTTTACAAAGACTTTTTTAGAAGACAAATTCAGAGCAAAGGATCGAGAGAAAAAAAAGAGGATGGCTGCCACAATAAAACAGACAATTGTGTAAAAATATTTTAATACAACAACAAATGCATTTTAAGTTAGCTGCAAGCATTTGCGGCCTTCCAGCAATTGACTACAAGAGGAAGCGCAATTTTTTTCTGTAAGTTTTTTCCATCTTCTTTATAACAGAAACGTTGGCTGGCAGAAGTAGTAGCGTTTTTTATGTTTCGTTGAATTATTTAATATTTAATAGTGGTTTATTTAGAGTTTTAGTAATGTTTTTAATAAAGAGGGTAAGTAATCGAGTAAGTCCCCCAAGAATGCGACAAAACCAAAGCAGCTTTTCTATTTGTTTTCCAAAACAATAGACCAAAATACGAATTATATGACCGAAAAATCAAAAGGACTGTATAAGAAAAACAAACATCCAGGTGGAATGATATTCATGTTGTAACAACCTCAAGGTACTCATCGTAGTAGAAAAAATTTTATAAATTATATATATTTTATATTTGGTTTTTTTTCTCGCTAAAAAAGCACATATATATTCGTACATAGATGCTTAACTAAATCATATTATAGTGGCTACTAAGGGGAGAATGCTTTCACATTTTTTATTTAACTCTAAAATTAACAAATGAAAAAGGTTAAAAGGAAATGGATGTAATTAAGGCAGAACCCTCAAAGTGTTGGCCGGTCACATTCTCGTTTTATGTTTAAATTTTTTCTTTTGGCCAAAACAGTATAAAACAACTTTAAAATAGCGGTGAAATGTTCCACTGAGCTAACTTTTGCGCTTGCATGTCTTTTATAAAAGTCCGCAAGAAATTTTGCTGGCGAACATTTTACTCCATATCATCCATATACTTTAGGGCGTTTCACTAGAAACTTCTTTTTCCGATTTTCGAAAATCTTAAAGCGGAATATGAATTCCACAAAAGATTTTTGTGATTTTCATTCAAATTTTTCGCATGTTGCTGAAATCGGTTTTTTTCCAAAAATGAGGTTGTGAATCATATTTTTATCCCTGGTGTTTTATTTTCACAAACTTAGAAAAATCTGAAGAATTAGAATTATCTGCGATAAAAGTCGTTAGGGAAATTTGATGACCGTAGTTGTAAAAATTTAATATTTTCCTACTTCAAATCTTAATTACACTTAATTCTGTTTTTTCGTGAACTTGTTTTTGTGAATTTGATGTAATTCGTTATCAAAAATTTTATTTTCTATTCTTATGCGATTTAACACGGTTAAATTTTTTTTAATTGAAAACACTTTATGCTAAAAAAAGATTTGTATGTATATACATACACAACTTGAATGCTAAAATTTTTTTATCACAATTTTTTTGCGATTCTAAGAACTGGAATTAAAAATGTTGAAAAAATTTTTTTGTTTGACAAAAGTATGCTTTATTTATGTTCGTTTATATTATTTGTCCATTAAATAGAATTCTGTAACTCATTAGAAATTATTATTGAAGTGAATCCCACATTTATCGAAGTGCATGTGAACAATATGTAAGTCTACAAATAAGCATCAGTTTGATTATATCAGAAAAAAAAAAACTACACCCATATACAGGGGATTTCCGTTATTTATTTCAAATACGTTTTCTTGTATTGAAACTTAAGTCAAATTTAATTTTAATTCAAAAATAATCTAACCCTTAAAAACAAAGTTTTTGTTAAAACTCTTTCTTTCCTTATGCATATGAGTTTTGAATATATCCGTGACTGTGCGTGAGTGTGTGTGACTATCTTAAAATTAATCTTTGGCCACAACAAGTCTATGGACAAAGTTTCAGATCGATCGGATGAGGGGAAGTGAGGTTTTAATCTCTCCGTGACTGTGCGTGGCTATGTCAAAGTTAATCTTTTTTCACAGCAAGTCTATCGACTTAGTTTTAGATCGATCGGATAAGGGGAAATGGGTTTTAAATCACTCCGTGACTAAGCGTGACTGTGTGTGACTATGTCGAAATTAATCTTTCTTTACATCAAGTATAACGACCAAGTTTCAGATTGATTGGATGAGGGGAAATGCACTTAAATCTCTCCGTGACTGTGCGTAACCATGCGTAACTGTGCTTGACTAAGTCAAAGTTAATATTTTTTCAGAGCAAGTGTATGGACCAAGTTTCAGATCGACCGGATGAGGAGATATGACATTTAGATCATTCCGTTACTGTGCGTGACCACGCGTGACTGTGCGTGACTACCCCAAAATTAATCTGTAGTCAGGACAAGATTATGGGCCAAGTTTCAAATCAATTGGATAAGGGGGAATGGGGTCCACCCATGGCAGACAGACAGACAGAGAGTATGAGTTAAACGAAAGAGTTTAAAAAATGGAAAACAAGTTTAAAAATTCTTTCGATTCTAAATTTTCCTGGATTCAATATAAGATAATTAATTTTTTTTCTATGCATTCATTTGTTAAGTAAAAATTAATTATTTTTATAGATTCAACTATTGCTTTTACTGGGTCTTGCTCGGAATTCAAGGACCTTTGACTTGAAAAATGGATCATTATGCTTACCACGCGCTTAACACTTAGTCCCAAATGAACAAATCAAGACGCTGCTTTAAGATTTTTATACCTTATACCACTATGTGGTTTGGGTATAAAGACTTTGTGGTGCTGTTTGTAACTACCAAAAATATTTGACCTAGACCCATCTTTTATTATACCGATCGAATCAGAATCACTATCTTATTCGATTTAACGATGTCCGTCCGTGTGTCCGTCTGTGTGTCCATGTAAACCTTGTAATCAAACTGCAGGTCGCAAATATGAGTATATTTTGATGAACTTTGGCATATAAGCTTTTATCGGCCGTAGGATGAACGCTGTTGATATTGGTGAAAATCGGTCCATATTCAGACCTAGCGCCCATACAAATGACCCCTATGAAATCGACATAAATTGCCATAAGATCCAAATTATCATATAGATCTTACTCAAATTGGGATTGTATGCCTTTATTACATCCAATAATCAGTAGTCCAAAAATAATCCATATAGGAAAATTCTTAGACATAGGCCCCATTTACAGGTGCTTCCCGATCTTCACTTAAATCTGTCAAAAAACAAAAATATTGCACTGATTTTTCTCAAATTTGGTTTGTAAAAATTTTTTCAAAATATAAGTGACTTTACCATATACAGTGAGGATCGGTCCAAACTTACAAATTAAAAATTAACAAATGCCCCAAAATATTTCAAATTGGAATAAAAAATGAACTTGTGCCCCAAAAACCATAAAAATTGGGAGATTTGTTAATCAGGAACAAAAGCCCCAATCCCATACAAATATTTTTTTTGGCATTTGTTCATTGGGGCCTAAGTACCTAAGTACTATCTGAGGAAGCTCGAGAAGCTCGAAACGAAGATTTTAAAAATATTAGAGGACACTATGCGCATCGGGAGAAGTCGAATTAATACATATTTAGTAGGTTTCTACATAGTTCAGTTCCAACACTTACCGCCAAAAGAAAAATTTAAAAGAAAAACTTCATCATATACAACAGATAGCACTGGATTAAATAATTTTGCAAAACACAACAGGTGAAGAAGAGGTTAGTGATGATGAATATGAAGACGATTGTTATGAAAGTGATGATGATTATGATAGGTGTAAAATATGATGTAATGCTTAATTGTTTTTTTAATAGAGCATTAAGTACACTATAGTTTGCAATTTAGTTCATTAATTTATCTCTTTAGAATCCAAAGTTACACCAAAAATTCTGAACCAAGATAACTTTTTCCGAAAAACGAAAAAGCACTTCACAGGTTTAAAATTTTTTTGGAAATTAATTTTTTTCCCCCAAATGGTTGTTTTTAATGCAATAATGATAATTTGTAAAAAAAAAAATTCAGAATTAATCCTCATTTTGACTACAGCTATCATTCAACCCACCGTGCGTCGCACAGTGGACAATTTGACGAGAAGGCGGTCAAAAATCTATAACTTTTGATTGGATTGGAATTTTGATATGCGGTTTTTTTTTGTTTGGTAGGTGAGACTTTAGCCTTTAAGTTTTGCTACAAAACGTAATTCTCGACCGAAAATAAAAAAAGTTACGGAGGGTTTAAAATACATTTTCATTTGTTGTTGAATTTTAGTACAAAAGTGAAGTGTTAAAAGGTAAAAAAAGGTTTTTTTTAATATAATGTCCTATTTTTTCAGTTAATTTTACAACTAATACTTTTTAACAATTTTTTAAGTTAATTTTTTCAGAAAATGCCAAACTTTGGCCCCCGTAAACTTTTTAGTCCTAATGTACACAAGGGCCAAAGGTTGTTTTTTTTTTTTTTTTTTTTTAAGATCCCGAGTTAAAATATAATTTATTAAGCAGCGAACGTAAAAGTTAGCTTATATTGGTTCAAGATAGAGAAGTTTCAATGAAAAACTCGTATGTTTTTGCTTTAGTTAAATTTTTTTTTATTGTCTTTTTAAATATTTCTCTCTCTCTCTCCAAATTTTTTCACATCACATCCATCCATCACATCCCCATTTAGAAATTAAAGTAATGCCTGCCATTACCAATTTTTTTTTTAAATGCACCGGTACGACCAACTTTTGTATTCATAACACTCAGACGGACGGACAGACATCGTTTAATCGACACGGAAAGTATTTTTGAGTCGATCCGTATATTAAAAGATGGATAAAGGTCCAATATTTTTGGCAGTTACAAACATCACCTCAAACTTAATATATCCTAACCACATAGTGGACAACTTTTGTATTCATAAATTTTGCAGAAAATATCTAACCTTGGGTCAGAAAAATTGTTCTGGTACACACGGGCGGAAACTGGCGGGTATATAATGGGGTATAGAAGTATAGGGGAGGGTTCGGACTATAGAAGAGTGCAAGATTTTTTCTGACTGCTTTTGACTGGCAGGAGTTATGCTCTATTATGTAGGAGATTTTCGAATATTTTGGACCTTTTTTAAACAATTTTTTTTTTTAATATCGGAATGACTCAATGATTTTACATTTTTAGCATTAATAGTATGGAAGCCGCAAACATTTTCACTTCAAAATCTTTTAAATCAAAAAAGTTACAGTCATTCAAAAATAAAAATTTACAAAGAAATTTTTAATTTTAGCAAAATACTGAGAAAGTCCATTTTTGAAGATCCTGTTCGCTGTGATATAGTTGAGATAGAGTCGCAATTTTTTGGCTCCCGAGGTTTACTAGTATTTACTTTGAAATGAATAATATAACTTTAAAATCGGTACCAAAAAAAAAAAATGGTTTTTGGCCGTCGTTTAAAAGGATAAATATTTCCGTTAATATGTTCAGCTGTTAATTTTACTAGGGCTCGTCGCGGACTAAATATGCATTGTAATGATATCAAGTCCCGGAAGAAGCCAGGAATGGAAAAAATTAATTTTTAAGTTATAAAAATTTCCATATTTAAGTTATACAGAGTGTTATAAATAGGATTTGCATGGTGGTTGAATAAATCAATATCAACAAAATACCTGAAGAAATCATGCAAACTGTTTTGAGACTTTCAAAGGTAAGAAAAATAGTGTTAATAAGCATTTTTAAATAATGCCATCACATATCCCTTCCACTGTAAGTATAGAAAAAACAATTTAAAAAAAAAACAATTGTAGGTACTTATTTTATAATATAAATACATAAAAAATTTAAAAAAAGCCTTTAAAAAGCAAAGAGCAACGAATATCCTAACATGATGGTTAGGTGAAATAAAAAACATAACTACGAAATTAAAATTTTCCCATCTGCCCCGCTCTTTTTCCAAAACTGAACATGTTAACCATCTAGCGGCCAACATCAACATAAAATTTTTATTTTATTTAAATGTAATTATCTGCTTGAATACAACAACAACAACAATTCATGCTCATCACGATGAGTCCAAAGGAAATCGTACACATACATACATATACAGACATATACGAAAAAGTCCCAGCAAAAAACTAAAAGTCATCCTAAATGAAACTCGCTTATAGGATAGTTCTCCCAAAAAACGTCCAATTTAAATGATATGGCCTTTGTTGTGCTGGGTGATATATTATATCCACACACAGCCATATAAACATATGGAAAGCAAACAAGGCAAATATCCAAAATACAAACGTTACACACATTCACAATTAAAATGTGAAAAATAAAACCATGCAGACACACACATACACGCATAACGAAAAAAAAAACTTACAAAATAAGTTACACAAAAATCACCAAAAAATAAAAACAAAAAAAAATGGACAAAAATAAAAATCAACGAATATGCAGGCGTGGCTTTTTTTACTTGCATTGCATTTTCAACAACGCACTTTTTCAACTTTTTTATAACTTTTTCAACTACTCTACCAAAAAAGTAAAAAACAAAAGTACCAAATGCAATGCCGTTGCAGTTAATGCAACAAAAGTGCAGCTTGGAGCAGCAGACAGTAGCGTTTCTCGGTGAAGCACTATGGGCTAAAATAATTTTAAAATTTTAATTTCTAATATAATTTTAACTAAATTGTTTAACGGTTTTTGTTGTAGTACTTTCATCTTCATATGTTTATTGTCTATTATTATTTTTTTAAATTTATTTTTAATTTTATTTTTAATTTTTTATTTTCTTTATAGTGTAATTTATTTTATTATTTTTTATATGAATAATTAATAATCATATTAATTTACTTTATTCATTGGCTATGTTTATATTGTTTCTTTTTACGTTACTTTAATTAATTCAAAGCATTTCATTTTATTCTCTTTTATTTTATCTTTCTTTGTATTATTTTGTTTCATTTTATTTCATTTCATTTCATTTCATTTCATTTCATTTCATTTCATTTCATTTCATTTCATTTCATATCATTTCATTTCATTTCATTTCATTTCATTTCATTTCATTTCATTTCATTTCATTTCATTTCATTTCATTTCATTTCATTTCATTTCATTTCATTTTATTTCATTTCATTTCATTTCATTTCATTTCATTTCATTTCATTTCATTTCATTTCATTTCATTTCATTTCATTTCATTTCATTTCATTTCATTTCATTTCATTTCATTTCATATCATTTCATTTCATTTCATATCATTTCATTTCATTTCATTTCATTTCATTTCATATCATATCATTTCATTTCATTTCATTTCATTTCATTTCATTTCATTTCATTTCATTTCATTTCATTTCATTTCATTTCATTTCATTTCATTTCATTTCATTTCATTTCATTTCATTTCATTTCATTTCATTTCATTTCATTTCATTTCATTTTATTTCATTTCATCTCATATCAATTCATTTCATTTCATTTCATTTCATTTCATTTCATTTCATTTCATTTCATTTCATTTCATTTCATTTCATTTCATTTCATTTCATTTCATTTCATTTCATTTCATATCATTTCATTTCATTTCATTTCATATCATTTCATTTCATTTCATTTCATTTCATTTCATTTCATATCATATCATTTCATTTCATTTCATTTCATTTCATTTCATTTAATTTCATTTCATTTCATTTCATTTCATTTCATTTCATTTCATTTCATTTCATTTCATTTCATTTCATTTCATTTTATTTCATTTCATCTCATATCAATTCATTTCATTTCATTTCATTTCATTTCATTTCATTTCATTTCATTTCATTTCATTTCATTTCATTTCATTTCATTTCATTTCATTTCATTTCATTTCATTTCATTTCATTTCATTTCATTTCATTTCATTTCATATCATATCATTTCATTTCATTTCATTTCATATCATTTCATTTCATTTCATTTCATTTCATTTCATTTCATTTCATTTCATTTTATTTCATTTCATCTCATCTCAATTCATTTCATTTCATTTAATTTCATTTCATTTCATTTCATTTCATTTCATTTCATTTCATTTCATTTCATTTCATTTCATTTCATTTCATTTCATTTCATTTCATTTCATTTCATTTCATTTCATTTCATTTCATTTCATTTCATTTCATTTCATTTCATTTCATTTCATTTCATTTCATTTCATTTCATTTCATTTCATTTCATTTCATTTTAATTAATGTCATTTCATTTCATTTCATTTCATTTCATTTCATTTCATTTCATTTCACTTCATTTCATTTCATTTCATTTCATTTCACTTCACTTCATTTCATTTCATTTCATTTTATTTCGTTTCATTTCATTTCATTTCATTTCATTTCATTTCATTTCATTTCATTTCATTTCATTTCATTTCATTTCATTTCATTTCATTTCATTTCATTTCATTTTATTTCAATTCATTTCATTTCATTTCATTTCATTTCATTTTATTTCCCTTTATTTTAATTAATTTTACGTTATATTATTTCATTTTGTTTTATTATATTTTAGTTTTTATTTTACTTTATTTTTTATTTTAATTCATTTTATTTTTTTTTTTTTATTTTTTTTTATTTTATTTTATTTTGTTTTTTTTTATTTTATTTTATTTTATTTTATTTTATTTTATTTTATTTTATTTTATATTATTTTATTTTACTTTTTTTTATTTTATCTATTATATTTTATTTTATTTTATTTTATCTTACTTTATTTTATATTTCTATTTCATTTAATCTAATTTTATTTTATTCTAATTTTATTTTATTATAAGTTAATTTAATTTTATTTTAATTTATTTTATTGTATTTTATTTTATTTTGTTTTATTTTATTTTATTGTTATATATTATTTTTTTTAAATTTTTTTTTATTTTTATTTTTCTTATTTTTATTTTTTTTTATTTTTTTTTTTTTATTTTATTTAATTTAATTTTATTTTATTTTATTTTATTTTGGATTAATATATTTTATTTTATTTTATTTTATTTTATTTTATTTTATTTTATTTTATTTTATTTTATTTTATTTTATTTTATTTTATTTTATTCCATTTTATTTTATTTTATTTTATTTAATTTTATTTTATTTATTTTTTATTTTTATACCCTCCACTCCAGTGTGCAGAGGGTATATATAAGTTTGTCATTCCGTTTGTAATAATTAGAAAAAAAATTTTGGACCCCATAAAATTTATATATTTGTGATCCTTATAACAACCGGAGTTGATATAGCGATGTCCGTCTGTCCGTCTGTCCGTCTGTGGAAATCACGATGACGGCATCAATCGGGCAGCTAGGGTGCTCGTTGGCATAAAAAATGATTCACTAACATTCTGAAAAGTTTGCTATTTAAAATCGTCCAAATCGGTCGATTAGGGCCCGAGATTTGAATGAAGAACTAAAAAAAGTCTTGAAAAAAAATAATTTTCTATGTTGTTCTTGTCACGATCACGCCCTCAATAGTGCAGCTACAGTGATCATTTTTAGTGAGAATGATTCACCAAATTTATGGGAAGACTTCTACTTCAAAAATCATTAAAATCGGTGGAACAGGTCCAGGGAAATCTCTGAAAAATTAAAAAAAAAAAATAAAAAACATGATATTTCTATATTGTTCTCGTTGTTATTCTAAATGTTGCATTGTTTTCATAGCTGGACTTGTTGTTTTTGTGGTCGTTATGGTAATAGTATAACAAAAACAAACCCTTTGTACATTTTTTTATCAACTCTGGTAGAACAATTTAAAAGTTTCCATTGTTTTGGCATCACTAAAAAAATATGTTAGATCATTTCCGTCATTGCCACGAGCCTGCCTGCAAAATTTCAGATCGATTGGGTCACGGGAAAGTGGTTAAAATCGATCCAAAATTTTTTCGACAAGCAGACACGAGTTAATATAAACGAAGTAAAAATTCACCAACATCTAAAGCAAATAATGCTAAAATACCTAGTTGTTAATAAAAAAAACAATTGGGCAATTCACAATGAGTAATGTATCGTTGTATCTGTTGTATCGTGTATCACTTCACAATAGTGTAAAATTGTTGTTGGTAATTTTCACTGAAAAATCTGATACACGATCCAACTTCATTTGCTATGTTTAGTAAATGTTGTATATTGTATCATAACATATCAGTTCCAAGTGAATGCCAGTTTTTATGAAAAAGAAAAAACAAATTCATAGAATTTTATCAGCATAAATAATTATAAAATAAAATATGGCAAATAATGCAAATAACGCAGATACATCGATAAGTTTATTTATATAAAAATTAATGTTTATATTTTTTTAGTATGTATTTTCTCTTTCAGTACCAACCAAAACATTTAACATTTTTTTTTTCATTATAAATTAAAATGCAAGAGGTACGTAACTAAAACTCCAGGGTATATCTCACGACCAAAAAGCAAACACTGACAAGTGTTTTCTCTTATACAAAATAGCAGAAGCGACGAAGCGATCTTTCCGCGTTGGATCGAAAATTACTAAAGAAAGCGTTTTACAATATGAAAATACAACTGAGTGTTCACAACAAATGATTGTATTGTGTATTTCAATACAACATACAATATACAACACCTGTTGTGAATTGCCCAAATGTAAATTTAGCAAAAAAATTTATGTATTAATTTATTTAAAGAGAAAAACACAAAAATAACGTTTGATGTTGTATTTTTTGTGTGTAATATTTAAATATACATACATACACATATTAAATAATACAAAAAATATACATATATTATATATATGTATGTATGTACGCATATTCATAGTAACTGCATGTTAGAAATAAATCGTTTATTTTATTTACATAAAATTCTGCAGTATTTTGTTGTGGGGAAAATACATTTCTTTTGCATTAACAGAGTGTCACTTCATTTTGCTCAGCGTGACTATGCCACAGTAGATGGCGCCACAATTTTTGTTTGTTATAATTAGCTTTGCAATAGTTATTTCTATTTTAACATGAATGTTAATATTTTCAACTAGATATCATACAGAACAATGTTAAGAGTATACACGGGCTGGTCTTTTATTTCATACGTTTTTTCATTATTCTTTTACAAATATGAACATAAGTTTGGCATATTAACTTTTTGTTGTCTTTACAAAATAGAGTTACCGAGTTCGTCAATGAGTTTTTTGCTTACAAAACAGTTCTACATAGTTATATAGAATTATTATTATCTTTACCTATAAAATATCTGATTGCGATTACATCTAATTTTTAAAAATTGTTTATAATTAATAAAGCATTATTATTCACATAAATACAAAATTTCACTTTTTAAATTTTCCATTCAAATTTAAGAAAATATCAATTATAATAAAAACTGAGAATAAAATTTCCAATTATAAATTAGAAAATATTAATTGAATTTCAGAAAATCATATCAAAACGTCGGAAATAATAATTTTAAATTTAGAAATATGTTTACATTTAAAAATGTTTACATTTAAAAAAATTATTGCCATTCAGGAGATATTAATAACTTTTCAGTACCGCGATTCAGTAACTTCTTTTAACGATAGTCGAATCGTAAAAAAAAAGAAAATTGCAAAATTATCAGTAAAATTTTTAAACGATATTCGCTATTGTTAAAGTCAGCTATTGTTGTTATCTAAACGACAACCATTTTTGTGTTATTTATTCAATCGATAAAAACTTAAATTTTTTGGTTGAAATGTCGTCATACATAAATAAAAATCATGAAATAGTGAAAATATTTTGCTTTAATTAAAAAACTTTTTTATATAAATAAAAAAATTAAATTCATTAATTCATTTTCAAATAAATAAACAGAAATATTAGTAAAAAAAATAAAGATATTAAACATAAACATAAAATCATCCTGTCAAACACGAAGTAATTTGTTTTTTTCTATTCTTTGTCTTTTTCGCTTATTTTGACAGAGATGCCACTTCTTTACAATTTAAATAAATAGAAAAACAGATTTGTCGATATTAATTTAAATTCAATGAATTTAAGAAAACCTCAAATGATATTTAAGAATTGCTAACATAAAAATTGTTACATAAGTAAACGTAATTTTATGAGAATGTTATTTTTTATATATAAATTTTCACAATTTTTTTTGGATGAAAATTTTAAGTTTTTCAAAAAATAAAGATAACATTAAATTATGTTATTTAAAATGTTTGGGACTTTTCGTTTTTTGCGTTTTTCATCCCTAATTTGATTATTTATTATTATAAATTTATTCTCTATGTTTTCTAAATATGGCAATATTTTAAAAAAAGTTGAGAGAGCTTTTTTTTTTGGTTATTATTTTGTTACTCCATCCGACCTATATGGCCACAATGAAGAAATATTTGGCCAGTTAAAAGAAGCTATACAGCCATCTCCAATTAGCACGATTTAATGCATATAGCCACTCTACACAACCATTACCTTTGCAATGGAGGTTAGGGCGAGCTATTTAATTAGCAAAAACTAAATTAAACGAGAAGTTATGTCATATAACCGGAAACGCATGCATATAGGTATATAACCTAAATGCATGCCGATCAGCAACTACGATGACCAAAAAACAAACACCGAAATAAATCCGAAATAATAGAAAAGACGAAAACCAACCCAAAGAATTTTCTGAAATAATTTGGTATTAAGTTTAACAAATTGTTTACTTTTTCCAATATTTTGTTTACATTTATTATCAATACTCAACCGCGGTGGAGGGTATCAAAGATTCGGCACAGCCGAATTTAACACTCTTACTTGTTTTGTTATATTTTATGTATATATTTGCTTATTTATTATTATTGTTTTATTTTATTTGATTTTATTTTATTTTATTTGATTTTAATTTATTTTATTTTATTTTTTTTATTTTATTTTTTTCATTTTATTTTATTTTGTTTTATTTTATTTTATTTTATTTTATTTTATTTTATTTTAATTTATTTTATTTTATTCCAATTTATTTTATTTAATTTTATTTTATTTGTTTTTTATTTATTTTTTATTTTTTTGTTATATTTTATGTATATATTTGCTTATTTATTATTGTTTTATTTTATTTTATTTTATTTCATTTTATTTTATTTTATTTTATTTTATTTTATTTTATTTTATTTTATTTTATTTTATTTTATTTTATTTTATTTTATTTTATTGTATTTTATTTGATTTTATTTTATTTTATTTTATTTTATTTTATTTTATTTTATTTCATTTTATTTTATTTTATTTTATTTTATTTAATTTCATTTTATTTATTTTTTTGTTTTATTTTATGTATTTATTTGCTTATTTATTACCTTTTTATTTTATTTTATTTTATTTTATTTTATATCATTTTATTTTATATCATTTTATTTTATTTTATTTTATTTTATTTTTTATTTTTTTGTTTTATTTAATTTTATTTTATTTTGGATTATTATATTTTATTTCATTTTATTTAATTTTATTTTATTTTATTTTATTTTATTTTTTTATTTTATTTTACTTTATTTCATTTTATTTTATTTTATTTTATTTATTTATTTATTTTTTGTTATATTTTATGTATATATTTGCTTATTTATTATTGTTTTATTTTATTTTATTTTATTTTATTTTATTTTATTTTATTTTATTTTATTTTATTTTATTTTATTTTATTTTATTTTATTATACTTTATTTTATTTGATTTTGTTTTATTTTATTTTATTTTATTTTATTTTATTTTATTTTATTTTATTTTATTTTATTTCATTTTATTTTATTTTATTTTATTTTATTTTTTTTATTTTAATTTATTTTATTTTGTTTTATATTATTTTATTTTATTTTATTTTATTTTATTTTATTTTATTTTGTTTTATTTTATTTTATTTTATTTTATTTTATATTATTTTTTTTATTTTACTTTATTTTATCTTATTATATTTTATTTTATTTTATCTTATTTTATTTTATATTTCTATTTCATTTAATTTAATTTTATTTCATTCTAATTTATATTATTTTTTTTTATTATAATTTAATTTAATTTTATTTTATTTTATTTTATTTTATTTTATTTTATTTTATTTTATTTTAGTTTGTTTTATTTTATTTTATTGTTATATTTTATTTTATTTTAATTTTTTTTTATTTTATTTTTTTTTTTAGTTTATTTTATTTGATTTTATTTTATTAAACTTTATTTTATTTTAATTTAATTTTATTTTTTTTATTTTTTTTTTTTTTTATTTTATATTATTTTTTATTTAATTTTTTTATTTTATTTTATTTTATTTCATTTTATTTTATTTTATATTATTTTATTTTATTTTATTTTATTTTATTTTATTTTATTTTATTTTATTTTATTTTATTTTATTTTAATTTTTATTTTTTTAATTTTATTTTATTTTGGATTATTATATTTTTTTAATTTAATTTTATTTTTATTTTATTTTATTTTATTTTATTTTATATTATTTTATTTTATTTAATTTTATTTTTTTTTTTTTGTTATATTTTATGTATATATTTGCTTATTTGTTATTGTTTTATTTTATTTTATTTTATTTTATTTTATTTTATTTTATTTTATTTTATTTTATTTTATTTTATTTTATTTTATTTTATTTGATTTTATTTTATTTTATTTTATTTTATTTTATTTTATTTTATATTATTTTATTTTATTTTATTTTATTTAAGTTTGTTTTATTTATTTTTTATTTTTTTGTTATATTTTATGTAATTATTTGCTTATTTATTATTGTTTTATTTTATTATATTATATTTTATATCATTTGATTTTATTTTGAATTATTTCAAAATTATAATTAAAGAAAATATTTTTTTATTAGTTTTGTGACCCATTGTGCAATTCCGGCTGGTGTTCAGCTGTAGTTGTGTCGTATAATTTTGCTGCTTTAGACCGTTAGCCCCAGTGATTACGCCACCAATGATGTTGATTTTTATTTTGGTAACTTTTTTTGTCTTTTGTACCAGTATTGAAAATGCATTTTTTATGTTTGCATATTTTTTAATGTGTATACATACCACTCTTCTTTTTGCAGTACAGAAAAATGATGCTGATGTTTGGTTTGGCCTCTCCAAAAATAAAACTAAGAAAAAAAAAAATCCAAATCCTGGACAGTTGTTTTATTGGAAAAACTCCACCTATAATAAAACCAACCAAACACAAGTGCGTTAGTTGCTTAAACATCTACAAACTAAGAAGAGGCCTATAGTTAAACTCACCCACTCAATACATACTGTGCAACAAATCCACCTTAACAACCCATACAAATGGAAATGCGAATGTTAGTAGGCACACTCATGCATCATTTTATATATGTAAAAATTTTTTGTAAATCATCCTCTCCTGCCGGTTTTATTTTTCAATAGCTACACGCATTAAAAAAGGAAAATCCTTAATACAAGCATGGTTTGTCTTTATATCTATTTAACAGTGTCTTCATTAATGCAGTATGCACCCCCTCAGAAGAGACTGGCAAATGAACTTAACAAAGCACAACATTTTTCAGTTTGCCTCCAATTCAAGTATTAGTAGTGATATAAATAAGTATTTTAAGTACTTAATTATGAATTATTTTATTCAGTGAGTAAAGTTTTTTTTTTTTTTTTCAATATGAAAGATAGTGCATATATATGTTTCAGTTTTAAACGAAATCTAAATACGGAATTATGAGTTTGATATTAATGCTAAAAGGATATAAATATTGCTTCATGGGAATTTTAAAGAAAACGGTCATTGGATCCAGCAAATCTATATATAATAACGGAAACATTGTTTTCGCCGGGGCTTAGCCTACTATTTTTAGCCTCGGTATAGATATATGATAAGTATAATTTTTCAGCGCTTTCGGTTGTAATGCAATTTCTCAATTTTACTTGAATTTGGAGAAGGCTTTTGTTTGGAGATCGGCTGAAAATTCGATTGCTTCATAATGTGGTAGTTCCCAATAGTATCGCCGCCTACACATGTAGATCCAATTCCGTGAAACTAATATTATACACTTATTGTTAAGAATTATTAAAATACATTTATATAATATATTGTGTTATTGTCTTATTCTATATTTATTTAGTTTTTCAGCTGTAACTCAAGAACTGTTGATGATTTCCCATTTCATTACTTATTAAAATTCTAGCTAAAACTGAAAAAATAACTCATATTAATATATGCATGTAAAAAATTAAGTTCGACTAATTACATGTATCGAATTAAATCTTCAAAAAATATTCAACTGTTACCCCATTTTTCGATTACGCCATTAACTCGTCCATAACTTGAAGTTTCTGGCAATAAACAACTGATAAAAAAATACAAAGACAATCCATAATATCTTTGAGTATGTAGTAATAAAATACGCATTTTTTCGTAAGAAAAAAGGTAATTTGTTCTTAAAAATTAAAATCGTTAGTCGAGTTTTACGCCTTGTAACTATAAAAAGAATACGCCACATATATTTCTAGTGCATCATCTATAATATTTATAGGCTAGGCTAGCCGATTTGGACCAAACGTATATTATTTGAAAAGTATTTCTTTTTAGCTGTTCACCATAAGAACAGATTTTTAATTTTTTCGTTTATTTTGAGTAAATTGCATTTAAAATTGCTACTAAAACATACATAAAATTATACATATGCTATGTGTGTGTTTATTAAATTAAATTTTCTTTTAAACGATTTTTGACAAAATTCTCTTGGAAAACACGGTAACTTTTGGGGTACCTTGTCCTGGCCGAAATAGGAGTAATTTCAGTTTGAAAATTAAAAAGGTGCCCAGGGACCTTCTCGCTAACCGAAGGGTTAATGAGTTTGTTATCTTCAATCACAATAATAATAATAAAAGTGTTGGTTTGTGAATTGGCTAAGTTGAAAAATAAAGTTGTCTAGAAATTGCACTCAAATTTCGAGCGCTGGAATCTGCTAGTATGTTTTATTCGTTTCTATACTATACACGATTATGGAGTAAATTGTATGTCTATGCCTAAAAACTTAGCAAACAAACTTAAAGATCAGGAAAAGATTTAAAAGTAATACAAAAAAAGTTGGGCCTGAGAACGACAAAGCATTTGGAGGTTTCAATATACTGACCTAATAATTTCACTCTGATTTTGAATTTCCCATTTCCCAGATAATGATCCTTTAACAAATTTTGTGTAGAAAAGTTTATTCTCATTGCACAGTGCCAGATTTTGCAATATGAAGTCTCAAAGGAAATTATAACAATAAAAAAAAATATATATATATATATATTTTGAAACTGATATATAACACACAAATCTAATTAAATGAATATAAATGACGAAAAAGTAACAGTATGTCAAATGTTGTACTGTTTGTTGTAATACGATTGTTTTGAAGTTATTAGAATTTTACTTTAAGTCTCTTTTAACAGTATTTTTAATATATTAACTAAATATATGTCTTGTTTTACCAAGATATAGCGCTTACGTATATCTAAAATCTGTTTTCCGAAAATCTAATTTTTCAAAATAATATATCTTCTTTGGTCAAATAAACAACAGAGGTGCTACTGTAGCCATTGCATATGATTTTAAACTCTTTCTTTTAACTCATACTCTCTGTCTGTCTGTCTGTCTGTCTGTCTGTCTGTGTGTCTGTCTGCCATGAGTGAGTAAATGGCATTTAGCATTTACGCTAATCCGACCGATCTAAAACTTGGTCGATAGACTTGCTGTGAAAAAAGATTAACTTTGATATAGTCACGCGCAGTCACGGAGAGATTAAAACCCCACTTCCCCTCATCCGATGGATCTGAAACTTTGTCCATAGACTTGTTGTGGCCAAAGATTAATTTTAAAATAGTTACACATAATCACGCACAATCATGCATAAGGAAAGAAAGAGTTTTAATAAAACTTTGATTTTTGAGTTAGATTATTTTTAATCTAATATAATTCATTCACAATTTTCTTTTTAATCTCTGATATATTAGACAGAAATATTAAATATTGCTTTTGAATATATCCGGTGCTGAATTAAACAAATCTATTGATATATATTTACTAAAATTGCGTATTCAACACATTTATCATGACTTTAACCTACTTAACAATATTATAAGTTTAAAACAATTGTCGTCTATTGAAAGCTATAGCTGCATTTTATTACGATCATTGAAAACTAAGTTATTGGTGTATTTTCGAATTTCGACCATTCTTCTAAAAAATTTGTTGTCTGTTTCCATATCTACACCTACCGTTTATTATAACACGGATTATCTAAACTCTGAAATGACAAAATCTGAAACCGTCAACTGTAGTTAAGTGTAATATTTTGGATTTTAGGATGGGATTAGCTGACCCGGCAAACGTTGTTTTGCCATAGAACTGTAAATATATGACGATATGTATTTACCATGTATGGGAGGTGCCACGCCCTCTGGTTTGATCCAGCACATTTTTCACATAACTTCTCACACTCATCACTCGTGAACTTATTACCTAGTTTTAAGACTGTCGGGTTTATATTACCCCAAATATTTTTTTTTTTGTAAGGAAGGTACCACGCGCACTACCCCAATCACGCCCGCTATCCCAACCACGCCCATTTTTGGTATGACTTCTTACACTAACATCCAATTGACGCGCAGAAAGTTTCAAGACTCTGGCCGTTATAGTACTCTAGATATTTTCCATGTGTGGAAGGTGCCACGCCCACTGGTTTGATCCCACCCACTTTTTCCAAGTGCAAACATTGATAACTTATGAGCTCACAGTAAGTCCCAAGACTTTTTCTATTACAGTCCTCTATATATATATATGACATTAAATATTTACTTTGTATTGTGGCCCGATCCCGCCCATTTTTTTTCGCAACTCTTCAAATTAGTTTAATACTCGTATGTTCATGTGCATAGTTCCAGATCACTTCATGTCATTGTACTCCAGATATTATATGTTAAAATTAGATGTTAAAATTCACCTTACATGGGAGGTGCCACGCCCCCTTGAAAAATACAAATAATCTAACCCATGAAAACAAAGTTTTTATTAAAATCCTTTCTTTCCTAATGCATATGAGTTTTGAATATCTCCGTAACTGTTCGTGACTGCGTGTGACTATCTTCAAATTAATCTTTGGCCACAACAAGTCTATAGGCAAAGTTTCAGGTCCATAGGATGAGGGGAAGTGGGGTTTTAATCTCTCCGTGACTGTGCGTGATTATATCAAAGTTAATCTTTTTTCACAGCAAGTCTATCGACCAAGTTTTAGATCGATCGGATAAGGGAAAATGAGTTTCAAATCACTCCGTGACTGTGCGTGACTATGCGTGACTGCGCGTGACTATGTCGAAGTTGATCTTTCTTTACAGAAAGTATATCGACCAAGTTTCAGATCGGTCGGATGAGGTTAAATGACATTTAGATCACTCCGTGACTGTGCGTGACTAGTCAAAGTTAATCTTATTTTCACAGTAAGTTTCTGGACAAAGTTTCAAATCGATTAGATGAGGGGAAATGATACTTCGATCACTCCGTGACTGTGCGTGACCATGCGTGACTGCGCGTGACTAAGTCATAGTTATTTTTTTTTCACAGCAAGTGTATGGAGGAAGTTTGAGATCGATCGGATGAAGGGAAATGACATTTAGATCACTCCGTAACTGTAGGTGACCACGCGTGACTGCCCCAAAATTAATCTGTGGTCACGATAAGACTGTGGGCCGAGCTTCAGATCAATTCGGTAAGGGGGAATGGGTACACCAATGGCAGACAGACAGACAGACAGAGAATATGAGTTAAAGGAAAGAGTTTAAAAATAGCCTACTTTTTTTCCGGATAGGCCAACTACTACTGTAAAAATTTCAAGATGATCGGTCGAGTGGTGTAGTCTCCTATAAAGGACAAGCAAACATACATACATTCATTTTTATATCGAGGGCTTATATTCAAAACGTGCTATCTGCATCAATAATTATTTTATAGAGAGCGTGTAAAACCAATTTATTAATAAGATTTGAAAGTATTTGTTGATCTATTTGCTACAATATCCATTAAGAAATAGTCATACTTATCATGTATGATATCAAAATTAATATTATATTTGACAGTTATATCAGGCAACAGTTTGAAATCAAAAATTAATATTGTCAAATGCAGATAGGACTTTTTAAATATAAGCCCTCGATATATAAGATTATGCATAAACCTGATCTGATGTAAATTCAATTCGGGTTTAGTGCTTTCAGAAAAGTATACCTCAATACCAGGCTATAAAAATATCAGTCTGTGTGAACAATGAAATAACAATCTGTATTTTTCAACAGATATAAAAACATTTCTTAAAGCTTGAGTTTTTTGTCGCCGGCTGTAAGTATACCACCATCCCGATAGGATCTTGATATATATTACAACTTATATTCAAAATTTAAGTAGACTATCTTATTGTATATGCTACTCTTTATATTTCCAAAAAGTCTACCAATTATAATGACTGCTGTCTGTTGTTTATTTTCTGTCAGTATGTTCTTATTACCACACACATACACACATATTATTTATTCTTAAAGGATCTCTCGTATATAGATTGTTATTGCTGCAAAAAATTAATACAAAAGTGATTATTACACACGTGTTGCTTCTTAAAAAAGAAATTCGGTACTTGAAGGTGAATTTAAAAATTCAAGGTTGTAAGAAAATAGCAAAAACCACGAGTAATATAAACATATTTTAAGTTAAAACATTTACAAAGAATAAAGTTTAATAGTTTGAGTAAACCGGCAATGCGTCCCACATTTCAAGTAAATATTAACCTAAAAATAATGGATCACAATTTTTGTTACAAAAATACATCCAGGTGTAACTTCTGACGGCAAAATGACGACAATTTTGATAGAGGTCATTGCGATTTTTTATAGTTATATTTTCTTGAAATATTTAAATATATATTCTATAGTAAGTTCGGGTATTTGGTAATGTGGACCACCCTATATATAGGTGACATGTCGGAGAATATTAATATTACATTTGCATTTAATTATTTGATTAATCGCAGTCGTTTGTTATGACTTCAAAAGCATTTTTGGCTGTCTTCTGTGTTTTTTATTGATTATATTTTGTTTAAATTGTTTTATATTGTTTCAATAGCATGCTGTAGGGTAATATACAATCTACTTGAACCTAAGATTACTTTCTTACTTGTTTGTTGTTAACTTAATTATATTGTTATATATTAACATGATTAAAGAACGTAAAACTCAGAAATAAGCTACAGAAAGGAGGCTATAAGATGTAAAATTCACAAATTTTAATTTTTAACTGACAGAAAAATCGTTTCCATGTTCCCAGAACAGCTCTTTACATAATGGTTTTTAAATGAAAATCGTGCTTTTGGTCTTTTGTCGACATCCCACTGGAGTAAGCCAGCATTCCTCTACATTACCCTTCAGTTTTGAATATGTTTTTTTTGAGGTACCTGAACTTTTTGCCATATGACCTTTCTAAATATTCAGATAGATAGATAGGCTTTTGATTAAAGAAGAGATTAAAATTGAACTCATAAATTTGCCGTTTTTAATTAGGTGAACGTCTTTTATAATTAAATAGAGGATCCACATTAGCCGAACTTACCCTATATTAAAATATACATTTTTATTGGAATAGCATTCAGTAACAGAATTGTCCCACCATAGCGTTGAAAACAAAAAATTAGACTCTAATAATACAAAACTATGAGAGGAGCAGTAAACGTGTCTTTATAAAAATATAGAAAAATTATTATTTTTTTAGTTTGATACATTTCATCCAGCGATTCTCTAAAATTTTTAAGTCATTTGCAAAATAAGATTTCAAAAGGCCTTAAAAACAGGATTCTCATTTGACTCGAATATTTTTCCGCGGAACCATTTCTTTAAATATAAATCCCAATTCGAAGAATAAGGTGAATGCGGCAACAATTGGAACCTCAACCCGTGTATTCTTTTCATCGAAACTCAACATTACAGGTTAACACTATGTAAGGAATAGTATTGTTAGTAGTTCCTAAAAGTTCAAAGTTTTATGAAATATATAAAAATTGGCCCATAATCAAATGTATCACCGACTCCCTTTAATTTTCCATTCCCACTAGTTCTTATCTCCAATATTTTCACAAAACATATCAACCCTTAAGGGAGCTCACATACAAATATTGCGGTTTTATAAAATTGGTAAATTATGATGTAGCAAGGCGGGTCATATATAACTATAACCGACCACTTCATTTTCATCCCTAACATTTTTTCTAAAATACCAATGAAAGCGAGAAGTTTGATTCAGTTTTTAATTTATTATGTAATTGCAAATTTTATATAACAAATTGATTTGTTGTTATCATGGGTTGGGACATTTTTCCGATTTTCAGCTATGACCTAAATGAATAGTCCTCAACTAGTTTTATGCCTCTTTCTGCAACATTATTGACAATATGTAATTTACGAGCAGAACATATTTGAACCACAGCCAAAATAGCAGCATAAGTCCAAACTTAAACCAAGTTCTTTTCAATTGAACAATAAACAAACCAGTGGCGATTACGAGGAATATTTGGAAACCATCATCATATTTTGTTGAGTTAGAAGTTTCTTCAAATTTCCTCTTAACTAATAAATCGCACACATTCCGTATATTTAAAAAGCTAGTAATCTGAACATTTAAGCCTTATAAAAGTATCAAGTATCGACTTTTGTTCTCAATTTATATTTCGACGATTTACTAGATTATCTTTCTCATTGCAAGATACACATGTACGCTGACGATGTGACACTCTTTCTGAGCACCCCAATTCAGTCGAGAGATGAAACTATAGACAAAATGAAACAAGTATCTTCGACGCTAGTTAGTTCATTCGTCAAACTTTTCAGACTTTCGTACCGTAGGGGAGTCTTTCCCTCTGGCTGGAAGGTTGCTAATGTCCAACCAATTCCTAAAAAGACTGCGGCTAATAACTCTGAAAATTACCGGCCAATTGAAATCTGCTCTGCTTCCGTAGAAATCGTTCCACGGGAGATCAGTTAAGTCTACTTTCTGAGCGCTGCAGTCGATCCATTCGCAAATTTTGGCGAATTGAAGTGGTTGCTCTAGATATTTAAAAGGCATTCGATCGTGTGTGGTATGGTGCATTGATATCTAAGCTTATTGCGTTTGGGTTCGGTAATGATTTCTATCGATTTATACTGAGTTTTCTGAGAAACCGCACAATACGCGTTGTTATTGATGGGGTCTCATCTAATAAGTTTCAGCTTAATTCAGGGGTACCCAAGATCCCGTTCTTTATCCTTTTTTTCCTCCTCTTTCCGAATGTTCTTCTTGGTCAAACTTTTAATTCTGTATAGTCTTTCGCTGATGACAGCAGCATTTGTCATTCATTTTCCCTTAATTGTAGGCCAAGACTCTTTAACGTTGGGGGCAAAAGGCGGACAATGACTAACACACTCAATCAAGACCTGTTAACAATGTCCTTGTGGGGTAAAGCGAATAGTGTTGATTTTAATGCGCTGAAGACTCAATGCTGAATGTTGACCCATAGGCCATGGAATCAACAATGTCATCTGTATATATGGGTGGAATAGATATTGAGCAATCGGATACTCTTGTGATGTTCGCTGAAGAGAGCATATTTTTCAAGTGTCCGAAGAAGCATTCAAGTGTCCTGATTTTATTTCACTCCTTCTGATGTCCTTCAAATGGAATATAACTCCTATGTATGGGCAGGAGCTTTAAAGTCTATTTTATAGCTACTGGACCGTGTGCAAAGAAGGGCGTTGGCGATTATCAATGACAGTGGGTTATCCAACTCTATTGACTCATTGGAACATCGTTGGAATGTGGGTTGCGTAGCACTGTAATATAGATATTACCATGGGAAATGTTCTTCTGAGATTAGCTAACTTATTCCAAGTGTCCTAGTTTCGGTTTGCTCTACCCGCTTCGCTAGTAGATCACATCCATTTGTAGTCTATTGTCCAGTTGAGCGTACAGCACATTACATAGAGAATTCGTTTATCAGTCGAGCCGTAGGTGGAATAAAAATTAAAAGAAAACGTCCACTATTTATTTTTTGAATAAATTGACCATTTTTTTTTTATTTCTTCATTTCGTGATCAATAATTATACGTAAAGTTCTCAATTTATTGCCTTTCTTTTCTTAATTAGCCAAGGTAAATTAGTCTGTGCAAATCCCAAGCCCCCGTGGCCGTAACCTTACCAGCCGATTTCACTGTCGTTGTTTTCTTCGATGCAGATTTACCTGGTAAAATGTATTGCATATGCTGTTGTTTCATTTCCATGTTTCATCAGTAATTATGTTTCGGTAAATAAATTCATCAAGATCGCTACGGCAACCTTCTAAACCAGGTACTGAATACGTCGCACGATATTATTTATTATTGATTATGGTCAAACGTAGCACCGATCTGTCGGATAGCTTTGTCAAACCAAATTTGTCGCACAAAATCTAAATCACTGAATCATGTGATATGCACGTAGCCTTAACTGTACTTAACTGTATCATACATTTTATTTAGTTCTGAAACAACTGCCTGAACTAGGCGCCCAGAATGAGGTTCATCGCGTTTAAAATCATTGACCCAGTTATAGATGGTCCTAAATACTAGTGACTTCCAAGAAATTAATTTTTTCCATTTTTTTCAAATAGCAAAACTTGTCGCAACCAAATGATTGTTTAAACATAAATGTAATGACGGATTTGCAAAAAAAAAAAATAGTTAGTTAGCTTTTTTGGAAACATACTATGTCTTGATTTCTTAGTGCTTCTGAGATGACTTGACGGACCTCTATAGTGTTTTGTATGACATATTTGTAAGGAATACTTCCACTTCTCAAAGGCACTTGTAGAACAAGAGAGGTGCAAAAATCAAAAATTTCGTGTGCCCCTAAAAAAAATACTGAATAAACCTATTTTATAGGAAATTATCCAACAATTTCACATGTGATACTCGTATTATAATTAAATTTTTTGTTCAGAAGATATAGACCTTCAAATTTGAGTGATTTCCAATGTTCAAAAAACCAGACCATTTTTAGATAATTTGCTCCGCTTTGAGATACACTATCTCGAAAACTAGGTTACGTGTGGTCATTGTTTTTGATTTTGTCGATAGATCTATTTATTAAAAAAGGAATAAAAAAGCTGTACTGTTTGCTTAGTGTTTGTCGAGGTAAATCGATATTTACCAACTATCCATTTTTTCAATATTTCTCAACTTTGATGGAAATTAAAAAATACTGTAAATTTCTATATTTGCCATATTTTCAAAATAAGTTCTATGAGTATTCCTTAACCTAACACATAAATCTCCAGCTACCCTTCCTTGCCCAATTTTTTGCTAGAGGTAAAATTTTGCAAAAAAAAACATGGTTCCAGAAATGTGTTGCATGCATTAATGCGCAATTTATGTCATATAACCGTGAAAACCTATTCTTATTGTTATTATTTCGTTCGTTATTGTTAAGATATATGATTTTTGTTTTTCATTCTGTAATGCTTACCTGAGATCCTCTGTCAAATTCTGCTCCCTAAATTCAGGTGCAGATACAATTTAGGACATATAACCGTGAAAACTCATTCTTATATTTATTCCCCAAGTACGGATATGGAAACTCAAACGATGGAAACACTTCGAGAAGATTTTTTGAAAATAATGAGGCTGTAAATCGAATCACTGGAATAAGCAATCAAATCGTTAAGAGATTGGGAACGATCTTGAATGTTTTAAACTGCAAGGAAAAAGCTGATTTTAAAAAATATGACGAATATGCTTCGAAAACTGCATCACTTTAGGCAGAATTTTATCCACAAAAAAGTTGACACCGACAGTTCATAAAATATTGTTGCATGGCAAAGATATAATTGAATATCAGATTTTGCCAATTGTTATAAAAATTATAGATTGCTGAACACTTTCAAATCATCAAGTGTGAGACAATCATGTTCAGCATGTTAGCAGCATCTTCCGACCTACTTATTTCACTTATTTGTGAGCAATATTTTACAAAAAATTTAAAAATAAATTTAAAACAAAAAATTTTTTTTATATCTTTTCTAAACAATTTTAAATCATAAAAGTCTTTTTAAAAAAAACATAAAAAATCAAAAGTTTTAAAAAATATTTTATTTTACTTCCCATAAAATTGATTTCTCCACAAATTTCAATTTTGCTAACCCATAAATAGGCACATAGAACCCCCTTCAAATACTAAATTAATAGGCTTTTAAATTTTTTGATTATCGTTTTTGGTTCAAAAGTTATGATTTTTGCAACGAAAAAACTCAAATGGCGCCATTTGACGTTTATTTAAATCTATAGAACTTTCGGCAACAAAAATTTCAAAATTATATTATAAAAAAATTAAAGCAAATTATATTGAAAACATTTATTGCAATAGGCGAATATAAGAGCCTTAAAAATGAACAATAGTAAAATCATTAAAATGCTCCTTAAAAATGAAATCCATTAACTGCTGATGAGATTATTATTATTTTTTTTTTTTTGCGTCATACTGTCAATTATTACTTAAAGTGCTTAGTTGTTCATAGGAACAATTGCATAGAAACTACAATAATGTTAATGTATTTATATTACTTCTTGTTACAAAACAAAATTGCAATTTAAAATAATTCTTTTAATACAAAAACAGCTCTTTGCAAATCAGGAAACCATTTAATAAAATCATAATTCAGAATACATCATTGTGTATATTATTAAACAAAAAAATTACTAATATAATAGGAATATAACAACACCTCACTTATTTATAAAACAAAACACCATCATAAGTAATTACAACAATTAAGTACTGCAGTACTATTTATATGTAATCTAGGTAATACTCTGGAATATTGTTGTTAATTGCTTGAAGTAATATTTGCCACCTTACCAACAACTAAGTCCACTTTTATTAAATTTAATATTGTTTTTCTCACTTGTGATGTTTACTTGATTATTGGGTATCAACATCATAGTCACCCTCATCATCATCATTATTGTTATTGACATCATTATCGACCACATGGATATACAAATACTAATTCAAGGTTAAGATCAAGTCCAAGGTTAAATGTATGTGATACCTTTTATTTTGATGATTGTCAAATAAATATTTTCTAATGGACAACTTCTTGTGGTGCCAATCCCAACCTCAAATATTATTAACAATATTAAACTTGGCGTCTGTACACTGTTCTCAAAAAGTTTTTGTATTCATAATATATACGCATTTGGTCATGTTCTTCAACATTTATAATGCAAATGATTCCATTTTAAATTACTTTTGGAGATTTTTTTATTAATAATTTATCAGCGGAAGGTTCTTTTAGAAATTAAATTCAGAGGACAAATTTTATGATTTTTGGTTTTGAATTAATTCCTTGCTAATATCTATAACACAATTTTTAATTAAAACTTTATTTATTTATTTATTTTACATATCCAAAAAAATTAAATAAATGATGATCACACTAGTCGTAAAGCTCGTTGTTTTAGGCACATATTATGAATTATGATATGATTTCAATAAATGAATAGAGAAGTTGTTTCCTAACAAAAGTTTAATGGAAATTTGCACCTTATTGAACTTGTGACGGCTAGACAGAAGAAAAAAACACAAACATCAATAAACACCTTAAGTTTTTATATAATATTTTCTTAGGATAATATTAAATATTTAATATTACTAGTATATATTGAAAGACTAAGAAATTAGCATTTATTGATTACGATATAGGAAATTTTATCGCATTAGAAATTTACTAGGTTTCATATATATAAGATTATTACTTACGTATATCTATACTATCGATACTAATCTACACTAATAATCTTTACTAGTATAAAGAGGTAATGCGTGCTTATTTGTTTGTTTGTTGGAGGCAATCTCCGTAAATAGACTTCTGATTTTAAAAACTTTTGTTCCAATATTTAGAATGATCCTTAAGGATAAAAATAAGTTATATTTTTTATATTTTTAGTGGGCGTGGCACCTCCCATATAAAGTGAAATTTTAATCTTAATATATAAAAACGTTGGTGCGTATGTTGGTACTCTAATAACTGTTGAACCACTAATGCTAGCGACTTCGTATCCATACCATATGTTCCGTTGGTTCTCCGATTTGCATAACTTTTTTTTGTACCTGATAGGTGGCGCTGGGGTCGAGATTTTCCCAAAAAAATTATTTACGGTCCAATTTAGCTGAAATTCGCAACATATATTATGTACATAAAACTAAAGTTGCTGACAAAGTTTTTCACCTGTAGGTGGCGCTGGTGTTAAAATATTCAAGAAAACGTATATTTTTTTTCAGTCATATTCATAATATTATTAAATGCAATGTATTTAAGGCACAGAATCTTCTGAATAGCTTTTCGGGTGACATTGTAGTCTGATATTTGATTTTTGATCTGTGGGCGGATGTTTTCTTCGGGCCAGCAACGCGGACCGGACTCAGCTAGTATCATATATATTGAGTCACCTGTTATTTATGTTAATAGCCATGCCGAAAATGAGCGGAATTATGTAAGTGGGCGTAGCACCTCCTATAAAAAGAATTATCTCAATTATATATATCTCGAGTACTATGAAAGCGAATGCTTTGCAAATTTGTCTGAGGTAATCTATTGTTAATGTGAGCCTGGTGCATTATAAAAGGCTAGCCTTAACAGATTGCATGAGCCTATCATATATTAGTATGAGTATTCCGATAAAAATTTGGCGGGATTGGATTAGGGCGATTGGATTAGCGTGGCACCGCCTATACAAAAAAAATATGAATTACTACTAAAGCGACAGTCTTAAAACTTTTGACAAGTACATTAATAACCCATAGTGGTAGAGAAGTCGTAGAAAATATGGGCGTGAAAACCAAAATTCGGAAAAAATCACCAGAATAATAATTTGCTAAAATAAACAATTTCCAAATTATGTTCTAAATTCACGACCATCGTTAAGTGTTGCCGGATCTAATTTTCAAAATCTATATTTTTTTCATGGGCAGCTATTTGTTTCTTACTCCAGAGTAAATACTATGAAAAATTTTATTATTTTGATATCGAAAGAAATAACAAATAATCTTGTATGTCAGAAAACAATAAAATACAAAAAAAATATATATGGGGCGTTTCATTTCAAGTGACCCAGCTTTTGAAACTGATGTCTTCTGATCGAGATGAAATTTGCTCCAAGGTTAGTCCTTTTGGATAGTAGTGCAGACACAATTTTTTAACAAGATCGGTCAAGAACTCTCTGAGTAAGAGGGAGTCAAAATTTGACATTTTGGCCGAACAGGTGTTTTTTCTCATCCATGTAACTTTTTACCTATTTTTCTTAGCAAAATTTGGCCTTAACAGTTTAGAGAGCTATTTCTTCAATCTTTCGGAAAAAATTAAAAAGAATATAACAAATATTTGAGTTTTTTTTTTGCAAAATCAAAAATATGTTTGACTTTTTTTCAAAAACGCCCCTTTTTTTCAAAAGAAATCTTATTTTTTTTTTTCATTTAAGAGCTTTTTGATCGCTTAGTGGGAGGCGAGTGGGATATCTATCATAATAAATGTTTTGTGACTCAAGACAACGGTTTTTCAATTTTTACCATATGCACTATTTTGAATTTTTTCCTTAAAAATAAAACGTATAATGAGAAACTAGACAAATTCCCTTTTCGATGGTATATAACGTAACTAACTAAGATTTCACATCTTCTATACTGTAATACCCGCAATATATTAACCTCAGAAAAAAATCACTTTTTCTATAGAAATATTGAAAAACTATTTTTTTTTATTTATTTGTAATAATAATTAATTTACTATATAATAATAATAATAAAAATAAAAAAATAATAATATTATTTTTTTTTGATTTACATCTTTTTCAATTAAATGGAATTCTTAATGATCATTCAAAATTATTGGATTTAATATTTGTTAATGAATGTTTTATGAAGCGATCAAACCCTATTTCTATTCCTGAAGATGGATATCACCCTACTATTGAAGTAAATATATCCATTCCATCTGGACTTGTAGACACACCTAAAAAAAGTGTTAAATTTTTTTGTTTCGCTCAAACGAATTACACTATGTTTAATGAACTTATAAATAATACAAACTGGCATGATTTATTATCGATATCTACTGGTACAACTCGTGCCATTGATCAAATGACTGAATCTTTCTATAACAAGATGTATTCTTTTATCGAGTCATGTGTTCCTCAAAAAATTTTGAAAAACCTTTCTGGACCGCCTTGGAATACTAGGAAACTGGCTAGTGTCAAGAATAAAAAAAATAAATATTACAAAAAATATAAGAAAACTGGATCTCTTGTTGATCATGGAAAATACTCTGAATAATTCATGTTATTTAAACTATTTGAACAAAATGAAAAATAATTTTAAACGAAATCCAAAGTCATTCTACTAATTTGTTAACTCTAAGAGAAAAACTAAGGGCTATCCTGCTCTTATGAAATTTCTACATAATGAATCCTGTGATGTATGCAATTTTTTTGTTGACTTCTTCTCTACTACTTACTTCGATGCAACTTTTGATGATTCTAATATCTGCTCATATTCACTGACTGCTACTCAAATTATATCCATTCCTTCTCTTGCTATATCTGTGGTTTCTAATGAAATGAAAAAACTAAAATTTTCCTGCACCAGTGGTCCAGATAAAATTCCGTCCTGAATTTTAATAAAATGTGCTGATGTTTAGCTGTACCATTAACACTCATGTTTAATACCTCAATTAAATACGGTTATTTTCCCATTATGTGGAAGGATTGATTCATTATTCCGCTATACAAATCTGGTAACAAGGCTGATATTACTAATTATCGTGGAATTGCTAAATTAAGTATTATACCTAAAATTTTTGAAAAAATTATAACGGATTATCTATGCCATCAAGTAAATACGTTAATTTCTCCCTTCCAACATGGTTTCCAAAAAAGATGTTCAACCTCTACAAATCTATTACAATTTACTACAATTGTCAACCGTAGTTTTCTTGAACGCAAACAAACAGATGCAATTTATACCGACTTCAGCAAGGCTTTTGATAAAGTCAATCATAAACTTCTTCTTAAGAAATTACATATGATGGGATTTTCAAATCTTTGCGCAAAGTGGATATATTCTTATTTAACCAATAGAACACAAAAAGTATGTTTTAAAATGTTACTTCAAAGCCGATAGATGTAATGTCGGGAGTACCACAAGGCAGCCATCTTGAGCCGATTCTTTGTTCTTTGTTTATAAACGATCTTCCGAATGTTATTCGTTTTTCAAACATCTTGATGTATGCGGATGATGTCAAAATTTTCTACTGTTATAATCAACACTCTGATCATGTTTTTCTCCAAAATGATTTGAATTCATTTTATTCTTGATGTAATTTAAATTTAATGGAGCTAAACCTTAAAAAGTGTAAACATATGCGTTTCGTCAGAAAGAGGCCGATATCTGTCAACTATGTGCTGGGTGATTATTGTCTCGATAAAGTAGATAACTTTATAGATCTTGGTGTTTTATTGGATCATAAACTGACCTTTGTTCCTCATATAACAATTACTGTCAACAAAGCCAGAGGTGTACTTGGTTTCATAAAACGTTGGGCTAAAGAGTTAATTGATCCCTATGTCACCAAAACTTTATATACGTCACTTGTGAGATCTATCCTGGAATATGCTTCTATAATTTGGGACCCAATCTACCAAATTCATGCCGACAGTCTGGAATCTGTTCAGAAACAATTCCTTTTGTTTTGTTCTTCGGAGTTTAAACTTCAATCCAAGTAATCTTCCATCCTATACCAGCAGACTTGCCCTTATTAAGCTACCAACTTTAAAAAGCCGGAGAACTATGCTAAATGTATCATTTCTTCTTAATATAATTAATGGTGATGTTTGTTCCGGTTTTCTAATTAACAATATATCATTCAACATTCCTCAATGACCAACACGTTACTTCTCACCTTTAACTTTACAGTTCTATAGAGCTAATTATGCAAATGCAGACCCTCTCAGGAGAATGTGTATTCAATTTAATGAACTTTATAGATTTGTTGATTTCTCATTAAATACTAATCTTATTAAAAGTAAAATAATATGCTTTCTAAATTAATGAATAGCTATGTACTGAAATTAATTTTAAAATGTTTTTCTTTGTAAATAGTCTGTAAGGACTAATTCCATAGACCAATATACGAACAAATAAATAAATAATGTGCTGAAGAATTATTAGATCCATTTATGTCATAACTATTTTTACACTTAATTTATTGTAGCTGTTGAAGTATTTAAATTTTGCAATTTTTTAAATACCCTGTCTTTCATCCGGCCTTATGTGTCGCCTTTATTTGCTGCTTTTTTTGCCAATCTTTTCAGGGCGTTACTGGGTTCAGCTACTAATTAAAATGATGTTGAAGGAAATCAACTTAAAGTACTTAACAGATGATTCGCCAGAAGATATACACGATAACCGCGATTGCCTTAAATTGATTATGTGTCCTAATGCAACAACTTCTTGCCAGTTAGGTGATTGTTCAAACTGGCTGGAAACAACATTTATCAAAGAGAATTTAATCAACTCTTTTGATTGCAAATATATAGAGGAAGACAAATTCGAATATTTGATTCAGACTGACAGATGCACATTGAATACAATAATATTAAATGTGGATGAGTCTGTAGAAAAAATGTGTACAGGATTGCTTAATTTGAGAACCCATGACTTTTTATTCAAATCTTTAATTTTAAGGTGTTAGAAACACTTACACGCTAATAAGAAAAAATTCAAAGTACTGCATATGCTAGTAATTAAAAACCGTTGTCTTGAGTTACAAAACATTTATTTTGATTGATTTCCCACTCGCATCCCACTAAGCGATCAAAAAGCTTTTAAAGGAAAAACCTAAGCTTTCTTTAGAGCAAAAGAAGAAAAAAGAGGGCGTTGTTTGAAAAAAAGTAAAAAAAAAATTTTATTTCTTTTAAATTTTTTTCCGAAAGATTGAAGAAATAGCTACCTAAACAATTTGGGACAAATTTTGCTAAGAACAATAGGCAAAAATGTTACATGAATGAGAAAAAACACCTGTTTGGTCAAAATGTTAAATTTTGCCCCGTCTAGCTCAGAGACTTCCGGACCGATCTTGTTGAAAAATTGTGTCTAAACTACTGTCAAATAAGGCAAACTTTGTTGCAAATTTCATCCCGATCGGAAGGCATCGGATTCAAAAGTTTGGTCACTTGACATGAAACGACCCATATATATAAAAAATTAATTAAAATCTTTTAATTGCACAAACTTCGGAATCCTTGATAACTGCGTTTAAAATTCAACATTACAACCACTTTAAAACTCTTGACGATAATGAAACTTTTAATTCAAATACCAATTAGGGTTTAAACTAATTGAATTTCCTGTTGGACAGTTCCTATTATAATTTCTTGTTATAAAAAACAATGATCGTGATTTATATAGAAGAAATTAATTTCATTATACTTCTCGGAGTAGAAAACTTATAAGATCCCAATCAATCAACATTTAACGCAGCCGGCGCTATAATCCCCAAAGCTTGATCCCTATTATAGGATAATTCAAAAAATTTCAAATCTTTCCAGAGATTAAAATTAAAAAAACTAAATTTTTAAAATACATTTAACTGAATTAAATTGTAATATGTTTACTAAATGATACGTTTAACTTAAAAAAGATAATAAACTAAAGTCATACTCGATGAAAGCTTATATACAAAATTTCATATAAACATAAATATATTTGTATAATTGCGACCTTTAGTTGGCATACCAGGTTTACGTCTGTTAGCACATGGATGGAAGAACGCCATTAATCGACCATTAAAATGGTTCAGAGTTGATCGTTACAATAAGTGGTGTGCCTGTGTAAAGTGTTGTTGATAGTTAAAAACATCACCACAAACTAATTAATTTTTTTAATAAAGATTTTCTTTTTAACTTGCTAAGATAAATATAATATAGTATAAAATTTTTTTTAACTCCCCTATATATCAAAGCAATTAAAAAAATTATTTTCAGAATCAAAAACTACAAAAGAAAGTATACTTCAAATAAAAGATACTTAAAAAATACTTTTCTAAAAAAAGTACTTTTTAAGAAACGTATTATTCCAATAAAAGGTAATTTCTAAGAAAAAAAAATGATTTTTTTAGGGAAATGTGTTACTTACGATAGGTACTTTAAAAAAAAACTTAACTTTTTTAAAAAAGTACTTTTTTAACAAGTTACTTCTTTAAAAAGGTGTGTTTTTAAGAAAAATAGTTTTTGAACAAAGTACTTTTTTAAGAAATACAAATTTTTTTAAAAGTACTTTTTTAATAAATATGATTTTGAAAAAAAATACTTTTTTAACAAAGGTAATTTATAAAAAAAATTTTTTTCTACCGGGAAGGTAATGTTTTGATAAAGGAAGTTTTTTTTTTAAAAGCAAACTTCTTAAAAACGGTACTTCTTTAAAAAGAGGGTAAATGTACTTTTTAAAAAAGGTAATTTTTATTTTTTATATTTTATATGGTAATTTTTGTAAAAAAAAGGTGAACTTCTAAAAAAATTGCAATTTTTTTAAAAAAGCGTAATATAAAAAAAATTTTATTTTTAAAAAAGTATAATTTCTTTAAAAAAAAAGTGTACTTTTGGAGAAAAAGTACTTTGTAAGGAGAGGCATTTTTTAAAAAGTTTGCTTTTTAAGGAATATGTTTTTTATCCATATTGGCAATTTTCTTTACTATATCGTGAAACCGATGAAAAATTAGGCGAATGTAAACTTCGTTAGATTGGTGTGACACGTTACATTCGATGCCTTTCAAATGGATTGACAAACTTGTATATACCCTCTATGGAGGTTATAAAAACGGCGTTTCTAAAACTTTCGAAAAAATTATTATGACTCTAATTTTCTATCCTAATTTTATGGATTAACTCTTGTTGATTTCAAACCCAAGTCATTAATCGAGATGAACGTTCAATAGCGCGTCCCGATTTCGTTTTTTTCGAATTTGACAATGCTTGCCCCTCCCCCCCCTAAAAGATGAGGATTTAGGAGCCTTTTACAGGAAAAATAGCAAAAAATTTTTGGACAAAAAACCAGATGGCTACCGGATCCTAAAGATTGCAATTCTAGTGCATTTTGAAAAAAGAAAAATATTTTTGATTTTCAAAAAATTAACTGCAAAAGTTGCGCAATACAGAGTACATTCCGGGAAAAATATTAATAAAATTTCCGTAGAGCAATTTTAGTGCAGCGTTGTATCTTAAATATGGAAAGTGCTTATATATATTGTTTTTTTTCTTTCAAGCTAAATAAGTCTCAAAAGCTGTGCGCTGGACCAGAAAATCTCTATCACATTTTTTTAAATAGTTTTAGCTAATATCCTCTAGTTTGCGCAGCTTTTGAGACTAATTTAGTTTCAAAGAAAGAAAGAAAAAAAATATATACTCACTTTCCATCTTTAAATGCCGTGCTGTACCAAAATTGCTCTACGGAAATTTTATTAATATTTTTCCCGGAATGTAATCCGTGTTACGCTACTTTTGGCGTCAATTTTTTTTTCAAAATGCACTAGGATTGCAATCTTTAGGATCCGGTAGCAATCTGGTTTTATGTTCAAAAATTTCTTTGCTATTTTTCCCGTAAAAGGGTCCCAAATCCCCATCATTTGGGGGGCAAGTTAAAAGAAAAAAAATAATTCGGGACAACCTAACGTTCAAACAGCATGGACAGAACTGTTACCTTGCCTACTTCGATCAGAGGTTGGAATTAAATTTTCCGTAAAAAAAACAACAAATCACCTGGATTATACATGACCTCAGCCTAAACTATCACATATATGGGCAAAATAGTTATCCAACAAATTCATAATCTGTGGAGCAAATATATGTTGCTCATCATTCAAAATCGTCTAATGCATTCGTCATGCCGGAGACGGCTAAACGGTAGAGTAGCTTTGTACAAAAGAACAAATTGTAAGCGTACGTCAAGTTATAGAAAAATTAAAAGAATTCTACGTACGAGCTTAGTTCTACTACATGGGCTATACAAAAGCATTCAACTCAGTAGATGGTACCTTCTTTAGATTGTGCTAGGGAATCTGGCTGTACAACTATCTCTAGTGTCGATTATACACAGACTATGCAAATATAATAATGCCACAATAATAGTCAACAATATAACGCCGGACCCAATTGTAACCAAGTCTGGTATTAGAGAGAGCTGTATTTTATCTCCCTGCCACAATCTTTAATACCTACACTGAGATAATAATGTGCAAGGTATTGGAAGGATGGCATGGTGGTATAGCAAATGGGGGAAAGAAAAATAAACAGACTATGATACGCAGAGCAAACTCCATGTAGCAATAGGTATGACCGAAATCTAGAGTCTTGATTATAGATCGAAATAATGACTTTAGCTGGACTTAATATTGGCAACAGCTTCAATTATATGAGGTCAATAATAAGCAACGATTGCGACTGCTTTACAGAAATTCGAAAACGTCTTTTCTCAACCAGATAAGCTACAATAAAATTTTTTAAATTGTGGAAAGACAGGAGTTAAACAAAAAAAAAATACGAAACTCCTTCTAGTTAATGTTCTCAATCACCGCAGACACTACCGAAATACACTACCGAAACACTATTTAGCAGGTAGACAGGAGAAGATGAATTTTAAGGGTTTCCTTACTTCTTACACATTACTAATAGAGAGGGTACTACGGAGCTATTAATCGTTTATCAGAAGGAAACAGGAGAGAGGAAGAACTCCAACAAGATGGTCGAACCAACTGAAACCGTTTGTTGATTAACACATGGCAAATAGTATATAAAAATGGTGATCGGCTAGTAGTCTTCCCAATATTAATTTACGCATTTAATTCTACACACTATATGTCCGCATTTTTAGTCAAGAGTAAAGGAATAAAGAAGAAAATTGGTTTCTGAGCTATAAACAAAAGCTGAAACTCAAGCAAAGTTGTCAAACAGAATTCAACAATATGGAATGAATACAAAAATTATTTTGCTACAGTACTTCAAGGACTTATCCATATTTTTCACTGCTTAAGGCGCCACATTTCAGGAACTGTTAATACATTTTAGTATTATAGTGCAATGTGATCTAAAAAACAAACTGTATGGGATCGAAAAAAGCTATTATCTTCGTTGATTTTAAATGGAAGTAACCAACTGTATTTCCCATTCTATGAAAATATTAATCTACGTTAGGCAAGAAATTATGAATTTGTTATTTTATAAAGTTTAAATGAAAACAAGTACTTAAATCTATTTTCTGGATGGCATTATATTTTCCTTGACGATTTTTTTTTTCTTTTAACTTTCTAAAAGAAAAGTGGAATTTCTTAATATTTTTTTATAAAATACCACACGTGTATAAAAAAAAAACGCTGTTTCTAGTTACTCCTGTAACCTCACCTTGAAGTTATTAAAAATATCTTAAAACAGTAAAACATATAGAGAAATATAAACAAAAGCCCATATTAAAAAAAAACATCAATTTCAAGGACCTACTGTTGCAAACATTTTCTAATCGTCGTCTTATAGACTTCTAGTGTTGCTATGTTGCGAATTTAACTTTGTACTTTTTATTTTTCTTTATATTTAAGACTTTTGTTTATTTTTTATATATTTTGAAAAATTAAAAACTTTCTATGTGTATGTTTTGTTATTTCTATATGAAAATATGAACATAAGTATAAGTGTATGCATAAGTTTATTTTGAAAAGTACATATGTACCTATGTACATATACATTGTACCCAGTTACTATATAAGAAAAATATTATTTACATTATATTTTGTACTTAAATAAATTTTATTTCAAATGTTTGGAAAGACTAAAGACGCGAACACCTAACTCGAACCATTGAAGATAACTTTGACAAAGAAATTAAAACCACAAATGTTGCCCACATAATGAAAAATTAGTAGAACAGCCACCATATTCATATAAGCTACTCTTTACATACTTGCTCCTAAGATATTTCTTTATTTCAATTTAAAAAGGACAAAGTAGACGCATATGCGAATAAGGATTCCACACTCAATAACATCAGCATCATACATCAAATCTCTTGGTAACAAAAAGAATTTTTAAAGAAGTTTTTTTTTTTCTTTACTTTTGCATATTTTTTGTTTTCTTCTGTTATAAAGCAAACATACGCATATACACATACACAGAGATACATACATACACAATACAATAAATATTTAAGATATAATCAAATTTATATTGTTAAGGGGATAAAGCAATTTCGTTATTGAAAATTTGTAATTAATTAGAATTTTAATATTTATTTGTAATTAAGACTTTAGCAACTAACAATTGAATAAATGATACAATATTAAAAAAAAAAATATTTCTTATAAACTCATTTCCTTCTAATATTTAATTTTTTGAATTTTTTTTAACGGAAGAGCTTAGGAAGATATTTCATTTCTTAAATCTAAATATTATTTTCGATTTAATAAGCAAACGGCCCATTCCCATTCTTTCTATTATAGACAAAATTTTTGCAAAAATTATATTTGTACAGCTTACGAGGTACTTGGATGAAAACAATATTTTATTCGAACGGCAATATGGATTCAGATAAGGCATGGGAACTAAAGAAGCCGTAAATGTGAAAATAGTTATTTGCATTTTTGTACGTTTGTTGTACATTTGTACCTTTGCTTGTGCTTTATATAAGACTACACCACTGGACAGATCGTCTTGTAAATTTTACAGAGGGTTACAAACAGCCTATCCGGAAAGAAAAATAGGCTACATTTTTTAGGATTTCTCAAGTTGGCATGGCATCTTCCATAGAAAGTGGATTTTTAACTTTCAATTTAACTAGCTGATCCCAGCCCTCGAAATGCGAGTGCAAATTCCAGAAAATTTTATTTTTTAATTTAAAGGTATGCTAACTTATTTTAGCCACTTCACAATTCAACACTTTATAAATAACGATTATTGCTGTTATTGGTTTATGTCCAATTATTGGTTTATGTCCAAAATTATTTTTCAATTCAACACAATTATTATTGTAAATGAAGAACACAAACTCAGAAACACATTAAAAGATTTAATAAACACACACATAACATTGTATTATTTTATTTAAATGCATTTAAATCCAAAAAAATTTAAACATTTAAAAATCTGTAAATCTGGTGGACAGTTAAACCGAAATACCTTTCAAATAAGATACGTTTGGTTAAAATCGGGAGAAAAAAAATTTAACAAATCATCAGTCTCAAGAAATCGCCTTACCTATTGATATTATACTAGCAGATTCCAGCACTTGAAATTCAATTGCAAATTCTAGGAAATTTGTTTTTTCATTTAATAAAGACCCTAAAGGTATGCCTCATAATTCAACTTATTTTAAATGAAGAAAACGTACTCAGCACATTAACGCAAACACATTAAATTATGTAATAAACACACACATAGCATTGTATAATTATATGTATGTGTTAGTAGCAACTTTAAACGACCATAACTTCAAAAAAATCTGTAAATCTGGGTAACAGCTAAAAAGAAATACCTTTCAAATGATAAATTTTTTATCAAAATCGGGGTTAAACTGTGAAACTTACATCGGTCACAAGAAATCGCGTCACCTATTAATATTACAGACATTTGGAGTGCTACGATACTACGATAGCAAGAGTTCTGAAACTATGCACATGTATATTAGGGCGGCCCTTCAGGTTCGAAAAAAGGTTCGAATTTAATGTCTCACCCCCTAAAAATATGCGAATAGCAAAAAAACTGATAAATACAAAGTTTTGGGTGAATCAAAAAAAATTTAGAGGTGCCTCAACTCGACTGAAAATTTCAAGTGTGTTTATATGGGGAATATATGACTTTTTCATTTATTACGAAAATTTCGTTCTATTTAATTTTTACAACAAGTTGTTATTTGAACCAATATTAGAATTATGTTTTCACAAAAAGCTATATAACTGCAAAATCGAATAAAAACTCGAAAAGAAATAACAAATGCCCCAGACCAATTTTATGCCAAGTGATGAACATGAAAAGTGATGAACATTTTTTCAACTTTAGCAAATTGATTAAAGCCATAATTTTTTTTTTTTTTTTTTTGGTCTCTATAACTAAACGAGACCAAAAATGGAAATTTTTTTGATTAAACTTTGAAAACTCCTTTTTTTAGTTTTAAAAAATTTTCTTAAACATAATTCCAAAAAATGGATCCTACACTTTAGGGTTTTGTTAAATATGTGCTAGAGATTAGCTGTGCGAGTTTTGAGATAAATTCTTCAGCCAGAATTTTTTTTACAAGGAATTTTTTTTTCGGATTGCGAGAAAAATCAGTTTCTTGTGAATACTTTTTATCAACAATTTATCAGTTTTCTACTTTTTAATGTTATGTTTTATCTTAATAGCCTAGGATTTTTGGAAAAAAAAAATGATATAACCCCATTAACCCTTTTGGACTTGGACTCGCATATAACCTCAAACTAATGAAGGACTATTTATTCAAAAAAATTAAATAATTGGTAAGTGCGACTCTTAAAATAAAGACGCGCTTAAAATATAATTACCAAATGTGCAAGTTTTCCATGATAAAAATTTGGAAGAAATCGAACAACGTTAACCCATTCTTTGCCGAGGCCAAGCTATGAATTTTGGCATATTTAAAAAAAACTAATTATACCAGTAAACTAGATAAAACCCTTGCTATGGGTTGCGAAATAAAATTGTGCTATGTATTACGAAAACTTGCCCTTATGTTCCCCTAGGGTTAAAATGATCCACAATTCAGCAGTATTTGCAAAATATTTGAATGTTTTGAGTTAATCGTTCTACACTAGCTTGGGGTCATTTGTGGCACCAAGCCCAAATGGGCTAAAGACATCAAATTATAAAATCATCATAATCTTAAAAACTGGTAAAATATAGCACAATTTTATTTCCCAACACATAGTAAGGGATTCATCTAGTTTACTAGAACAATTATTTTTTTAAATATGCCAAAATTCATAATTTGCTCTGGGCAAGGAATGGGTTAACGTTATTCGATTTATTCAAAATTTTTAGAATGGAACACTTGTGCATTACAAAATATTTGAATTTTTGTAATAAATTGCCTTTTATTGGTTTGGGGTCATATGTGACCACAAGTCCAAAAGGGATAATGGGGTCATAAAATGTTTTTCCGAAACCGTAGGCTATGAAGATAAAATATAACATTTGAAACTAGAAAACTAATAAACTTTTGATACAAATTATTTAGAAAAAGTACATTTACTGAATATTTCACAAAAAAACTCATTTTTCTCGAAGTCCGCAAAAAAATTCCTTGTCCAAAAAATTCTGGCTGAGGAATTTACTAAGAAATTCACACACCTAATCTATAACATATATTTAACAAAACTTTTTTTTTTTAAATTTTGTTAAAGAAAATTTTTTAAAACTAAACAAGTAAGAAAATTATAGTCGGTCTAGACCGACTATATGATACCCTATACCATGCGTTTAGAAACCCTATCTCTTAGGCCCAACTAACTGGATATAGAAAATAAGCAAAAACCAAATTTGAGTGGGATTTTTATTAATTTTTTTGGCTGCAGATGTGAAAAAGTTCATATCGGATGCTATATCCATATGGGGACTAGGTCCAAAAATGGACCGATCCTGATCATATTTGGTAAAGTCTCTTGTATTTTGCAAAAATATATACAAACAAAATTTGAGAAGAATCAGTGCAATATTTTTGTTTTTTAATAGATTTAAATGAAGATCGGGAAGCAGCTCTATATGGGGCCAAAGGGATCATTTTTGGACTACTCATGGATGGATGTAATGAACGCATACAAACCCAATTTGAGTAAGATCTATATGACAATTTGGATCTTATGGCAATTTATGTCGATTTCATAGGGGTAATTTGTATGGGGGCTAGGTCTGAACATGGACCGATTCTCACCAATTTCAATAGCGTTCATCCCATGGCCGATAAAAGCTTATATACCAAATTTCGTCAAAATATATTCATATTTGCGACCTACAGTTTGATTACAAGCTTTACATGGACACACAGACGGACGGACGGACGGACGGACGGACGGACGGACGGATGGACGGACGGACGGACGGACGGACATTGTTAAATCAACTCAGAAAGTGATTCTGATTCGATCGGTATAATTAAAGATGGGTCTAGGTCAAATATTTTTGGTTGTTACAAACAGCAGCACAAAGTCATTATACCCAAACCACATAGTGGTATAGGGTATAAAAAGGAGTTTTCAAAGTTTTATCAAAAAAATTTTCCATTTTTGGTCTCATTTCGCAATAGGTTAGAAACGTGGTAATAAAACAATACTTCATATCTGAGTACTTATAGGTGTGGAGACCAATAAAAATTATGGCTTTAATCAATTCGTTAAAGTTGAAAAAATGTTCATCACTTTTCATGACCTAGAATTTTTTGACACAACAGTGGTCTGTGGCATTTGTTACTTCTGTTCGAGTTTTTATTTGATTTTGAAGTTATGTAGCTTTTTGAAAATATAATTTAGTACTTATATCGATTCATATAACAACTTGCGAGAAAATTAAACAATAGAATGAAATTTTCATAAAATCTGAAAAAAGTCATATTTACCCCATATAAACACACTTGAAATTTTCAGTCGCGTTGAGGCACCTCTAATTTTTTTTTTTGATTGACCGAAAACTTTGTATTTTTCTGTTTGCTTTTTCTACTTGCATATTTCAAGGGGGTGAGACCGAGAGTTTGAACCCATTTTTATTTAAGGGGCACCCTAATATACATATTAAACTAATTTGAAGAGTTTAATATCATATATCTAGAGTACTGTAATAAAGCTGAATTTGAGTGAGTTTATAAGCTATTAATGTTAGTACTCGGAAAAAATGGGTGTGGTAGCCCCCATACACCGTAAATATTAATGTCATATAACTGGAGTACTATAATAGAAAAAGACTTGGAACTTTGTCTGAGTTCATAAGTTATCAATGTAAGTAGCAAAAAATGGGCGGGATCGGAACAATGAGCATCGCACCACCTGTACAAAAAAATGAGGTACTCTGAAAATGACAGTCTTGAAACCTTTGCCAAGTACATTAATTACCAGTGGGAGTAGTCGTGGAAACTATCGACGTAATCGCCAAAACCGAAAATCGGGAATAACAATAATCTCCAAAATCAAAAATCGCAAATAAATAAAAAAAAAATAGTTAAAGCTATAAATAAAAAATAGTAATGAAAAATAGTTAAAATCAAAAATCGCCAAAATAAAAATCACAAAAAACAAAAATCGCCAAAATCAAAAAAAAAATCGCCAAAGTAAAAATCACCCAAAATCGAAAATCACGAATAACAAACATCGCTAATATCAAAAATCGCCTAATCAATAATTGCCAAAACCGAAAATCGCGAATAATAAAAATCACAAAAACTACAAAATCAAAAATTGCCAAAACAGAAAATCGCGAATATCAAAAATCGCCAAATTTAAGAAAAGCCAAAATCAAAAATCGCAAAAACAAAAATCGCCTAAATAAAAAATCGTAAAAAAAACCATTCAAGCATTGCCAAAATATAAGAATCGACAAAAATCAAAAATTCTCAAATATAAATAAAACAGTTTTCTACAAAATGTATTCCAGTTTTTTATTTCGCTACGATGGGTGTAGCGAAGTGCATCGGCTTATAGCTAGTAATTTTATAAATATAAAAAAAATGTATTTTGATGATCAATAATACTAACATTATTACCAAATCCTTCCCTACCTTAGATTTCTTAATTTATTTATTTTTTATTTTTTTATTTTAGTTTATTTTTATTTGTTCTTCCCATACAACAAGATTTACATCTTTTATATTATAGTATGGGATTTTTAAAGAAAAACAAGTAACGGTATACAAAAATATTTAAATAAATTGTATAATTATATAAAGTAAATAAAAAATAAATAAAATAAAGAACTATATTATAAATTAAAAACAATAAGTGACAAACAATTTAAATTTGCATTGAAAAACTAGCAGTTATTTTGTGAACTCTATTGCGTTGTTGATTTTCTGTGTTTGATTTGGTGCTAAGTTCCAGAGAAAAACGGCATTAAAATAGAACTGTCATTCAGAAATTTTACTACGATATCTTATCGGTACAAGCTTTCTCCCTCTATTGGATCTTGCAAAGGTTAAGCGGTTGAAAAGGTATGATGGTTCCTTCTGATATATAATTTTGTGTAATAGGACTAGCACCTTTAATTTTAAAATATTATCAAACGACATACCATATAGTCTTGTCGAAAACGAGGAAATACGATCAAGTCTGTTTAATCGATAAACATACCTTATAATATTATTGAAGGCCACATTTAATTTTCTCTTACTAGTTGAGTCACATAAAGCAAAAATTTCACACCCGTATAATAAAACCGGCATTAGGTAAGATTTTGCAAGTATTATTCTTATATTTAATGGAGTGCAAGATTGAGTCGCCCAAAGCGTCCGAAGCATACCATACGTTCTCCCCACCACGTTTACATAATTGTTCCAACTAAGTGTGTTATTAAAAACAATACCCAGATTTTTTGATGAGGACACAATTTCAATTCTCTGATTGTTGAGAACAATATCAAAATTTAGATTATGACGTAGAGTTTTCTTGTGCATGATGAGACATTTGGACTTGAGGGAATTCAGACAAAGTCCATTAGCAGTTTCCCAGTTATAAATATTATTTAAATCATCATTAAGTTTTGCTACGTTTTCTTTGGAAGATATTAGTGGACTGCAAAGATATAGTTGGACGTCATCGGCGTACATGTGGACTTTACAATACTTTACATGATCTGGCAAAAAAAAAAAATAATTTTTTAGTGTTAACATAAACGGTGCGATCGAAAGTCAAATTTTTTTTCATTCAGCTCTTCAATTTTAATACAACTTTTTCTTTACACTTTTACACAGGTCCATTATAGCACATTTTAGACAAGAATTTGATGTGAGCCACTTCGAATGTAACGCATTTTACAACTGCTCAAGGAAAGTATGCAGTAGACGGAATAACAACGCGCAGGACCTTTAAGGTTGGCAAAAATACATATAAATTTTATGTGTCAGCAGTAAATATATAACAAAAAATACAAGTGGTTTTCGTTCGGAAATATGGGCTAACATAAAGAACATTCCCAGAATTAAAAGCAGCTACTACTTTTCACCAGTTAATGAAAATGTGCTCGGAGTAGCACTAACGGCAGGCACATTAAGGCATAAAATTCATTTAAATTCATTATAAACATTAAATTTTTATTAATAAATGTTAATATAAAAGAATACAAATACAATTGTGTTTACTTATATGCTAATCTAAAAAAGGAGCATGTGTACGTAGCGTACATCTCAAAAGGTTCACTGCCTTTGATAAAAAAAAAACAAAATTTTTTTGGCTGCAAATATGTAAGAGAATTCTAACTCTTACATTAAACTTTCTTTTAAGTATTAGATTTTGTGCGCTTTATTAAGCAAGATTCGCTAAAAATTACGAACACAGACTATAAATTTCAAAAACATTTTCGCTTTTTGTAGCGTGCATCACAAATATTTGTCATCAATTATTTTGCAACTTATACCTGTGTTCTAATTTTCGCAGTAGTAAGTGAACTTATTTTTATTCGAAAGTGCGAATTTTTGTAAGATAACGAATACTATGTGACGGAATTTCTGATTCTGGGATTCGTGAACGAGTGACTACTTGAATGAAACGTTGCGAAATAATGCTCCTTAGCAAAAAAGCAAGCGAAAAGAAGTTTTTCCCAATAAAATGAAAAAAAAAAAAAAATAAAATGTTAGCGCAAAATATACATATGTATATAATATACTTGGTGAAAATATCAATTTAAGTAATTCTAGGTCAAAAATAATAAAGAATAAATTTTACCAAGAAGCAAATTCTTGGTAGCTTTATGGCAAAACCTACTGCTAGCCAAGAGTATTTTGCCGAATACTTTATAAGGAAGGAGAAGGGCTAACCTCATAAGCGACGTTGAATTTTTCATATGATTTTTTGATTTTGATACTCATCAAAATCCGGAGATGACAAACTTAAAAAAATTTCAATCAATTTTATTAATATTTTATTTCTTTTTATACCCTATACCACTATGCGGTTTGGGTATAATGACTTTGTGCTGCTGTTTGTAACAACCAAAAATATTTGACCTACACCCATCTTTAATTATACCTCTCGAATCAGAATCACTATCTGATTCAATTTAACGATGTCCGTCCATCCGTCCGTCCATCCGTCCGTCCGTCTGTGTTTCCATGTAAAGCTTTTAATCAAACTGAAGGTCGCAAATATGAACATATTTTGATGAACTTTGGTATATAGTCTTTCGTCGGCCATGGGATGAACGCTATTGAAATTGGTGATAATCGGTCCATGTTCAAACCTAGCCCCCATACAAATGACCCCTATGAAATCAACATATATTGCCATAAGATCCAAATTATCATACAAATCTTAGTCAATTTGGGCTTTTATGTATATATTACATCCATTAATCAGTCGTCCAAAAATTCTCCCTATTGGACAACTCTTAGTCATAGGCCCCATATAGAGCTGCTTCCCGATCTTCACTTAAATCTATCAAAAAACAAAAATATTGTACTGATTCTTCTCAAATTTTGTTTGTGTATATTTTTGCAAAATAAAAGAGACTCTACCAAACAGGGTCAGGATTGGCCCATTTTTGGGCCTAGTCTTCATATAGATATAGGGTATAGGGTATAGGGTATCGTATAGTCGGTCTAGACCGACTATAATTTTCTTACTTCTTGTTAATAAGATATAACGTCACACAAATATGCAAAGCTCACCCTTTCATAATATTCAAAATATATGGTATTCAATCGTTTCTGTTTTATTTATATGATCCCGCTCATTTATAACAGATGACGTCATACCAAGTAGCAAAGTTCTCCCTGCCATTATACTAGAGATATATGACATTGAACAATTACTTTGTATGCATATTTATCTGATGCTACTCCAACAGTAATCTAACCCGTTCTTGAATCAACTAAATCGCACACACAAAATGCCATTAAAACAAGCCCAATGATTTAGGAGAATTTCAGCGGCATACACGCGGACAAAAGTTATAAATATGTATGTTAAGATATATCAAGTTTTATAATAAGAAAATTAGAATTCTTAAGAATTGTCTTAAGCAAATTAAAACCAGAAAATCCTGAAATGTATACCAAAAATTTAATCACTTCAAATAGTGGTAGAAAATGGGTTATTGGAAAAGTCTCATCACTCACTTACTTTTCGTTCAGACGAAATAACTTTTTCTACACATCAATATCCCTACTGATGTCTTCTCGATTTACTTATAACCCTGGCTTTGAGTATGTAGTGCCTTTAAGACCTTACTTTTCGGTATTTCCTCCTGATAGAAGTGAAAGTTATTCATATATATGTATATACACAAATACGAACAGTCACACACACCCACATATAACCACAAACACACACATACACAGGATACATACTTATATTAAACAAAGTAATACTTGTAATGCAGGAGGGAAAGGTTTTGAAAAAAGAACACACTTAACTTGAAAAATTAACCACGACAACCACTGTACTAATAAGAAGAATGCCAAGAAAGAAAGCAATGAAGAAAGCAACAACAAAAAAAAAAACATATTTAAATAAAAAAGACAAAGATGCTAATTTAACACCCATTCAAAGAGCATATGTATTTTTGCGTATGTATGTAAAGATGCGTATGCATATACATATGTATATATTTTTATTTCATAATGAATGGCGGCCGAGAGGGTTTTTGGTTAAAAAGGGTAAAGACGCTGTGCTACTAATGAATTATAATTATGATGCAAAGAAAAAGAACTCAGAGCAACAAAAAATCAATTAAATTCTGTAAAGTAAAAATTTTACATAAAGAAAACTTTTTGGTTGAGTTGGCAAGGGAGTAACTTCTATAAGTTTATATCTATATACACATGTATGTATGTATATATGTATTTTAAGTAGAAGAACTAATTCTGTCATCTTAATTAATTAGATAGTATAGTTAAGTTTTCATAAAAAAATTAAACATATTGAACATAGTTCCATATCAAAAAAATTTAATTTATAAGCTAGCTCTGAATGAGTGGTTATTAAATATGGAGACTAGGTCTAAAAATAGTAACCGGTATATAGTATGATTATTCACGAAATAAATAAATTTTTAAACAAAAATTTCTGGATATTCCACATTATTCTAAATTTCAACAGCCATTCTGTTATGTTAGAAATTTCACGTCGGCGTGAAAGTACTAGGAGAGTATACCAAAACTTCTAAAGATTTTGATGATCTTAGGCCAATCTTTTTTTACGACCTTTTTGTATTTTTCTACCCTATACCACTATGCGATCAGGGTATAATAACTTTGTGCTGATGGCTGTAACTAACAAAAATATTTGAATCGATTTAGCGATGTCTGTCCGTCTGTGTATCCATGTAAACTATGTAATCCAACTACAAGTCGCATCTATGAATATATTTTGACGGAATTTGGCACGTAAGCTTTCACCGATCATAAGATTAACGCCATTGAAATCGGTGAAAATTGGTTCATGTTCAGACTAGTCCCCATACAGATGACCCCTATGAGATCGACTTAAATTGCCATAATATCCAAATTGTCATATAATTCTCGGTCAAATTATGTTTGTCTATGTTTATTACATCCATTTATCAGTTGTCACAAAATAAACCCTATAGGACAATTCATAGTCATAGCCCCTATATGAAGCCGGTTCTCGACCTTCACCTAAGTCTAAAAACAAAAACATAACACCGATTTTTCGCAAATAAAGTTTGTATATTTTTTTTGCAAAAAATAAGTGACCTCACCAAATATGGTCATAAACATAAACGTAGCATCCGGTAAGAACTTTTTCATATCCGAAGGCAAAAAAATTAATAACAATGCTACTAAAATTTAGTTAATGGTTATTCTCTATATCTAATTAGCTGAAAATAAGAGATAGGGTCCCTAAACGCATGGTATAGGATCTCGTATGTCGCTGTAGACCGATTATAATTTTCTTATCTACATGTTTGATTGCTTAGTTTTTCGATTATACCTCCAGAGCCATTGGTGATTTCTCATTTCGTTTTCCAGCAAATCAAGTTGGACGAATTTTAACGAATGAAATCTTAAAACAATTTTTATTTTTCCCTTTTTTATTAAATTATTTGCATAACATAACGTATGATTATTATTTATTAGTAAGAGATGTGTACGTATGAGTGTTTTTTCTTTAATTAATAAATTAAACATCCATCAGTATTTTTGTACCCTATACCACTATGTGGTTTGGGTATAATGACTTTGTGCTGCTGTTTGTAACAACCAAAAATATTTGACCTAGACCCATCTTTAATTGTACCGATCGAATCAGAATCACTTTCTGAGTTGATTTAACAATGTCCGTCCGTCCGTCCGTCCGTCCGGCCGTCCGTCTGTGTGTCCATGTAAAGCTTGTAATCAAACTGCAGGTCGCAAATATGAATACATTTTGATGAAATTCGGTATGTAAGCTTTTATCGGCCATGGGATGAACGCTATTGAAATTGGTGATAATCGGTCCATGTTCAGACCTAGCCCCCATACAAATTACCCCTATGAAATCGACATAAATTGCCATAAGATCCAAATTATCATATATATCTTACTCAAATTTGGTTTTTTATGCGTTCATTACGTCCATTAATGTGTAGTCCAAAAATGATCCCTTTGGCCCCATATAGAGCTGCTTCCGGATCTTCACTTAAATCTATTAAAAAACAAAAATATTGCACTGATTCTTCTCAGATTTTGTTTGTATATATTTTTGCAAAATACAAGAGACTTTACCAAACATGATCAGGATCGGTCCATTTTTGGACCTAGTCCCCATATAGATCTAGCATCCGATATGAACTTTTTCATGTCTGCAGCCAAAAAAATTAATAAAAATTAGACTCAAATTTGGTTTTTGCTTATTTTCTATGTCCATTTAGTTGGGCCTAAGAGATAGGGCATGGTATAGGGTATCGTATAGTCGGTCTAGACCGACTATAATTTTCTTACTTGTTTTTATTTTATTTTTTTTTTACATGAATTAATAAATTATTTATTTAATAATAATAAAATATTAAATTATAATACAAATTACTTATCTAAAACTTAGATACAATTCTGCTCAAGATTGAGAACGCCAAACACTTTAGAGGTTTTATTATACTGGCCTAGTACTCTCACAGATATGAAGTTTTTCATATCTGCAGACAAAAAATTTAAAAACAATGCCAGTCAAATTTGGTTTATGTTTATTTTCTATATCAAATTTGTTGGACCGAAGAGATAGTGTCTCTAAACGATCGTATAGGGTATTGTATAGTCGGTCTAGACCGGCTATAATTTTCTTATTTGTTTAAAATTGATTAATATATGTTTTTGAGAAAAGTAGGTCACTTTATAAAATATGGTACTGATCGGTTCAAAAGCTTTTAGTATAAACATATATGTTTCACTGTGTCTGCAAGAAACATTGGGTCCCCAAGGATTTCTTGAATCACAGAGTACCATTTTCTAGAGATCTGATTTTGTTCTATAGTTTTTTTATGTTTTTAATATCGAACGCTATCAGTCTCAACAATGTGTGCAACAGATTCCTTGTGGGCATAGCATTTTTGGTAATGTGATTTTAACTGTGTAGATTGCAAGCGATCTAATTCATTTTACTTCTATGGATTTTAATGTGAAGTGGCTAATATTTTGTTAAGGCCTAAAGACCACACTGGAGGTTGTTACATGGCAAAAAAAATTTTTTTGCTGAGACCTACAAATTTAAGAATTGTGTCTTCTCGCTAAGATCTGAAGCTTTGTTTTTGATGGAAAATTTTCAAAGCATGTACAGAGCGTCCCATATTTCGCTCCGTAGTGCCTGTTATAGCAACACTTTGACTTGGACACCTTTTCGGACGATGGCTTTGGGTATTCATAAAACTCCACGAACTTTTCCTGAATTTCAGGTTTCACATCTTAGTGGGGGGAGTATAGTTGGTCTGAGTTATCCACATGGATAACTGGCTTACTTATACTTGTAGGACCTTCCGCTGTCGCTTTTATAAAAGGCGGTGAAATTGCCTTTGAAAATTAATCTCTTTTTATTATTTTTGGGGTTTAAAGGCTAAAAAGGCATATTTTCATAATTTTTTTTAAGATATAAATAATGCTGTATTATTTATTTTATATACATACATGTTATAACAAAACACTTGAGGTATCTATGAAGTAATTTTTAAGTAAAAATTGTAATAAATAAGTCCGAGACAGCGAACCTCCAGAGGCGCTTCGAAAAAAAGTTGTTTTGTGGTAAACATCATAACTCGTTACCGGAGCATGTGAAATAAAAAAATCGAAATGCGTTTAAAAGGTGATATGTGTCTCGAGGAAATCGGGAAGAGTTCTAAAAATTTTTTTTTACTTATGACAGCATTTTAAAGTGAAAAATATTTCGATGAATTGTTGCTAAATATTGGGAAAAAAATGGTAGCAAAAAACTCTTCCTGATAACCTGGTGATTTATGTGTAGAAACAGTGTATAAAATTTCAAAAAGATCGGTCAAGTAGATTTTCCATGCACAGTATAGTATATAAATGGCCTACAGCTTGCTTTGATTTACTCGACGGTTTTAAATATCAGAAGATCCATAAATAACATCAGGAAGTTTAATGTTGTTTAGATACAGTTAAATTTGTATATAGCGATTTAAATTTGGAATTTTTATCCTTATACCTGAATTATTTGTAGCTTCGATAACATGTCTTAAATACGTTGCTGAAGACTCCATGTGATACCACTTTTTTAGTTATCAAGACTAACAAAGCGTTGTCTTATACGATCTTAGAAATGGTAACTTTTTCCCATTTCATATATAATAGTTTATATTGCGATGACTTCCAGTCAATCAAATGAGTGTTCCAGGTACTCTTTTGCAGGTAAACGGTTTCGTAATGATGATGTTCTTCAAGGTATAGGAGGGTTTTCCAAAGTCGACATATATAAAGTGTAATGGAGAGCGTCATTCGACTTAATGTTTTAATAATATGATTAGACCTTTGACGCGGTCGACAGAAGTTTTTTGTGACTGTTAGGTGTCTGGACATTTTTCTTAATAACATCAGAGCTCCCAATAAGCACATCCTTAAGGAAATAAGTTGAGTATTGCCTTACTAATGATGAACTTAATTGGCTGATTAGTTTTGGCCATTAAACCAAAAGATATGGTCATAAAATAATTCCGTGGGTATCAGTTCCGATGCGCCTATATGCAGGTATTAGGGAGTAGAAATTAGTCCGTATTGCTCCTAGATCAACTTAAGCATTTACTAAGATGTCACCCATATTACTAAATTGCTGTGCTATTGGTCAATTTCTTAGCAGATCTCTGAAGGTCATCAGTAAGGTTAACATCCGCTGCTGCTTGAGTTTGGTTTTTGGACTTTTTCTATAAACTTTTTTCTATAAAATCTTAAAGTTGGAAAAATAGTGTTATTCTTAGTTTAGTTAAAGCTCCACAAATCAATATTCATGTAAGCTAATATGACTTAGGAAAGTAGCAGAAAACTACTTCTAGAGAAGCCTCACCTCAATTTAAGCAAAAGGAGCAGTTAATATTGCAAAAAGCTCTAAAAGAAGAAGACAAAATAAGTATAATAACTGGTTTGTTAATCACTTGTTTGCAACGGTAACATTTACATATATTTTTCTGCTTTTTAGAATTAACATTCCAAAATACCTCAGTTACTTAAAGCTTTTATATAATAAACGATTTTGAGAGGGCCAATCAATCAATGCTAAAATTTAACTCAACTAATTCATATTTCATGCTATGAAAGATCATTTGTTTATGAGTGATGTACGGTTTTTATATACGAAAGTTTACATATGAATTCGGAGACACGAATACATCAACAATTCTAAACGTTGATTCCAAGTATTCATCTTAACTTAACTAAACTAAACAAAGTGCACACATTAACAACATTCTGATTGGCCAACAACAACTATGTCATGCATTTAATACAATTTTATGTGTGTATGTGACTAGAATAAAAGCCAATCAAACTATCGCATAGAGCTTAAACAAATCTAGGACAGCCATCCCTTGTGCGCACCCCGCATAACTAAATTACCTACAAAACATGCCAAATGCCATCAAACATACATACGTACATTCAAATACACTATACACAAATACAAAACCCCTAAAATACTTGTATCAAAGCTTTTAGTAAAAAGGCGTACACTAACTAAAATCTCCCGAACCCGAGCACCGAAAATAACCGACCGACCTTAGTTAACTCTACTATTCTATTCACATACACACACGAAGCGCACACCCATGGAATACAAAAAAAAACCAAAGGATTCTCTATGTATAATACCGTCGGCAAATATTTTCGTATTGCTAACAACTACACGCACATACAAGTAGACGAGCAAACGAATGATGAAGAACATGAACAACATACATGTGAGAATGAATGAAATGAACGAAATCATAATATACCACTACCACTACCACTACTACTACCATCACAACAACTAATGACTGTGATTAGGATTGTGTATAAGCAATGCTTGTCTAAAAACTTGTAACTTGTGGTAATAGCAACAACTACAACTACAACTACTGACTAACCATCCGTTCTCACCATTATAACCATAGAACTGAAAAGGACAAGTAAGACTTGCCAAAGCGCATTGCTAGAAATGTGCAAGTGAAGTTTTCTAAGCATGTCATTGGTAGTAGAACATGCTTTGCAATGAATAGTTTTTATGAATAGGGTTGCCAGGTAATTTACTATGACTACAAAGAGACTTTTGCTTATACTCATAAATTTTAGACAATTTGTGTAATAAATATATTTAGCTTTTGACCACGAAGACCTAGAATCACAAACTTAATAATAGGTTAGGGAATACAATGGGCAATTCAGTAGTAACTGTAACCATAGCATTACTAGAGATACAAGAAATAAAAATAAAACCTTTAGAACAAATTAAGGTAAGCTTTTAAAAAAGTAGCCTCATGTTAAAAAATTTTATCAATATCATTGAAAGTACGTGCTATTCTGCTGTGCCGCAAGTTTTAGTGATCTCAAGAAGTTGTCGATAGTTTAGGGTCAAAAATTTTTAAAGACAAACAAACAATGCCCATGAACCAAAATTTTTGATAAATTGCATCTGCCCACTATAAAGCGAGTACACTCGGGGGCGATATGGCGAGATATGCTGTAATACCCATCGGTTTAAAACGGGATAGTCAGAAAATTGGCTTCCTTATGTTGTCTAATGGATCTCCGATTGTAGCAGTGGAAAAAAAAATTATGTTGAAGGCATTTCGAATGCAACTTATTTCATAGACCTTCTATATATATCACATATCACCCTACTCTATATGTATGCGAGAATATCAAGGTATAGCGTTTCGTTGGTTAAAAAAATTATTACTAGTAGATGGAAGCCCATGTCGGATGGCTTAATATATCGCTACCGGCATGGTTATTGAAGGGCGGGGTAAGGTTTTAAAACGTTTTTGTTTGCATTTTTTCTGAATTCACAACATTTCGATAGTGTTGTGTCAAAATTTCAAGTAATTGGGAACAAAACTAAGGAAGATACAGCGTTTAAAGCGACCAGCTCCCACTCTCATACGGTATATCGTATATGTTAAACACCATAAATCGATATTCTAGCAGACAACATTTTTGAAGTCCTTGAACAGCATAATTCAATCTACTTGACCGATCCTTTGTATACATTATTTATTTTCGGCACACAAATTAACAGGTAATCAGGGAGAGTTTCTTTAAATACTTTTTCACCCATCTTTTAACAACAAATTCATGGAAATTTTACAGCAAAGGTCGTGTTTTTCACTTCAAAATGTTGCCAAAAAATAATTCTTCCTGATTACCTGGAGAAACATATTTTACATGATCCGGTAACGTGTTTGATGTTCACCGCATAAAAACTTTTTTTCGAGGCGGCACCGGAGATTCACTGTAACGGACTCATTTATTAAAATTTTTAGTTAATAAATTTTTCAAAGATACCCCAAATGTTATACTATAACGTATATATGAAATAAATATTCCAGCGTTATTCATATCGTCAAAAATAATTTTTTTTTTACCTTATTCCACCCTTACAGTTACGAACCTACTTCAGCGATCTACCCAGTTCTGTTTTTCATATAATTTTCTGACACATGTTATTTATACAGATTTTAATAAAGCTTTTGATACTATTCATAACTAACTTTTATTATTTAAACTAGATTGTTTGGGCTTCCCACATAGGTTGTTGAATTGGGTTTCATTTTACTTGAGAGGTTGATCTGAGAACGTTGCTTTTAGAAATTATTTTTCGTTTACTTCAGCTGTTCCATAATATAGTCATTTGTCTTTCTGTATTATATCTTAATAACCTTCCTTCTGTTGTGCGTTTTGATAAAGTTTTGATATATGCAGATGATTTTTTGCTTATGTTTGTAACTACCAAAAATATTTGACCTAGACCCATCTTTTGCGATCGATTCGGAATCACTTTCTGAGTCGATTTAGCGTTGTCAGACCATCTGTCCGTCTTTGTGTCCATGTAAACCTTGTAATCAAGCTACAGGTTGTAAATATAAATATATTTTGATGAAAATTTTTATATAAGCCAGAGGATGAACGCTACTGAAAATGGTGAAAATCGGTCCATATTCAGACCTAGTCCCCATATAAATGACTCGTAAGAGATCGGCTTAAATTGCCATAATTAAAAAAAAAATTATATGCAATGCCAGGATTTCAAAACAACCTTTATTTTATTTTAATTTATCAAGAAAGAAAAATATAAACGCTTTCAAAATTACATCTTATTTTTTTTTTTTAATTAAATTTTCAATGCAGGTTTGCTATATACGTTTTTAAAGCATTATGCCTTAATTTTTGAGCATCCATATGTAATCTGTTAACATACCTCGTTCCTTTCTCTGATACATTGAACTATTTAAAGTCTACACAGCTTCACGGTTTTTTAACATGTTTAATCATAATAGGCTCTGTCTCTATGTCTTCTGTATCTGATTCTGAACTACTACACAATGTATTGCCAGAGATAATAATCCAGCTAAGAATTTCATCTTCAGAATTTTACACGTCATTATTGCGGCAAAATAAGTTTCGTATTGTGCTATTATTGTTGTAATAATGATAGTGGCTTGTTATCATATGAATCCCATCTCCGAGATTTAATATGCCTCCAGCAAGACTTTATAGAAAAACTGGCACCCTGTCCCAAGATCGCTTAAGCAATTCACATGCGTCCTTCAAACTGTGTAGTTAAAAATATGTCTTAATCATCCGCAATAGAATTTACCAACGCATACAAGGTATCTTTTTTTAGTACAGTTTAGTACGTTGTATCGCGTTCTTTGGAGGTAAAAACATTGTCTTATATTGCCCACATTCAGACACCAGCGGCTCTCCATGAAAGTTTGCTTTATCCAATAGCAATAAATCTTTTTAGGTCGAATTATTTTCAATTTTATAGTTTCTTACTTGTGATATAAACGATTTAGTAACAACTATGAGTAATATAAAACAATATGCCGTTTTTTAAACGAACGTGGATTTTTTGGCTTCCCCACCACAGCAATTTTAAGCTTGTGACTTCCAGATTTATTAGTACAACACAGAAAGTGATTCTGTCTTTGCTCCTTTTTGTAGCCGGAGCTAATCTTTCTTTACATTGCACTATGGTTTTGTCTGAAAATTTTTTTGATTTGCAACTTCGCTAACATAAGAGGGCTTATTTTGAAAAACGGGTACAAGAACTGGTGTAGCAGATAAGAATTCGCCTCATATTTTCAAAGTTCGTACAGAAAATCGCTTCTTAAACTATATTTTTTTTTAAATTGATTTTGTTTTTTGTCGTAAAATTTCTGCTGAAGTGGTTTGATGAAAGATATTGAAAACCTAAACACGGCAATCAAAAAAAGAAAAATATAAAAAAATAAAAATTCGGTTTAGCGAGCTGTAATCAATGCGGACTATAGACTATGTAACGCGTCATAAAAATAATTCGGATAACTGGATAATTTGGATTACAGACACCTTCGGATTAGCGAGCTGGCACTGTACATATATCTCGGCCAAATTGGGTTTGTGTATGTTTATTACATCCACTTAAAAGTAGTCAAAAAATAAACCCTATAGGAAAATTCTTAGTCATAGCACCCATATTAAGCCTATTCCCAGATCTTCACTTAAATCTATGAAAAAAAATCATAAATATAGCACAGATTTTCCTTAAATTCGGTTTGTATATGTTTTTGCAAAAAATAAGTGACCTTACCCAATATGGTCAGGATCGATCCATTTGTCGACCTAGTCCTCACAAAAATATAGCATCTGATATGAACTTTTTCAAATCCGAATGCAACAAAAGTAATAACAATGCCACTCAAATTTGGTGTCTGCTTATTTTCTATACACACAGAAAAAATATTCGCCAACCGAATTGTTCTAAAGTGGAACAACTGCATTTTCGATTGTATCAACAGCAATTTAATAGCATCAGCAAATTTCCTATTATGAAAAATTATTTACTGTTAAGGCAATAGAATTGTAATCATAGTGACCCCGAAACTCGGTTATTAGCGATATCGTAATTCGGTTGGCAACAAATTCGGTTGCAACAACGAATCTGTTTTCTGTGTGTATCTAATTTGTTTGACCTAAGAGATAGGATGCTATAGAGTATCGTATAGTCAGTCTAGATCGACCATAATTTTCTTGCTTGTTTTATCTATTTTTAAATAATAATGAACACAAAATCTTTTAACTCATTTCACCAAATTTAAGTCAAGCCAAGTTATTTTTTCAGCTGGCTCCATAAGCCAGATGACTTCGTAAGCCAGCTGAAAACCAACTTGAAATCATATATCTTGATGATAATTAAATATTAGTCTCTTTTGATGTTATTTCTTTATTCAACATATACCCGTTCGCACTGAAATTAGGAACATTATAGGAAAATGGAACAGCATACGGTATTTTACAAAAAATCCCAGCGCGAAATTCTTAAAAATGCTACAATGTTGTCTTACAGACAGCAATTATTTTATCTACGATAAAACAATTTTTAATCAAATATTTGGTATACCAATGAGTAACCCACTCTCCCCCATTATTGCGGATATAGCCCTTGATTCCCGAGTAGATGACGCGATCGCAGAATTAACACATAAGAACATTCATTCTAAATACATAATCAAGTATGTAGACGGAATTTTGGCAATCATCAATATAGACGGCAAAGATGAGATCCTAAATATTTATAATAAACAACACCTAAAAATCCAAATTAGAATTGAAATTGAAACTGATAAAATGATCGTTTATTTTGACTCAAAACTATAGAGGTTTAAAAACGAAATTATCTTTGACTGGTACTCCAAAGAAACATCATAAGTTAGATTAATGAATTTTAATGCTACGCAACCCAAAAATCAAATTTTAGGTACCGCGAAAAATTTTATTTCAAGAATAGTAAATATAAGCGATCAACATTTCCATGAGAAAAATATATAAGCAATAACTAAAATACTCATAGATAATAGTTTCCCTAGAAAAATAGTAAACACATTAATAAAAGAAGAAGAAGAAAATTTAAATATAAACAAAACACGTGCAATAAATAAACCAACTGTAGATCAACACAAAAAATTTTACAATGTAAAATATATTCCAGGTTTAACAGACAACAAAATCCTGCGAATAACCATACCAGAAGAAAAAAATATATGTTTTGCTAAGAAACCGAAGTCAACACTCAATACAATTTTTTAACATCAAAGCGCCAATTGATAAATAACAACAGAGTACCGTTGTTTATGATATAAAATGCAAAGGCAACAACGATCACAGGTTTATATAGGAACAATAAAACGAACACTTGAAACAAGTATAAGAGAACATAGAATTGACATAACTAAAAACAAAGAAACAACTGCATTAGCAAAACACATAATAACAAAAGGCCACACAGCTGATTTTGACAGGGTTCGCATACTTGATAAGGAAAATATAGAGAAAAAAACGATTCCAAATAGCAAGTCTACGAATATGCAACAAAACATAGGAATAACAATGAATACTAAAGAAGACACAAACAACATAAGCGCCAGTTATAGAATTACTATTAAGTAAAACTTTTCTGTGATATTAGTTTAAGTTTTGTGTATCTATTTAAATTATGGTTTATTTTTTTTTTTTTTGTTTTATGTACAATTCTCTTCCAATGTGAAGTAAAAGAGTTTCATACTATAACTTTAATTGCATTTTTGTCTATTTTTATTAAATTAAACTATTGTTTTTATTACTAAATAGACGACTTCCTTGACAAAGTCTGCAAATATAGACGCAACGTCGGAAAATATGTAAAAAAAGCTGTTTTATTTACACTAAACACTTTAGGCCTTATTAGTTCACTTAAATCAATCTGAAAACAATTGGTGTGAGTGGTCCCAATTGCCTTTTATGCACTGTTGATTATGAATGTTCTATTTAATTGGAGATGGAATTTGCTTCTTGATATCTATGAGAAAGAAATCGGGATTTTGTTTTTCGGTTCTTCTTTTAAAGGATTTAGTGTAATTTGTCACGGGTTGACAAATTACATGAATCTCAAGAAAGGTTTAGGGTTTAGGAATCAAAAGAGTTAAAAAATAAAAGAGTTAGTTGTAAGTTTTAGTTGTAATGCATTTATTGCCATGTTAACCCTTGCTATGCATAAATCCAAGTGAAGTTTTTCTTCGTGTTTTCAACAGTACCTATTAGGGTCGATTTGTAGGGAGGCAAAAAAATTACTGAAGTGACAAGGAAAATCATATTCTAGGAATCAAAATAAGAAACGTTGCCAAGGAACCATACCTCTAAAACGAATTCTGATGTCCCGACTTTTGACCTGTCTGTCTGTCTGTCTGTCTGCCATGGGCCAACCCCATTCCTCCTCATGCAGTTGTTCTGAAACTTAGCCCATAGTCTTGTTGTGACTACAGATTAATTTTGGGGTACTCACGCATTGTCACGCATAGTCACGTAGTGATCTAAAAGTTATTTACCCTCATCCGATCGATCTTTTTGAATAACATATCATAGTCAAGGCGTATGATTATTATTTATTAGCAGAGTAGAAGATACGTATACGTACGAGTGTTAATTTTAATATTAACTCTCCGTCTAGCAACACTTCTGGTACCCTTAAACGCATGACAAGGTCCTTAGACACCTATTTTTGTTGATATGACATTTTCTATGAAAAAAAAAATTTTAAATTTTTGTTTTGTTATTTTATTATTGTTTATTAATTAAAGTGTTGATGAATAAATTAAAATATTTTTTTTTTTATACTAACATACTGCTTACGAAACTATAACCGCATTTATACCCTTTTCGTTGCCTACTTGTGTTCTAGCTTGAGCATCCGCGTATATCTACAAATAGAGGTTAGTATTAGAAGGTAATAAAACAAATGTTAAATTCGAAGAACTCGTTTAAAATGTGTTCAAACAATAAAACAGCTAAAAATAAGCCAAAATAAAGTTTATGTCTTAATGATTTCTTTTAATTTCAGTACAAGGTCCCTACTGACCTTGTCGTGCATTCCCGTACTACTCACCTTTAAACCTCAATATAAACTAAACTATTGGGCGTATCACCTTGAATTTTCTTTTAAACGATTTTTGACAAAATTCTCTTGGAAAACACGGTAACTTTTGGTACACCTTGTCCTGGCCGAAATGGAAGTAATTTCAGTTTGAAAATGACCAGGAACCTTCTCGCTAACCGTTAAATCAAATATAGTCAGCCCAATTCTAAACAAAAAATGGTAATTTTTTAAATGTTTGTATGGGGAACCCAAAGGTTGGTTCCAGGTTGTGTGCTAGTCGCATGGGTGGGTCGGCCCTCATAAGTTAGTGGAGGTCGATCATACATTTGGACTCGATTGGGGCAAAGTGAGACAGACAGACAGACAGGTAAAAAGTCGGGACATCACAATTCGTTTTAGAGGTATGGTTCCTAGGGCAGAGTTTCTTATTTTGACCCCTAGAATATGATTTTCCTTGTCACTTCGGCGATTTTTAAATCGACCCACCCTAGTAACTATGTACGTAGCTTCGGGTTGCAATCGTTACCATTTTTGTGTACTAAATTTCGTAAGTCTTACTTAATTGTAAAAAAAGTATTAACTTCGAACAAAGTTATCGATACTTATTTAGGTATTTATTTATTTAAAAAAAAATATTTTTTATTGTCTAAAATAGTAATTTTAGACACAACCAATTTAAAAAATTTGTATATATATTGTTTAAAATATACCTTAATGGTATTCCAGCAAAGATTAACTTATTATATTATAAGGAAACGGCTGATTAGAAATTTACAGTTTAAGTGCGAAAGATAGAAACATACAACATATTGAAATTGTATCAGAAATATCTGAATTATTTTTTCTAACAGCTTCATAATGAAATTTGCAGCAACATTTGACATAAGTTTTGCCAAACTTGGAGCACATAAGTCACTATTAGTTTTATACACACTTTGTAAAGCAAAAATTAATTATAATGAACTTTGTGTTGCTTTGGATAGTTTAAATCTAGTGCTAGTGGTCCCGATGGAGTGCCGCTGAAATTCAATTCAAAACCATTTTGTGTATTTTGTAAACAACATTCTTACATATTCTGTCTTTTCAGAAGGGTGGAAAGTAGCCAAAGTTGTGCCTATTGGCAAAAATATTTCGAATAACGATAGCAATGAATTTAGACCAATTTCTATTGTTCCCATTCTTTCAAAGATGGTGGAGCATGTTATGAAGGTGCAAATGATGAAATACTTAGATGAAAACTGTTTAATAAATTCTTATCAATCGGGGTTTCGTAGGGGTTACAACACCTCTTCTCTTTTATTGGGTCTTACTGATTCTATTAGAAGAATTGTTGATAAGGATCACGTAGGAGTTTTATTATCGATTGATTTATATAAAGCCTCATGTCAATTAATCTTTTCATATTTGACCAGTAGACGTCAGTACACATATCTTAAATATTCTGATTCTGATTGGATGGTTGTAACGAGTGGGGTTCCGCAAGGTCTGTTATAGGGCCCTTACTGTTTATGTTATATATTAATGATCTTTTTTCAATCATTGAAGGGTTTCCTTGTGAAGCTTATATCTATGCTCATGATATTCAGCTATTTTTTTTCTTCAGAACGTCAATTTATTATTTTTTTTTTTTTTTTTTTTTTTTTTTTTTTTTTTTTTTTTAAGCCTAGTTCCGCGAAGCCGAGGGCTTGTCTGCAGATTCTAATTTTGGCAATTTTTTTTTTTTTTTTTTGCAGCGACACACCAAAGCCTCTGGTGGGAATCGAACCCACGACCCCCGCATGATAGGCGAGCACGCTACCAACTCACCTACCGGGGTGCTTGAGAGGGTAATAAATGTGTTGTTGTCTGACGTTGCTGAGTGGGTTTCTAGTTTGAACCTTTGCATTAATACTTCTAAGACTAAGGCAATGATTTTTAAATCCAATTTTTCGGAAGCTAATATCTCGATTATGATTAATCGTGATCCTGTTGAATTAACTGAGTCTATGAAATGTCTTGGAATCTTAATAGATTATAATCTTCGTTTTGACCGTCATATTAATTGGTTGTCTTCAAAAGTGAACTTCATTTTAAGACGGGTGTCTTCTCTAAACCTTCATTTACCACTCCATTTTAGGAAAAGTATGTCAAATATTCTTTACTGTGCTGAAGTATTTACGGGATCTACAGGTAGGGAGTTTCGGAAATATAACCTTCTCCTTAATAAAATAGTTCGCTTCATATATCGTTTAAAGGTTCGTGTACCCATTTCCAATTATGTTGTGGATTTTTGGGGTGTAGTTTTATAAAGTTTTGAAATCCAATTGTCCTGAATATTTACTTCGACTATTCATTTTTTCACGTTCTACTCGGAATCCTCAATTAATTTTCCCACGGGTAAGAACATCCCTTCTTGAATTCTCTTTTCAGGTAAGAGTTTCGAGAATTTGGAACTCTTTACCGCGTGAACTCAGGTCATTTTCTTTTTCGGCAAATGTATTTAGAAACAAACTTGTTGAATATGCTCGCCTTAATAATGTTTAAATTATGTGGCCTTTAACTTGTTAAAGTGACTTATGTATTTATCTTTTTCATTAAGAAAGGATATGACATTTTTTGTTCCGCCATCTTGTTAAATTAATTCTTTGTTTATAAGCTATAAGATTCGTGTAATAACTTTCTTGTCATAACTTTTTTTTTTCTTTTATAATTATAATTATAATTATAATTTTTTTATAATAATTTTTTATAATAGTACTTAAGATATCTGCTTGTTAGCTCACTAACCGCATACGGCCCAAAGGGCTCGGTTAGTTTAATAAATTAAATAAATAAAATAAATAAATAAATAAATAAATAAAATCTTATTTTTACAGTTGAGACCTGGTTTACATATCTGAAAAGAGAATAGAGCTCATCTCATCTTATCGTCTTGTTAAGCATTTCAATTATGTGATTTTAAAAAGCCAATTGCTTATCTGTTACGAGTCCAAGATATTTTCTTGAATCAAGGAGAGTTATTTCTGATCTTTGAAGGGAAAGTGATATGCTGGGAATTTTCTTTGGCGATTTATTATAAGTGGAAATAATACCTTATATTTATGCTTTATTAACTTCGATTTTCCATTTGGTGAAGGATCTATGACCATGAATAAGTGCTTCTTTCATGCTCTTTAAGTACCATCTGCATACAACGCTGCAGATTGGTCTCTTCAAAATTTTGAAATTTTGAAGTCAAATGTATATACAAAATATATTGTTGGAGATTAAACTGGGGCCAAATCACCGCATTCGTTATCGAAATTTCTCTACCGAAATCATTTTTTTATTTTCCAAAATAAAATACTAAGAATAATTTTTCCTTGTCACAGTTAAAGAATTATGACCTCTGGTTAAGAAGAAAAGCGAATCGTGGTCGAGCGTTTGCCCGTCTTCTTTAAATAATAAACCAAAATATGGAATTTCGATTGATTTAACTCGATATCGAATGCGGTGATTTTACCCCTGATCAATGTGGTATACCAGCCAGGAGTAGAACAATCATTGTCAATGTTTAGTACAAATTTTCTTTTTCTTTAGTGCTCAAAAACTATTTATTAATATCAGGAGATAAATCGGATAGCCAAACATATTCATGTTATAAATCAGACCAAATGTAGTTAAAGGCTTTTACTATGTCTAAAAACATTATTCCGGTACACTTTCTCTCAGTGTTGCCATTTTAGCATTTTAGTTGCTAGATTTAGCAACTTTTTTTGTCGTTTAGCATCCAAAACTTATGAAAAGATCCTAGATTCTAACTTAGCATCTTTCATTAATAAAAAGTCGCTTTAGCATCTTTTTTTTATGTTTTTTTTTTATTAATTTTGAATATATAATCTTAATATTAACGGTATTAATATGTTTTAATTCCTCAAAGTGTAATACGAGAAATTTGTATTTTCACCACTCTGCTCGTTTCTTTCAACAAATATAACAAAACATTTTTAAATAGAAGAATGTAAACAAGTAGAACAGTTTATAGTGAATTAAAAAGTCGATTGACAAAAAATATAATTGCATTAATAAAATGCAAAAATTTTCAATACAAAACGCATTAAACTGGGCAAAAAAACCGATAACCAATATGTTAGAAGAGTTTAAAATTAGATCATCTGAAACTGAAAAAATTCAAATCCAATTGAGTTATATCACAAAACAATATTTGGATACAGCACTGAATACAACCTATTTATGGATTGAAGTTAACAAAAATTTTGTTGCGAAAGTCCATTTAAAGAGTTATCCACATTTGTATTGTCTTTATTAGTTTTGAACGGAGTTCAACGTTCGTTTAGTTTAATGGCTTTAGTTAAAAGCAAACTTTGCAACAGAATAAAATCCGAGTTGTTATGTTCTATAATACGTATAAAAGAAGGTTTGAAATTGAAAAATGGGTGCTGTTATACCTACAATATATCGAGCGATGTCGTTGATAAAAGCCGATCGTCTGAAAAATTTCAGAGATAAGAAGAACTTTAAGATGAAGACATCACAGAAATATTAGTTTCCATAAACCAATTACTGCAATATACTCGTATCTTTTGATAATGAAAATTTTTTATATATGAAATTAAAAACAAATCAAAATAAAAATATATAATTTAAAATTAAAAATGAAATTCAAAATAATTTTATTTAAAATTTCAAAAATATAAATCGAAACTTATGTTTTATATTCATTTTTCCATTTAAAAACCAAAGAATTAATTAATAAGTACTTAAATTTTCAATCAAAATGATATGAAATTAAAAAAAAAAATTTTTTTGCATCTTTTATTTTGACTCCAGTACGTTTTATCATCTTTTTTTTTGCAATTTAGCATATTTTCAATTACGGCAACACTGCTTTCTATCATTCTTATAGTTTGCTATATATAATTAGTAATTCTTTTAACTTGATGGACAGTTAAATGGTACTTTCGAAATTCAAACTGCTCATTTGCAATATACCATCATTTTCTGTTAATTCATTAAGTGTCTTTGATACGATTTTTTCAAATACTTTATGCAGAATATTTAACATGCTAATCGGGCGATAGCTTATTGGTAATTTAGCATCTGTACCAGGCTGTTCAATTGGTATTACTTTCGCAGTTTTAAAAACTTTTAGAAAATATCCATTTTTCAAACACCAAACTATTTTTCAAAAAAGTATTTGACATTTACTTTAACATAATGGGGTATCTTCCAGCTATGCCGGGGGCTTTTGTGTACTTTATTGTATTCATAAAAAAACTTAACTGCTTCTTTTGCTGTAAACGCTCATTCTATGCTATTAGATATTGTTTGGGCATTCAACTATTCGATATATTTAATCACCTTCCGATCGACTGTCGATGTTAAATTGTACGTTGTTTTATGAGAGTTTACAAAATCTTCTGCAATAATATTGCTTTTATCTTCTCTATTGTAGACATCAACCCCATCTATTATTACACTATCGAATGATCATCGTTTACGTTTCATAGCTTTTGTCAATTTAGAGAACTTTTTATTATCTCTTGGTAACTTTTTTAAAAATTAATACCAGCTGTTAAAAGCATTAAAAATGGAGAATGCATTTTAGCATTTTTTTTATAAAAGGCGTTAAAAAAATAAACAATTTTTGGGCCATGAAAAAGCACTAAATCCATCGCGAAAAGCGCTAAGTTGGCATCACTGATTGTAAAGAACACAATTAAGTAGCTTTCGTACTGAAAATATGTAACTAAAAATTTAAGATTTTACGATTTTATGATGTCAGATTTGACGTATTATTTGCAGTATTGCCACGCACAAAAACCCATACATATGATTTGAAAATCGGTAGGTCCCGTAGTATTAAAGAGTCCAACTATTGGAACTGATGACTTGTCCAGCAAATACAACTCGAGATTCATTTTATTTTGAACTTATGCAATTCTGACAAAGCGAACATTTTTAGAAATTTAAAGAAATTCAACGAATAATTAAACAAAAAAAAAAATAAGAAAGAAAATTATAGTCGGTCTAGATCAACTATACCATACATTAGAGACCCTATCTCTTAGGTCGGGCTAATTAGATATAGAAAATATGCATAATCCAAATATGAGTCGCATTGTAATTAATTTTTTGGCTGCAGATATGAAAGAGTTCACGTCGGATGCAATATTTATAGGGGCATAGGTTGAAAATGAAGCGATCCTGATCATATTTGGTGAGGTCACTTATTATTATTTTTTTTTTTTTTCAAAAACATATACAAACCAAATTTGAGAAAAATCTGTGCATTATTTTTGTTTTTTGATAGATATAGTGGAGGCTAGAATTTTCCTATGGGGTTTATTTTTGTACTACTGATTAGTTGATGTAATAAACACGCACAAACCCAATTTAACTATGACTTATATGATGATTTGGATCTTATGGCAATTTAAGTCGGTCTCGTGGGGGTTATTTTCATCGGAGCTAGATCTAAAATGCACCGATTTTCACCAATTCACTTATGAAATAAATTTCATCAAAATATATTTATATTCGCATCGTGTAGTTTGATTACAGGTTATACATGGTTACACAGATGGACACACAGACATTCAGACGTATGGACGGACGGATGGACGAGCATCGCCAATTCGACTCAGAAAATGATTTTGAGTCTATCGGTATAATAAAAAATGGGTCCAGTTCAAATATTTTTGGTAGTTACAAACATCAGTACAAAGTATAGAGCAGATGTGCCCAAGCCATATGATCTTGGTGCTCATTTGTTTTTGTAAAAGCACTTAGCTATAGGCTGTGTGTTTTAATACACACATAGAGCACTCAGCATAAGCAATATGAAATACACAAATAACTTTGACTTATTAGTTTTTTTGTCGTTCTTCACTGTATACACACAAGCGCAAAGCAACAACACTTTCGTATGCTTTGCTGTTGTACATTGACGACAGCGATCATCAATGTAGATTTTGTTTTTGTTTAACATATGATATCGTTTAAAAAAGTGTGTTTTGCAAAGCACTTGGAAAAAATTGGTGTTACTTTCAAATTTCAAACTTATATTATTCACAGAAAAATTATTATATGATCACTCACAATCTACTCTCACATAATTGAAAACATTTTTGTTATTTTTTTGTATTCTTTAGAAAATGGATTTGCAAAATAAATGGGGAAATGATTTTTTTTTTACTTATAATTTTAAGGCTGAAGCACAAATATGTTTTCAAATTAATCAAACTAACACTAAGTACAATATTGAAAGGCATTTTAAGACATTTCATGCAGATTACGTTGCTAATAATGTAGCAGGTGGATCAAGACAACAATTAGTTACGGACTTTAAAAAGTCTTTTTTTGTTCAGGATGCGCTCCTAATCTTGGAGTACATTGAAAGTTATGGTGAGGAAATAAACATGCAACGTCTTAATTTTCAGTCAAATGATACTTATACTGGACATCTAAAGGCATCCTATGTTGCAAGCTTAAGAATTGCTGAGAACTTTAAATCGTTTTCTGATGGCATTTTTATTAAAAAAGTTTGCAAGGAAATGCTGTCTTGTTTTGAAGAACGTGGAAGTTTATTGGCAGACTCAAGTTCCTTTGTCACGAAACACAGTGACCCGAAGAATCGAAGAAATTAAAAGGTACGTGAACTCGCTTTTAAAAAAGAAATTTAAGTTGTGTACATACTTCTCTCTTGCATTGGATGAATCATGCGATATTTCTGACATAAGTCAACTAATATTAGCTGTCAGAATGGTTGACTATAATTTTAATGCAAATGAGGAAATTTTTGCACTGATTCCGCTCCATCGAAATACGATAGGTATTGACATTTTTGATGCGGTAAACAGAACATCGGAAATAAAAACCGAATCAGCAAGATTAACAGCCATATGTACAGATGGTGCTCCCGCAATGCTTGGTAAAAAGGACGGCTTTATTGGCCAGTTGATTAAAATGGTATAAAGGTTCCTTCGTTCCACTGTGTGATTCACCAAGAGTCACTGTGTGCTAAATGGACGAATTGTGTCCACACAATGATTGTTGTGGTAAAAACAGTGAACAAAATTAGAGGTGGACACAATTCGTTAACTCATCGTAAGTTTAAGAAAATCCTTGAGGAATGCGAAAATCATATGGAGATCTACTTATGTTTACTGAGGTGAGATGGCTAAGTAGAGGAAAATGCCTTGAACGTTTTTTTTTTTTTTTTTTGAAGTGCGGAAGGAAGTTGTTGATTTTACAGAATTGGAATTTAAAAATTTTGAACTTTTAGACGAAATTAAATCTCAAGCGTTTAACATAGATATAGCATTTTTAGCGGACTTAACAACTCACCTAAATTACCTTAATATTTCCCTTCAAGGCAAAAACAAGTCTGTTTTTGACTTGGTTGACGTAATCGAACGTTTTCTTAAAAAGATAGATATTTTGATATATGGATAAAATGTTCCACTTTCCATGCTTAAAAACTATCTTAAATGATGAGTACAACATTTTAACTTTTGATTTTTTTAAATATTTAAGTCATTTTGACGATTTGAAAACGAATTTTCAGAAAAGATTTAAAGATTTTAATAGCATTAAGCAAATGATAGCCATTTTTTTTACTCCAATGACATGTTGCAAATACAATCAAAAGCCTGAGCTACAAATGGAGCTATGTGATCTGCAATGCGACTCTGAACTTAAAATTTCTAATTTAAGTGGCATTGATTTTTGGATATCTTTAAATCCAAATAAATACCCCTTACTTCACAAGGAAATTTTAAATTTGTATTCCATGTTTGGTAGTACATATATATGTGAAAGTGCGTTTTCAAATTTAAAATTAATAAAAAACAAGCATAGAAGTAGAATGAGCAACGAAAATTTGGAGGCCTTATTAAAATTATCTACAACTGACATTGACATAAATTTGGATAATTTATTGGAAGGATCATGGAAGACTTAAAGGAAATTTCGTTTGGTAAGTACGGGTTTGAAATAAAATTTACACGCACTAACCTATTTTTTTCATTTCAGATAATTTTAACAAAAAATGCAAATCAAATTTTTTTAGCCGTGTACGTATGTGAACTAAATTTATGAAATATTTTTTTTCTTTTTGCTTTGTATGTTTTGGTTTTTAAAACAAAAAATATTGAATAAAAATTAGTTTTTCTTTAAATGTTTTGATGTTTACTCTTCCATAAGTAACTTTTGGGCACCCCTGGTATAGAGGATAAAAACTTCACCTATCTTGTGTTTTATTTATATTTGAAAATGGGTTGTATTAAATGTAAAGACAATTAAATGAAGAGAGAAATAGTCTGAAATAAAGGAGATCGCAAATGCAATTGTTCTTAGTTTTTTAAAGAATATTTATTTATATTTTTATAATATTAAATCTGCAAAGAATATTCTTTGCATTTTTACCAACGACAACGTGGGGTCACATCGTGGTCAAAAGAAGCTGAATTGAAAAAAAATTATAAATTGTTACCTTTATAAGCCAATGTATTCCGTTAAGTCAAAACCAATGAAATATTCAATATTAAAGCTAAAGATCTTCTTTAACCCTTTTACACTGGGGTAGAAAAGACTCATTATACTGATTTCTGTAAAATCAATAATTTATATTTTAAATAAAATTTTAATTTTTTTTAACAAAGTTTAGTATAGTTTAAAGTTTAAAGCAAAAATTATAGAAAAAATAAATAATTTAGAAGAAAGTAGAGAAAGCTTAAAATAAAAATAAATTCACTAGATCGTATTTACTTCCCTATAAGGAAAACAAAACCAATTCTCATGATTATTGTCATATACGGTTTATTTTTGGTCTACGGATTAATGGATGTAATAAACGCACAAAAACCCAATTCGACTAAGATCTGTTTGATAATTTGAATCTTATGGCAAGTTAAGTCGATACCATAGGGGTCATTTGAATATAGAGTAGGTCTGAAAATGCGCCTATTTTCACCAATTTCAATAGCTTTTGTCCTATGGCTTGATAAATAAAAAAATATTAATTTTGATCTTTATAATTTGATTAATTTTCGAACCTATTATGAATAAAAAAAGGTGGTACTGAAATAGAGTAGGTGGCAATACATTTTAAACTCTACAAAATTCTAAATTTGCCAATTTTGTTTTTTAATAATTTCGAGCTTAGTAATAAAATTATGAATTTTTTTGCGAAATCACTATTTGGTATGTTCTATATTGGAAGATAACACATTTTTACCAAAAATACAATTATCCCATTTAAAGCCAAACCAAAAGGACAAGGAAAACTCTGAAAAATTCTTTATTTATATAAAATTAGGAGTACAAAAAAAAACAGGAAAACAAAAAAAAATTTAAAATTTTCTTTTTTCAGGACATAAAAGGGGTGTACCCAAATTGGCACATTGGCTACCTTTGAAAAGCACCCTTTGTCAATGCAAAGTGTTTTCTTGCATTTTTCGCAACTCCAACGGCTTCTCTTGTGGCAGATGACGCAACGTACACGATTTGGAAGCTTTTCGGGAACGTGATCGGTGCCGTCTAGCTGTAAGCCTTCAATATTTGATGACGAATGACGAGCAGTAGCACGTTTTTTTGGTGATTGCTTTGGGTAAAATCTAGCTATAGTTCGTCTAAATATTAACTGGTTCATCCTGTTTTCTTTACCACATACATGCAAGCGCCATGCATTTGACATAGCCATATCTATCATGTAGGTGGATAAACCCCACCACCATTTTTTGTTAGAATGCCGATTCTGTATAATGATATGGATTGATCCATCTCATCAACTCCGCCCATACCTTTGTTGTAATTTTGAAACATGTACATATATGTGGATCCCATATCGGTTTCTTGCTTTTTTTTTGTGAACATCATATTTTAACAAATCCTGGTGGTTCATAAGAATCATGATTGGTAGCCATTGTGCAAATACTGTTATCTTTCCAGAGGACCAATAATATCTCGTTATTTTTATCAAACCTATAATCAAACTCTGCTCTTGGTTTTTTCATCATCTCCTTTACATTTTTCAGGGGACATTTCTTAGTGCGATTATCTCTTATTGTTCCCGTAGCACGATAACCTACATTACGTAAATCATTTAGCAACTCACAACTTGTAAAAAAGTTATCAAAATAGATTTTGTGATTGGCGGGGTTCGTCGATAATTTATCAAGCAACATTTTGACAACTCTAGTACCCAATGGCTCAGAAACAGAGTTATTTGATCTGCCACAGTAAATATCAAAAGAGTAGCAGTATCCAGAGGAACTTGCTGCATCCAATTTTTATAGCCAAACCGAACTGGTTTGCTTTGCTGAATGACGACCATAATATTTAACCATAGACTCCTCGACAGAAATATTTTCATGGAAAAGGCCAAATTGGTTGAACTTTTTGATAAGAACATCTGAAAGTTTGCGTAACTTGAACATTTTGTCAGTGGTGTTTGAAGCTTCATTATTATCGACAAGGTGAAAATTTTTCTTTATTTCTTTAAACCTATTCCTGGATATAGAATTTGAGACAACTTCTACTCCTATATCTTCATCTAAAGACCAATACATGCTTTCCCTTGGAAGTTTGTGGTATCCAGATAGAATAAGTATTTCAAAGAAAATCTTTAGCTCTGCAACGGTGACCGTAAAATTGTGTCGATTGTTTTGAGTCGCGTGGCTAAAATTAGCGATCATTTTAAAAACTTCTTCGTCGAAAAACATTTCAATTATTTGAATTGGTGTCAGTACTTTTACTGTGTCTTTCATGCGGCTTTCTCTTGGCAACCGGTCGACAGTTTCCCCATAAATCTTCGAATAATTCGGAGCTTATCTTCGCCAAGATTGAACTTTAAATGCTGATGAAATCTTTTGCTCTCCACACCGTGGCGTATTAGTTCTAATCCGATCCCTTTTAGCAGATAATGGCTCATCATCACTGGAATAATCGGCATCATCCAAAAGAGTGCCAACATTGCGAACAAAAACCTCGACTTCTCCAGGAACGTCATTTGACACGATTGACAAATTTATATTGTCGTCAAATCCTTCTTCTTCATCAGTAACAACACTAGGTTCTGGTGTAAGTATGGTCAAATCATACCCAAATCCATCGGTGCTATCCTCTATAATCGTATTAACAGCTTCTTCTAAACCGCGAAAGTGATTACTAGAGCTAAAATATCGGTTCATCTTAGTAAAGTTAATACGCGTGCTAAAAGCTCTAATATACTAGTTCAACTAATATTTCAGCGTTTCAGCAACTAATGAATGTAATACATACAACAAAATACACTTAGATTTAACTTGGGGATTTCCCTGTTTATGGACATAAATTGATAACTTTGTTTCAGCTAAAGTGCTGCCACCGTTTTAACAACTAAGACTACATAGTCAGCAAAACAACGCATCTGACGTTTTCTAGTCGTTTACTCATTCGTGTGTTAGCGTATATTTGAATATTATACTTGTAGCTATTGTACCCAAATTGCACAGCATAATTTGATGTGTTATCAAATCAGATATAAATAAAATATCAAACTAAAAGTCATTATGTGTGAATCGTTATGTATTGAATTGATCAAATAAAATAATTTATGACTTTAAACTGTACACAGAAATTTTAATCATTGTTAACCAAAACCTACCTTCAAATCTATATTATTGACCAAATTAGTTATATTGTTATGGCACTAAAAATAAATAAAATTTATTCGTTCTACATTTTTTATAACAATAGGTCTTCCTAGTAAATATTAATGCATAAATTTTTTAATAAACATCAATACTTTTTCTATACACCCTCGATAACTAAGTGTTCCCAAATTGGCACTGCGGCCGTAAATGGGTTAAAAAAAATTGATAAACGAAACAGAAATATTTTTTTAGAGATGCCAAAACAATGGAAACTTTCAAACTTCTTTACCAGAGTTGATTAAAATAATAAAAATAGAAGAACGAGTGAAAGAAACCATAAAAAGAAATCTTAGCCGTTATTAAAATATAGATTGTGACATTTTCTTTCAATTATTATAAAATAATGGCAAGAATAAAGTTTCATGGCGAGTTGAAAACCAGAATAATAGATGATTTTAGTGATGGTCCTAAGCAAAAGAATATTTGTGAGAAATATTATATGAATAAATCTATAAAATCGTTTGACTAGCAAGAGTCTTGCTAAAAAAAACGCATGAACTGGAATTAGATTACTGTCAGATACCCCCAAGACATTGTGATATTGTATAGTAAAGGTTTCCATTCTTTTGTCGACAGCATTAAAATTAACACTTTTAAGTTTTGTTAATTTTTTCTGAACTTATGTTAAAATTTCTTCTTGGTTAATTAAATAAAATATACAAATGTTTAAATTAAAATAAAATAGTTTTTAATTTTTTGATAAAATTTTTTGGTATTGACCGTCTAAGTCGTCAAAAATTTATTTTGGTAAAAGTTTCCATCGTATTGTCACTCACACCACATTTCATATTGTTTTTAAATATTATTATTTCTTAAATAATTGATATAATAATTACGCTAACAAAGCAGTGGGTATACTGGTTTTTTCATATTTCTCTTACATTACAAAAATTTATCTTTTCTATCATTAGAAATTAAATTCATGATCTCTAATTATTAAAGAAAAGTATTTATATACCTGCAGCCAACTTTCAGGTATATAAATCATGTTATCACTTTTACATATTAATGACATTATTGACTTATGTTGAATTATAGCCAAACAGTACCACAATGAGGCATAGAAATTTTAAACCGCAAAATTTTATGGAATATTAAAGCGAGCTATGTCATTTTAAAAAAGAGTCAATTGAATATTTTGTATTGAGGTTTTAATATATTAAAAATACTATGACCATTAAATCGAATCGAAAATCTTAATATGAACTTCATTTCTCCATTCTATTTATTAATGTATTTTTTTTTTATATCTGCAACATGTAGAAAGAATATTTTCTTTTTTTTCGGTCATAAAAATAAAGAAAATATCGATAAATTCAATAATAAAATTAAATTAATGTTTGCAAATGTATTTGCGATAATGCAATGAAGATGAATTTACCAAATATTATGATATATTTTACTTTGACTTCATGTGTAGAAAGAATTGTGTCATAAAAAAAATACAACCAATACACAAAAATCGAAAAGATGTTACCATTTCCATCAAAAGTCACACAAACTAAAGTAAAAGTTAAAAGGAAACGACACAAACGCAAACATACGCTCACACATACACATACAAGAAACAACATTCCATTAACATTTTTATTGCAAATTTTGTAATTTACAATTTGCATTTTTTGTTGTTTTACAGCCGTTATTTATATATTTTTTTTACATGTATAAAAAAACGGCGATAGAACGTAATTTTGAAATCATAAAAATGCAACATTTTGCCGATGACGACGATAATAATAATAACATACCATTCCAGGCAGCAGCATCAATGGCAGCAAGATAAAGCAAGTACAGAAATAAGGACATCAAAATCATGTAATGTAATATTTTTTTTCTAATATACATATAAAAACGGCCATATAACATAAACAATATTGTTATATAATATGATCCTGTGCTGTTATGATATATTAATATATGATTGTATGATTGTAGAGGTGCTCATGAACACGTATGTGTGTATGTGTGTGTGTGTGTGAATATGCTTAACGACGACCTAAGATGTTTAACATTAAAAAACAAAGCAACAGTGACAGTAGTGATACTTATATATGAACTTGTTTACATTGAACAACAATTTATATTGGTTCAAAGCAAAAATATTTTCAAATATTTTTACGAAATTATTATAAATATGTATACTATTCCGAAAAATTTAATTTAACATAAAAACAAGTATTTTGAATCAATAACTGATCCAAAGGTTATATAAGATGTATAACTGGTTTGCCAAAGAATCTTAGACGAACCAATTAATGCCAAGAAAATTAAAAAATAGCAAGAGACTCATAAATCAATTTCTAACATTTGCCGAAGTTTGAAATAGCGTTCATCTCTAACATCAAAATCTATACTTCAAGTTTCAATCGATCTTCTTCGTGCTCTCCTATGAGAATTTGAGACGACACTCGACTAAAAATTGGAAAAATTGGATATTACCATGGAAATTTGTATGCCCTTCTTAAGGTGCACTATAACTATCTTAAATCAAATTCAAAGAAGTCAATTTATTGAAAATCGTTGGAAATAAATTTAAAATAATAATTATTCTGTAAGCCCTATACCACTATATGGGTAGCGTATAATGACTTTGTGCTAATGTTTCTAACTATTAAAAATATTTGACCTAGATCCATCTTTTATTATACCGATCGGCTCAGAATCACTTTCTGAGTCGATTTAGGGATGTCCGTCCGTCTGTCCTTCCGTCTGTGTAAACCTTGTAATCCATCGGCCATAGGATGAACGCTATTGAAATTGGTGAAAATCAGTTCATGTTCAGACCTAGTCTGAGATTGACTGAAATTACCATAATACCAAAATTATCGGTCAAATTGTTTATTACATGTATTTATCGGCAGTGCAAGAATAAACCTTATAGGACAATTTTTAGTCATAGCCGCCATATGAAACTGATTGCCGATCTTCACTTAAATCTATAAAAAAAAAAAAAAAAAATATTGAAGAAATTTTTCAGAAATTTGGTTTGTACGTATATTCACAAAAAGTTGCAATGGGCAGGATCGGTCTATTTTTCGACATAGTTCCATATAAATTTAACGTCCGATATAAACTTGATCATAACCGAAGTCAACAAAATTTATAGCAATTCCACTCAAATTTGGCTTATGGTTATTTTCTATATCTAATTAGTTGGGCATATGAGATAGGGTCTCTAAACGCATGGTATAGGGTATCGTATAATTTTCTCACTTGTTATACCACTATGTGGTTTGGGTATAATGACTTTGTGCTGCTGTTTTTAACTACCAAAAATATTTGACCTATTTTATTATACCGATCGAATCAGAATCACTAACTGATTCGATTTAACGATGTCCGTCCGTCCGTTCGTCCATCCGTCCGTCCGTCTGTGTGTCCATGTAAACCTTGTAATCAAACTGCAGGTCGCAAATATGAATATATTTTTATTAAATTTGATATATGAGCTTATATCGGCCATAGGATGAACGCTGTTGAAATTGGTGAGAATCGGTCCATGTGCAGACCTAGCCCGCATACAAATGACCCTACTAAATCGACATAAATTGCCATAAGATCCAAATTGTCATATAGATCTTACTCAAATTGGGTTTGGATGCGTTTATTACATCCATTAATGAGTAGTCCATAAATGATCAACTTTTAGTCATAGGCCCCAAATAGAGCTGCTTCCCGATCTTCACCTAAATCTCTCAAAAAACAAAAATTTTGTTTGTATATATTTTTGCAAAATACAAGAGACTTTACCAAACATAGTCAGGATCGGTCCATTTTTGGGTCTAGTCCCCATATAGATATAGCGTCCGATATGAACTTTTTCATATCTGCTGCCAAAAAATTAATAAAAATCCCACTCAAATTTGGCTTATGCTTATTTTCTATGTCCAGTTAGTTGGGCCTATGAGATAGGGTCTCTAAACGCATGGTATATGGTATCATATAGTCTGTCTGGACCGACTATAATTTTCTTACTTGTTTTTTGTATTTGTTAGTAGCAATTTTAAATGCAATTTAAAATCTGAAAATCTAGTGAACTGCTAAAAAGAAATACCTTTCAAACAATATATGTTTGGTCAAAATCAAAATAAAACGGTAGAACAAAACATCGGTAACAAGAAATCGCCTAGCTTATTAATTTATATGTATATATTAGTACCTTTTCTTAATAGCTACATTTTCTTGGAAAAAATGCTTTTTTAAAATATTGCCTCATTTTTTCAAAAGTACCTTTTTTAATAAAGAACGCTTTCTTAAACTGGTGCCGTGCCTTCAAAAAAATTCTTCTCTTAAAAAAGTATATTTTCTTAAAAAGCACCTTATCTTAAAAATCTAAATTTTCTTTAGAAAGAGTACATATCTTCATATATCATATCTTCTTATAAAATACTTTTTCTTAACCAATTTTCGGCCGCTGGTCGATTTTTCGACCAGCAACTTTGAAGCGATGTAACTCGAACGTTAGATATGTTTTGTTTAAACCGTTGATGGATAAGACAATTTTGATCTTTTGTTAACGTATTGATTTTAGCTTTTCGTAAATAAATAAAAGTTTGCAGATTTTCGTGAAAGGAAGAAGAAAGGACTTTTTTTGGACCAATTTTCAAAATTCAGTAAAAAGTCTTAAAACTAAAATTACTTACTTTATTTTTGCATGTTGAGGAAGCGGAAAGACCAAATAACAATAATCAATTAATATCCGCAACAATATTGAAAGTTTTCTACTTCCCAGAAGAGCGTTATTTTTGGTGGTCGAAAAATCGACCACTGGCCAGAAATCATCAAGTAGATATTTAATTGAATTTTACATTTTGCTAGTAGGCTGTGAAAAATTCTGCGAATTTTTTTTTATTTTCGCTGTTGCTTTGTCATAATTGTTATTCTTTTCTGCAGAGCAGACGTGTGTGTGGCAAATAAAAGTGAGATAATTGCATTTTGGTGTGGTTTTATATAAAGAAAATGTCTTTTCGAAAAGTACCATGGTAGAAATCATGGCTGCTTTGAACGAGCCGTGTTCGGATGACGAGGAAGATCAAGCCATTATGAGTTCAAAAGATGTTGATGTCGTGTAAATCCCACCTAAAGTAGAATATGTGACTAATGAAGAAGATATCGACGTTAATCAAATTGCTCTAAATGATGGCAATGATGATTGTGTGAATGAAATTACGGGGGAAGTGGAGTTACAGTACGTTCGAGACAAGAAGAGCCGCAACCATCAACATCGAAAGCCGCAAAAAGAGGTGGAAGACCTAAAAAAGCTGTTAATCCATCCTTATTCAAAGGAAAAGAAGATTTTGAAGTTCTTGATTGGCAGAAACCTGGGGATTTTACTTACACCAGAACACCAATCAACGTGGAAGGTTTGAAAAAGGAAGAAATTTGCGCAAAAAATGAACAATTTTTTTTAATATCATTTAGGCCCGGTTGTTCAATAGACAAACAAACCTCAGATTTCTAGCGAATAAATTTGTAAAATTTGTATTGAGTTTGACAGAATTTAAAAAATTTATTCAATAGATAGCTTATTCATGAGTTGTTTGACTATTGAACAACCGGGCCTTAGTCGTTTTAGAGTCTTAATTTTTATTTTTTGAGTTTGTGTAGGTGGTATGTCACCGTATGACATATTTTCATTGTATTTTGATGGAACATTGATCGAGGATATTACTCACTTCACGAATTTATATGCCACTCAAAATAATGCAACCATTGATGTGACACCAAATGAAATGCGGCGCTTCATTGGTATATTGTACCTATCAGGTTATCACACGCTGCCACACATCGATAATTATTGGTCAGTTCAGCAGGACATGGCAGTACCTATGGTGAAGCAAACGATGAGCCGAAATCGATTGAATTTGCTTGAAAATGTATCTGATCCCGATTGTCATATTATTTTCTTTGACAATTTTTTTCCCTCCTATCATCTTTTGTGTCTACTGAATGAACGCCGTTTCCTTGCAACTGGCACAATACGTGAAAACAGAATGGCGAAAATTCCATTAGCAAATTTAAAAAAGGCTGAACGTGGCGAATTTGACCAATTATTCGATGCTAAGCAAGAAATATTGGTCATCCGTTGGAATGACAATACAGTTGTGAATCTCATTACTAACAATTCTACAGTCGAGCGATTGTTCAATGCTCGAAGATATTGTCGTACGCAAAGGAAAACAGTTGCGATTCCCCAACCTAAAGTGATTCGTGAATATAACCAAGGTATGGGAGGCGTTGACCTTCACGACAACGCAGTGGCCAACTATCGAATATGCATACGAGGAAAGAAGTGGTGGTGGCCACTATGGACCAACGCTCTCGGCAATGCAATGGTCAATGCTTGGAAGATGCATTGCATGTTGGCAAAGCATGAAAACACAAAGCCCTTACTCAATTAGAGTTTCGTTCTGCTGTTACTACCAAGCTACTGACTTCGAATATGATGAACGAAGACATGGAAGATAACGCTGCTGATGTTGATAAAAAGAATGCCCTCCTGGTTTCCCACGGATCGACGAAAAAAACCATATTGTGGTAAAAAGCCCTCAAAACAAATATTGTCGCTGCAAAGATGCAAAAAACATACAATTTTTACATGCAAAAAATGTAATGTTTACTTGCACACCAAATGTTTTGATGAATACCACCAAACTATCTAACCTTTTTTGCGTTAATTATTCATATCTTATCAATAAATAAAATTTTTGATACAACTAAAAACGAATAAATTTAATTAAAGCTAAATATTCGTAAAAAAACGCATTTCTTTATTTATATATGTAGATGTTGACTTCTGGCCAATGGTCGATTTTTCGACCACTTCATATCTAGAGAACAACAATTAAAAAAAAAAATTTTTTTTTTAATTTTTCTAAATTGAGCTCCTAAAAGTAAGTATTTAAAAGGAATTCAAAAAATTCCTGCGATTTCTGGTAGCGGCCGATAATGGGTTAAACAAGTACGTTTTCTTAGAAAAATGCAATTTCGTAAAAAGTATACTTTCTTTAAAAATAAGTGCTCTTTCTATGAAAGTACATTTTGTTATGAAAGTACATTTTCTTAAAAAAGTGCCTTTTCTTAAAAGTACTTTTATTTAGAAAAGTATATTTACTTAAAAAAGAATATTTATTTCATCATTTTCAATGGCCGTCTTATTTACCTTAAAACTGGTTTAAATAAAATCTTAATATTTTTAAAGTTGCATGCTAATTAAATTAGTTCTACCCAAATTATGTGGATCTTTTCGATCTCAGTTTTAAAGAGGCTATTGTTTAACATTTTTGATTAGTTTTTATTTAGTAGCGTAAAGGCAACACATTCTATTTTATTTTTCTAATTCTGAACGCAATGTCTAATTTTTATTCCAATTTGTTTATTTAGATCCACCTTTCATTACACCAATATTGTCTCAGAGTTATTTTCATAAAGAAATAAAATATGAAAATGACACTAGGCTGACCCCTTGTGAAAGTAGTAAGAATTATATTTTTTATTGAATTATGGGGCATTATAATTGTTAATATTTAAAAACCCCTCGATCTGGTGCTAATTAAAATTAACTTTATTTCGTAATATTTGTCTGATATAGAAATAATGCTCAATGCATTTAAAGTACTTAGTCTGGCTATAGAAATACCTACGGGAAAACTTCGATTTGGAAAAAAACAAAATACGACGAATTTATGTTTTTAGATGTCGTATATGGAGAGATTAGCTCATCGCATGCCCAATTACATATTTCAAAGTCACCGAAGAATTAACGTCATACACAAGACCAATAATTTAAAATCCCCAACCACAAGATTGAAAAACCGACTGGAAAAAAATCATTGGATGTTATTTATTCTACAGTGGGACACTAAAGCAATATTATCATAAAATGTCATAAATTTTTGTTCACTTGTTCACTGATACCGTCTTTATAAAATGAATATGCCTATAAAAATATCATTATATTACGTTGATATCCGGCATAGAGTATAACAAAAGATGAATAACTCACTCCTTTTTTGTCATAGTCTAACAATATGCTTTCTATTGTCACAGTCATCGCCGTTACAGTTCTGATGGTGGTAACGAAAGCAACAACTATGTGTGCTCTGCGCTGTTTGTCTTATTCCCAATTTGATGTTAGGCTATCGCTTTTACATCATCTAGAAAAAAATTTAATAATTTTCTTGTCCCTGGAGATGTTAAAAATGAAACATTTTCATTCATATTTTTTTTATTACGCCTGTGATTTCTTTCTTTCCAGCTCTTTTTCCATCAAAGTTCAATGCTGCAGTGTGTTCCTTAGAGTTTATTTGTTTATTATTATATTTTTTGGTTTTATTTCCTAAAAAATTGGAAATTTGTCTACTTTGGCTTTATGACTACATGATGGGGTTTTGGCTTTATGATAACTATCTTTTGCTTTATTGGCATGTAGTTATATTCAGGAGATCACACACTCATATTTTCTGTGGCTTAAATAACAAGAGTAATAAAAGAAATGCCTTAATAATTTTATAAATGTAAGATGTCCAGATAACTACTTAAGAATAAAATAAGAAATGATTAGCTTTTTATTATTAATAATATGTAACAATATTAAGTCTAAAGGCAGGTCAACTAAAAGTAAAATTATTTATTTAGTTAAACAAATTAATCTATATTACATTAGGGTTCTTCAAAATTCTAAACGTTGCAAATTTCAACGGGCTCATGGCCAAATCAATGCGTCTATATCTTAGAAGTATAAATAACCAAACATCGCTGAACAGAAGTTTCCATCTTAAGGTCGCGCAATTGCGATAAAGTTTAGAACACAGGTTAAAAATTTACAAAAAATAAATAAAATTCATTAATATTTATTTAATATCATAAAGTAATATGCATCTAATTTTAAAAAATATTTGTCTTTAATTACAAATAAGAAAACAAAAAATAAAAAAATAGAGGTTTTCGCGAAAGTGCGGATTTAAAATTTTCGAATGAAAATTCGTTTTAATGTTATTTTTGAACAAAAAATTAATACGTGAAACAAAAAATGAATATATAACAATGAACATCAATTCATTAAAGTGCTTTTAAATCAAAAAAGATAAACTAACAGCTAAATTAAAAATTAAGACATTAAAAGATTTTTGTTCGGCTTGCTAATTTTCTTTCGGTGATTTTCAAGTGACCGTAAAAGGAGCTGGTTTTGATCTTCGTCCTTTGTTAACGTTTCGTTGTATTTTTCTGCCAGGCTCACACCCCTTTCTGCCACATCGTTTACAACATTCATGTTATAAGATCTTTTTTTAAGTTCAACATAACTTTTGTTATTACTCCATAAGCTGGGGTTTAAATTCAAAAATTCTTTAGCCATTTGCTCTCTATTTTCATGAAGGACGTTAAACAAAGTAAATGTCCTATCCCTTACGAAATTTTCAATTTCTAATTGTTGCTCTTCTTCTGTAATTTTTACGCGTCTTTGCAAAGGTGTGTTTTTTGAAACATAGATATTCTTTGCCATTTGTATTTTTACTTGATTAGATACATTTTCGTCAAAAAATGCCGAATCACTGGAGTTATCAGATTCATCAAATTTTATGTTGATTTTTTCTTTTTTCATCTACAGATTTATTTTTAAGTATTCTATGTTTTTCAAGTCGCTTTAGCTTCATAATTTCATTTCTCGAGGAAATTAAATCAAATCCCCCTAAGCAGCAAGAAAATACGTTTATCCTTTGTTTTACCAAGAAGTCTCTCTTTTCTTTGCTTATCTTCTTATGTACGTCATTTATAGCGATATCAAATATTTTTTGTAATTTAATTTCAAAGATTTCTCTGCGAACTTGGTAGCTTACGCCGTCTTTTTTTATGCTCTTTTTTAAATAATTATATTTTTTATACATCCTTTCCAATTTTCTGATACAATTTTTTCTTTGCTGAGTTGGAATACCTGCTTGCTTCCATACGTTTACAGCGGCTTCGATGGTACATAGAAAACTATTTGAAAGTTTTTGATTTTGATAAATATGATAATATTGTACCATTTTTAATACGTCAATGCCTCGTGGTAGTCTCGATGAAGGAAATTCGCTTATTGGCGTTCCAATAAGCCAAAATGTTGAAGACGATCTTAATATTTTTTTTGACATTTTAAATTTGCTGCACTAAATTTACTCAAATCGTTGTGTGGTCCAGAAAAGCCAAAATGGCAAATGAAAATTTGCTGCCTTGCTCGACGGCTTCTTGTTTAGTTTGTGCCTGCTGATAAAAAGTCAACTCAAACTACAACAATAACAGAGTTGCTTACAGACTGCTGTCACATTTATTGCACAGGGTTCAACAAACTAAAAACTTTTGCCCTTTAGGCCGCTGGTAAAAAAGCCCCTTTCTGCATATGGTTTTGTTTTCCAAAATTACAAAAAACGCGAATTCCTCGAAAACCATTAAGAATTGGTAAATAGTTTGTTCTACAATCTTAAAGCCTACAAAATTCTATATTAGAAATTATAGAGAAGTCACTTAAAACGTAATTAAATATCAGATAAAGTTTAATGTAAACTTTTTTTTTAATTTGTATGAAAATTCCCATACAAAATAATCGAAAAAGTGAAAATTTTGCGCGACCTTCAAACTTCATTCGATTTCTCTGAAATTTGGAACGTACGTTCGTGTGATTCGTATACAACGATCCAGACGTGAGCCTCACAAATCGGACCACGTCTAGTTTCTCCATACGATTTTGAAGAACCCTAATATTACATGTCGTTTTATGTTAAAAGTATTCACAAAACAAATTAAAAAAATAAAATAATCTCGACATCTTAACAAAATCCATTGAAATACTTTCAAGAAATCATGACATTTTAATTTAAACTTCGTATGGATTAAGGAATCAAAAAAAGGAATAGAAATTTAATATAAAGCTAAAGAAGAAAGTTAAACCAAATGCGAATATTCTGCCTAAATCTTACTTTAAAAAAATAATAACCGGTCTAAACTGACTATATGATACCCTTTACTACGCGTTTAGAGAAAGGGTCTTATTCCCAACTAATTGGATAAAGAAAATAGCCAAATTTAAATGGCATTTTTATTATTTTTTTTGCCTGCAACTATCAAAAAGTTCATATCGAAAATCATTTCTATTTGGGGATTAGGTCAAGGGACCGATCGTAAACATAGTTGGTACAGTCACTTATTTCTTGCAATAGATTAAGCTCAAAATTATGCTACACGATTTATTTCTGAACTACTGTTTAAAGGGGCAACAAACACATACGAAACAAAGACTTATATGGCAACTTGGATCTTTCTTTGGCCGATAAAAGCTTATATACCACATCTAAATAAAATAAATTAATATCTGTCACCTTTAGTTTTATTTCAAGGTTGACATGGATACATTGACGGACAGACAGACAGACAAACAGGCGGACGATTCAGAAAGATGTATCTAAGTCAAATATTTTTGGTACAGTGGTATTGGGTATAAAAATGCTGGTTTGAAAGTCATCAACCGCGTAGAACTTATCGGCGCGGACCTATGATTATACATTTTACTATATAAAATAAACGCATGGGGTTAAGATGCACAATCTTGAAGGACAATTCCAAGATTCCTTCGGAGAAATTATATGCTCATCTACTGACTCGTAGAGTAAATTCCAAATGCTTTTCATTTAATTTGGGAACGACAAAGTTAGTTACCATAGATCTGTAGCAAGCCCTATTGACTTTAAATTTTTCCGAGCATATATCGACCAATGACTCCACCAGACCATCAGACATAATTTGTGGATATAATGTCGTCCCTATAGTAGTCAAGTGCTGCAATTTTGCCCGCTGATAAAGCCATTAAACCAGAAATACCCCAAATCGTTGAACTAAGATGAATCAACCATAATTTTCGAAATAAAATTGCAGCGAATTACTGCCGCATTACTGCTACTACACACAGAAAAAATATTGATTGGAGATCGATTACCACTAGAAAAATTTATCGAGATAATAAGAATTTTTACTGTAATTCTTTAATAATTAAAATACTACTACTATAAAAAAAAATTAGTTCCGATTATCATTCAAAGTATTTAAATAAATTATAAAACTGGTTTAATTGGGGCAACTAAATTAAATTGACTATAACTTGCTTCAGTCCAAAATATTGGTGATTGCAACTACTAATTATATTATAACAACATTTTTTAAACCGAAAATGTGTTAACAGATATTGGAATAGTTTTTCAAAAGGAATAAAAATACTATTTTAAATACCAACAAAAGTAAAAACTGGATAATCTGACTGAAGTTTTATTTATTACGTCACTTTTTAAAAATAAAATAAAAGAAAGGGAATTTCTGAATATTGTGTTAAAATTTAATATGTAAATCGAAAGCACAATGCGTAAAATATTTTAAAGTTAAAAAAAAACAATGGAGGATCGAATAGTGTAAATAAAATGCTCATTGGAATAGGCCTGAAGACGTAATTGAGTCCACCTGGCATGAAGTTTTTGTGGACATTTTTGGTTTTGGCTAAAAAAAAAACAAAGGAAGAGAAGTTAAGAAATCAATCGAGCCGCGGTATAAAATCTCGATTAACATTCTGCAACAAATTATTCCATTCGTGACTGTCAGGCATATATTTCGGGTAATTGACTTGACAATCCAAATTTTGTGCTTTCTGTAGTACTCGGCGATAGAAAGAATGTTCATTTCCACTCTTACGTTGGCGGAAAAAATGTCTGTGAAGAGGTACATGACCTGGAGTCTGGTATGCAGTACTTCCACCCATTTATAGATATGATTAACTGCAAGCTTTATCGCGCCAATAATATAATTTTTTCATGATGGACGATGAAATGTCTCGTGATAACAATGACCTGATCCAAGATTCTTTCAAGATTTGAAGACTGCTTTTCTCGCATGACACGCGATGAATTGGAAGATATTAGTTTCATATGTGAATCTGTTGCTTTGCCCTGAAAGGTATGAATCAGTCCAAAATGGATTTAGAACAACGACTTATAATTATATATGTGACTACTTATTTTTGTTGTAACAATTATAGAGAGTTTGAGCTGTTACTTAAAATATAAAATATGCATTCACAGCTATGCAAAAATAAATAGGAAATATGGTAAAAATTGTTTTTACTAATATCACTTTAATATGGATACCATTTACTCTTTCAGGAATGTTGGCGATCAGTATATGCGGATAAGTCACAATTCAAAATTGTCAACAAAACTACATCATTTAGAACTTAATTGTAAGGTATGTATGTATAATGAAACGGGATTGCTACATAGTTTGCTTCATCACAAAAGATACTGTTTCATATAAAGTAATGCAAAATTATAAAATTTTTAATAAAATAAAAATAATAAAAAAAATTATATTTCTATATTATGGTTGTCACAATCAATAAAAACAATAAAAAAATTTCATTGTACCAACTTATGCCGCAAGTCATACGATCGGATTTATTCAAAATATTAACTGCATTTTCCGAAATTACGGTAGTATGTTTTATATAATTCAGTTATTACAACAGAATACTGTGATAGTACATGGAACTATTAAAATTCGGTTGGCAACAAATACGGTTGACTCAACGAATCCGTTCTCTGCTGTGTGTAGAAAATATTGTCTGTTAGTTTGAAAATAAACCTCTAAAACAATTTGCGGCATTTCATTTGTAAGCCATCCGAGCTTTCGCTGTCCATCTGACTGTTAAAAATACTCCAGTAATTGAGGTGGGTTGTCATTAGAAATAGTTTGAGTAAAAAAAGTGAAAAGCTATTTGGAGTCTTAGTCGATTCTGAATCCTTAAGCTAAGTGGAGTCCATCTAGTCGTGTGAAATATCTTTTCAATTAAATCAAGATAATGGCCAAAAACAATTGCTGCACAGCAAAATACAAAACATAAATGAATAATTTGTTTTTAGTAACCGATCTTCTGTTCTCACATCCTAAGTTCTGTTCCCTTAACCTCATTTGTATTATGGCAATTATTATTTTATTATAATCAAACTGCTCAGTTATTATTCGATATCTATTCAATCAAATGCCACAACAAAATTTAAACTCTCTGTTCAGAATTTGTCATAGTTGGGCTGTAATTTTTTGTATATTTTTTTATATATATAATGAGTTTGTCTGTTCATCTGCCTGAGTGTAAATGTTAGTCTTTAAATGGAATATGAATATACGAGGGCAGGCCCAGAGCACCCCCACCTGAAAATGAAAACACCACTAACACTGGGAAAAATTCTCTTAATTTCTCAACACAGTCTCCTTTTTGGCTCGATACACGTTTTCCAGCTTCGATGCTTTGTTTATAGTAATAACTGTCTGGCTGCTTAGAATATACATCAAACGCAGATTTGCCTCTTCATAGTGGGAAAATCTATTACCACCGAACCACTTGTTCTGAAATGTGGCGTTTTTGACGTGTCTATTTCAATTGGCCGACCACTACGGTGTTCGTAGTGGTAGCTCATACGGCCTTATTTTAACTATATCACCCATTATTTTATAGTCATAAACGAAGGAGCAGACTCCCAAAAGTAGAATCTAGTTCGACTTTAATATTGGTTGAAGTCAGAGCGTTCAAATGAAAGTATTGAACTGCATATTGGTGAACAACATTTGCCATGTTTACAAATATACTGAGGTCGTTTTTTTTATGCCTCGAAAAAACAATACTGAAAGTGGCGGTTGATTCATGGAAGCCGTAGTTTTAAATATTTTTATTTTTATTGATAGATATTCATATATATATATATATAGAAAAACCAGGATAAAAAAAAGGTAGACAAAAAATTTTTTTTAAGCTGTTAGACGCTTTTTTGTATATTGTATATTCTTATTTCACAATTTTGGCTGTAACTTTGGATAAATTAGTAAATTAAGCTGCCAGTTAGAGCACGTTTAATACGCTTTTAGCAAAAATACGTTTTTAAAAAATAAGAAAGGAATAAATATTTAATATATATTTAGATTACCAAAATTTTAAATTAAAATTTCCTCCAAATTCCATAATACCACAAATTTAACTCAAAAAAGTCACACTAGGAAATATTATATTTTTTTGTTGATGAATAAGAAAAAGCACTTCAAAAATAACCATTCCAGTGTAAATATTGAATAAAAATTTTCATTGGTTAGCCTTTTTTCGGAAAATCATTATTTAGTTCATAATAATCATAAAATTCGTTACAATGATCTTCATTATCACCGTCGCACAGTGGCTGAAAATCATTTTTCATTGGCCAAAATTCTGTAACTTTTGAACCGATCAAAATATTTTAGTACTGTTTTTTTTAATAGATAGATAGATAGTTGATCTTGATTCAGTGTGAATTTCATTTAAATTGATTGAGTACTTTTTAAGGAATTCTAGGTCAAAGTTTAACTTTTGATTTTTTTTAACTTTTAGCGTGATATATGTTTTTTTTTATTTATTTTTATTTATTAGAAAGTGTCATATTTGGAGTTAAATAATTATTATAAACATTTTTTGTAATAATGAAATTTTTTTAATGCTTACACTCAAAAAAATTTTTACACTCAAAAAAATTTTTACACGCAACAAAATAGTAAAATTCACTAGAAATTTAACTAGTATTACTAAAAAATTAAAAATGTTTGCTATCAAATTTGCAATTTGCTTACACTCAAGGAATATTATTATTACTACAGAAAAATTTATTAGTGTTTGCTGCCTAATTTGTTACACTAGCTAAATAAATCTGCTAAACATTAGCGCAATGATTCTAATTTTTTTTTTAATTTTGATATGAAAATATGGGTTCTTATTTTTTGAATCTTTCTTATCTATTAAAACATTGCATTCATATGTGGGAAACCTTTTAAGAATAAAAACTGCAATAGATTTAAATAGCATTTGTAACAATGGTAGGTTCTGTTTATTATTATTTTTTACTAATACTATGTTTTTCGTTCTTAAATAACAATGAAAGGCAAATTATAATTATTATTCATTAGACTCAAATATTGATTGCAAATATTCCATATTTTGTTCTGTGCTATTTCTGTTCTTTAGTAGTTTTTTGGCTTCTTCATCTAAATCCCGATGTTCCACTTTTCATTGATTTCGAATACTGGAGATGAACGGATCTGACGTTGCCAATAATATATTAAATAGATCTTCATTTGTGGAATTTCGTGACATTTTTCTAGTATTGTGTTGTCTATAAAATCTGTAATCCTTGTTCCTTTTTTCCTGAGCCTCCTCTGATAGATCTCCAAGTGGCACCAAATGATATTTAATGACATCTTCTCCATGATAAAGGATTTTGTGGACTGTTGCAGACATATTTCTCCATGGGTAGTTGGTTGTATATATTTTTGCAGTTTCCTTAGCATAATCTCCAAATTTTCTAGAGTCAATTTCTTCATTGCACGCAAGTACTTCTAGGATTATTTTAAATCTGAAAATAAGGTTTAAATCCACTCCTGTTATTTCAGATGCTGTTTCTGGATCTGAAAAGAATCTTCTTGCGGTATTGCCATCATTTGTATTGCCTGACCCTTGTTTTGTATGATCTATAATCAATCCAAATTTGCGATATTCATCTTGAACATGTTTCTTTTTTGAACTTCTTAACTCTTTGTTGGTTTCGTTGTTTCTTATTGATCCTGAAGGCCCGAAATCCAAATCATAACTGATTTTTAGTATGTGTTCCATAAGTCGTATTCTTGCATGTAGTGGTGATAATCCAAATTCGAAGGCATCGGTATTATCGAATGATTTTGTCGGGACTTGGTTTAATTGGCTTGATGTTGCTTGGCATATAATGCAGCTGGATGCAGCCTTCGTGTTAGTCAAAGCCTGACCTACTTTTCCATCTATCATTGTCAGCACTAATTGGTAGCTTACTTCAATTTGCTGCCCATCTAACTGTAATTGTAATGGCTGTAGTGTTGCTATTTGGGCCTTGATATCACTAACTTCTTTGTTAATGGCATCATGACTTTCTTTTTTGAATTCAAATTTGATTGGCCTGCAGTATTTCGTAGAAGATGGTGTCTCATTTTTCCAAATATCCATTGTTTGCGTTGTACTACTCGAAGGCTCCGAATCTTCCAAAACCTTTTTCAATCGCAATGGTACAAATGATACCATGAACATATCTGAGTCCGAAATATTTTCACATACAACTTGTTTGTATTGTTTTTGTCCCGAAGAACCATCACATCCCCATTTACAAAATAGAATTAACTTTGTGTTTCCATATTTCTTTAACTCAGTTCCTGTTATTGATTGTAGCAAGCGTTTGGCTGTGTGATCAAGTAAAGATTGTAGTTGTACTTCTGCCGAAATTGGTGTGATTGTAATAGTGTCCTTTGATGGCAAACAGTCTATTTTAGCAGCTGTTATGTGATGATATGCTGTATGATACACTTGAAGTATTAACTTATTATTGAGTAATCCCTTATAGAATCCGTCATTTTATACATTTTTAGGTACATGTTATTCACACATTGATCTTTAATTTCATAGCAGGTAGTAGTTAAATTGAACAAAACTGCACTTGTTATCCAGACTTCAATATCAGGTAAAACTAATTAGTTTCTCGCCAATATGGGGTGGTTTTTTATCTTTAGTGGTTTAGTGCCGCGATTATTGACAAACTTATAAAATTGTTTATGACTTTGGTTGACCCTTAAATTTGACAACAGGTAAATTAAGAAAGAGATCATTTGTTTACTGTAGAACCTATTGTGATCATTTTATGACTTATTTTTTTGCTGATCAAAACAAAGCCAATAAACCCTTTCGCAGGTATTTTATTTAATTATTTCACTTTTACGTAGTCTAAAGTAAAAAAACAAAATTTTTTTTAGAGTAATTTTTTTAGAGTAATTTCATTAAAATGAAAAAAGTGTTCTACCGGGGGCTCGTGGGGGGTGCAAAAGTATATATAGGGTTAAACAGGATACATTCGCCTTTCTCCGGGTGGTATACGTTTCTTGTTCCCTTACTTCCTTTAGAAGTTCTATTCCACTAAAGTTTAAATTTGAGAAAAATATAGTGGTTTCATAAATATTTCATAACGCCCCTAATATCAAACGTTAGAACTGTGACTACTTACAAAAACTAAAGACTATAATCCTACTAACATTATAAAAAAGACCGCAGGCCAATATCGATGATAGCTTGCGAGTAGTAACCATTTATTTTTGATAAAAAACAAAAAAAAAAACACCTTTTGCTGAATTAAAAAAACAGTTGAGTTTGACAGCATGCCACGCCCACAATTATCAATAGTTTAACCTAATTTTTTGGCTACCTTAATCTGGATATATAAGCTACAAAAAGGAGTAAAAATTTTAAAAATCGATGACAAAAAAAAATTTGACTTTTGGCCAATGAAATCAAAATTTGAGCCACAGTGCGTCGCCATTATCATGTATGTGAGCATAAATTCGAAAACCATTTGTGATCATGGTTGAAATGTAACTTAATCACTTGAATTTCTCTTAATGTATAAAAAACAAGTCAGAAAATTATAGTCGGTCTAGACCGACTATACGATACCCTATACCATGGTTTAGAGATCATTTCTCTTCGCTCCTACTAATTGAATATAGAAAATAAGCATAAACCAAATTTGAATGGAATTGTTATTAATGTTTTTCGCTGCAGATATGAAAAAGTTTATATAGGGTGCTATATTTGTATGGGGATTAGGTCAAAAAATGGACAGATCCCGACCAAATTGGGTAAAGTCATTTATATTTTGAAAAAATATGTACAAATCAAATTTGAGAAAAATCTGTTCAATATTTTTTTGTTTTTTGATAGATTTAAGTGAAGATCGGGAAGCAACTCTCTCTATATAGGGCCTATGACTAAGAACTGGCCTCTAGTGACTATTTTGGACTGATGATTAATGGATATAATAAACACATGCAAACCCAATTTGACTGAGATCTATATGATAATTTGAATCTTGTGGCAATTTATGTCAATTTCATTGAGGCCACTTGCGTGAGGACTAGGTCTGAACATGGATCGAATTTCACCAATTCCTGTGGCCTATAAAAGCTTATATATCAAATTTCATCAAAGTATATTCATATTTGCGACCTGTAGTTTAATTACAAGGTTTACATGGACACACAGACGGACAGACGGATGTATATTACTAAATCGACTCAGAAAGTGATTCTAGGTCAAATATTTTAGTTATAAATAGCAGACAAATAGCAGCACAAAGTCATTATACCCAAACCACATAGTGGTATAGGGTAAACAAATTTACCTATAAATTGGTTTTCTTCTCAAAAATCTAGTTTGAAGGTTGCAGCTGTCGAATATATCAATCTCCCTTGTAACATTAAATATATATAAAGAGCATGTATTCAAGAAATGATATCTGCAATTTACAGTCAAAATTTGTTTAGCTCTTCTCTGATATAACTTAAATCTATAATATTGATTTTTATTTTAAACGTCATATGGTAGCCCTGTCTCTTAATATGTATTCTATCAAACCGATCGAAAAATAAAAGTTGATCTTATAAATAAATTAGCTTTTCTCGATCTCCTCAAAAAGTTTGTTGGAGCAGCTAGCACTTTTCGAATATAAGCTCTCGATATGTATTCGTACATAAAAACGTAGATAAACGAAAAAAAAAATTTCGTTCAATATTGTGCATATTTCTTTAAAAACAAAACTTAAGTCACTCGTTATAAGATATAGTTTAATATTTTGCTCCCTAAAATAGTTATTTTTAATATATTTATGCTAGAGCATACAGGCCCTTCAGCTCGCTGAATTTTCTCTCCTATATCTTCTCCACAGCAGACCTACTATTTACAAAGACAACAAAAATAAAAATAATAATTTCCCTCCAATTATTTTTATCTTCACCAAAGTGTGTATAATTTAGATACCCAAAAAAAAAAAAAAAAACCTAGAAAAGTGCCCGTGAATAAAAATATAATATAAATGTTACATGATAATAAATTTATAAATAACGGTGTACGTATAAATAAACGAACACATCTACAAACACTACTATAAGTTTTAAATGTTAAATAGAAACAAATAAAAGTAAATGTTATAAAAAAGGACCTTATTTTTTTAGCTGCTTTATTGTTATTATTTTTTTTTTTTAACTTAAATTGTATATAATGCGAAGCCATAAAAATTTCCCATTCTCCATGTTGTTAGTTATGTGCACGAGAGTGTATGGCATAAGTTTTATTTTATATTTTAATACTTGTACGTAGGAATGCCTAAAACATTTAAGAATCGCACAACACCTTATAGAGTAATAATGCCCTAACATATAAAATTATCATGTGGGTCCACAATGGGAATAGATGAGATATAAATAGAAAAATAAAGATAAGTACTGGAATAAAACAAACTTTAAATTACCTGAACTACAATACAATTACAGTATTGCACATGTGTATGTTTTTAGATGTATCCATGATTAAATTTGTAAAATATACGAGAACTTAGGTAAACAACCAAATGCGGGCGCTAACATTTAGAGATCCCAGCAGAAAATGCAATTAAGAAAGTTATGTATCCTATAAATGAGTTAAGAGAAACGGTTTTAGGTCCAGCCAGTTCGATAGAGAAAATAAGCATAAAACAAATTTATTAATTTGTTGGCTGCAGATATATAAAAGTTTTTATGGATGTTATTTTTATATGGAAACTAGGTCGCAAAATTGTCTGGAATGCCCATATTTATTAGACACTTATGTTTCGCAGAAATGGTCTATGGGGACCATAACTACTAGGTTTATTTTTAAAGTAAGAGTTACTAGGCCTAATGACCACATACTAGCAGAGCATAGCCCTCGAAATTCAAGTGTAAATTATAGGAAATTTTATTTTTTCATTCAAGTTTTTCTTAAAATTTTTTTTTTCCTATATATATAAAAAAATTTATCAATATTTGATAAAATTCATCAAATCTATCTATCTATATATATAAAAAGAAGTTTACATTTTCATGTCACCACTAACTGCACAAACGGGTAGACTGATTTCAACCAAAATTTCAGGGTACGTTGGAGATGGTCTGTAGATCGCTTATGTGAAGCTTGCACGAAAGCGACCCAGTGGCTTCGGAGACATTGTATTTTAAAGAATTTCGCATATACACCCATACAAATTTTAACAAAATGGCAGCCATTTTCCATATAGGGATTTATTATTGTCAGTTGAAAAGTTACCAAAATATGTATCATAATATCTAATGTGGGCTGAATTCATGCTTCTTTACATCTCGCTTGAATTTATTTCATTCACTCCAATATTTTTAATTTCATCACTTTAAAAGATATTTCGAGCACATTTACGCACATGGGGAATGTGGAAATTTTCCGTATAAGTATTTTCCATCATTGATTTATAAAAAACAAGTAAAGGAAATAGTGGAATATTTTTATACCCTACACCACTAAGTGGTTTGGGTATAATGACTTTGTGCTGCTGTTTGTAACAACCAAAAATATTTGACCTAGACCCATCTTTAATTATACCGATCGAATCAGAATCACTTTCTGAGTTGATTTAACAATGTCCGTCCGTCCGTCCGTCCGTCCGTCCGTCTGTGTGTCCATGTAAACTTTGTAATCAAACTGCAGGTCGCAAATATGAATATATTTTGATGAAATTTGGTATGTAAGCTTTTATCGGCCATGGGATGAACGCTATTGAAATTGCTGAGAATCGGTCCACGTTCAGACCTAGCCCCCATACAAATTACCCCTATGAAATCGACATAAATTGCCATAAGACCCACATTGTCATATAGATCTTACTCAAATTGGGTTTGTATGCCTTCATTACATCCACTAATGAGTAGTCCAAAAATGATCCCTTTGGCCCCGTATAGTGCTGCTTCCCGATATTCACTTAAATCTATTAAAAACAAAAATATTGCACTGATTCTTCTCAAATTTTGTTTGTATATATTTTCGGTAAAAAATACCGCATATATTCATTATGCTAAAATAATATGAACATATGTTCCATCGAATCAAATTTAATTGTGGAACAAATACAAAGACTTTATGGTAGAATAATGCATCATCATGATTTGCTGAATGCGGCATCATGATTTGAAGATTTGTGCCTTGCGATTTCAAACAAAGCATTAGGCCAATTAGTTGTGCATTCACCCAATCGTCCAATGCATGAATTATTTGATCGAGAATTGCAACGCGAACAATAGTACGATCCCAATGAATTGCAGACATTTATGAATTTGAATCTTCCCAAATAAAATTACCATCAAAAACATGCCTACGATACCATCATGCAAGCTGTACAAAATGAAGTCGATGGATTGTTTTTTTTTTGGATGCGCCTGGTGGCACGGGAAAAACATTTTTGCACCTACTTCGAAATTAATTATCATCCAATTTTTCTTCAACTTACAGGTGATTGAAAATCCCACATTTAATAATCTCAGGAAGTTCTGCGATGGCGAAAGTCTTGCAACAAGTGACAATAATTGAATGAATGTACATTGACCCTTAAAAAACGATTGGAAGCATTACACGGTGCGTCGCAATCAACAAATTTTTGGTGGTGCATTGATATTATTTTCGGGTAATTTTCGTCAAACATTTCCCGTGATTCCACGATCGACACAGCCAGGTGAGATCAATGTATGTTCAATTGCATGCATGCTTCTTTTCTGTAGCGACATGTTTTCCAAATTTGTCTGACGCCATCTATTGTTAATATGAGTAGTCGGATAAAAATAATATTAAATTTCTTATATCTGGTTAGCTGTAATAGTAAGAGTCATGTGACATAAGAAAATGGGTGTGTTCGGAGCAGTGGGCATGGCACCACCCATACAAAGTAAATATATAATATCCTATAAAAGGGAAAGCCTTGACACTTTGTACGAGTCTATCAGATATTAATGTGAGCAGTCGACAAAATATGGCCCAAATTGGATTAGTGGGCATGGCACTTCCTATACGAATAAATGAGGTACTATGAAAGCGACAGTCTTAAAACTTTTGACAAGTAATATAATTATCAATACGAGTAGTAATGGAAAATATGAGCGGAATCGCCAAAATCAAAAATCGCAAAAAAAAAAAAAAAGAAAATGCCAAATCGTACTCCAAATTCAAAGCCAATCGTTAAATATTGCCGGACTTAATTTGGAAAACTAGTATTTTTCCCTTGGGCAGCTATACCTAGCTTGCTCCGAAGTAGGAACCCCAAAAAATTTTATAACTTTGCCCCACTACAAATTTCGAAAGAAAAATTTATGATTAAATAAGTCAGAAAATTATAGTCGGTCTAGGCCCACTATACGATACCCTATACCATTGCTTAGAGAAGACCCTATCTCTTCGGTCCAACTAACTGGATGCCAAATTTTAGTGGCATTGTTATTAATTTTTTTGGCTGCACATATGAAAAAGTTCACATCGGAAGCTGTATTTATATGGAGACTAGGGCGAAAAATGGACCGATCCTGACTATATTTGGTAAAGTCACTTATGTTTTGAAACAATATAGACAAAATAAATTTGAAAAAAAAAACTGTGCAATATTTTTGTTTTTTGATAGATTTAAGTGAAAATCGGGAAGCAGCTCCGACAAATAAATTGCCATATGGAGTTTATTTTTGGACAGCTGATAAATTGTCGTAATAAACACACACAAACCCAATCTGACCGAAATCAATATGATAATTTGGATCTTACGGCAATTTAAGTCGATTACATAGGCGCAATTTGTGTGGGGGCTATGTCTGAACATGGACTGAATTTCACCAATTTCAATAGCGTTCATCCTATGGCCAATAAAAGCTTATGTACCAATTGTATTAAAACATATTATATTTGCGACCTGTAGTTTGATTACAAGGTTAACATGGACACACAGGCGGACGGAGAGACGGACGGACGGATATCGTCAAATCGACTCACATACTGCAAATATCAAAAGCCAAAAAATTTTGGTGGCTACATGAATAATAAACTAAAATTTTTTTTTCAACATTTAGACCTTAGTTTTATCCTTCTGCCAAGATACAAGTATTGTTTTTAAAAAATTTTTCATTACAAAATAAGTTTATATATGCTGTGTGTTTGTGTATACAAAATAAAAATACTAATTATTGTAAATCAATACCTATTCTTATATTAAAAATACTAGGGAGCTTGTTTCTGGGACTTTGTATATTTGTATATATAACTTTTTTTATAACTAGTGTTTATTATAGTTTAAGAATTTCGAATAAATAAACGTACAAAAAAAAAGTGATTCTGAGTCGATCGGTAAAATAAAAGATGGGTCTAAGTCGAATTTTTTTGGTAGCTACATCAGCACAAAGTCATTATACCCAAACTACTTAGTGGTATAGGGTATAATATACATGTCAATAAGTCTCTGTAAGTCACAGCGAAGCTCGACAGGACATACTAGTTTCATTATAAATATTAGTTGAATACATAGAGGATATATAATTGGGTTTGTTAATAAAAAATTTTATAAGAACCTAAAGGTATGCTGATTAATTTTAGGTAATTCGCAATTCAACACAAATTTAATAAACACACACACGGCATTGTATACTTTTTTATTTGAAGCTTTAATAAGTGTTTTATATATGTGTTAGTAGCAACTTTGAATGAATTTTACTCAAAAAAAAAAAAAATAATAATAACAAAAATGCACGAGATGATGAAAATCTGTAACTATTTAGGAAATCTACAAAGAAATACCTTTCAAATGGTATATACAAAATATATTCTACTTTTATTAACATTTTGTTAAACAAAAAGTATTTAATGGTGCGTGGTAGAGAAGAAGAAAGCATATATTTCAAAAATTCATAACTGCACTGTATTCTTAATCGGACCGGTTTCTGGCATTTCAGCCTTCATCAGCGATTTATTGAACATTGTGATAATTGTTATGTTTTAATTGAATAGGTTGTTTCTATATGAAAATTTTTTCTACTTAGGGCGGCCGTGAGGTTTTGAACCGTGAACTTCACATACACTCGTACTTGCACTTTTTGGTCAGCGCTTTAACACACTCACCTAAAGTCAGGCCTACGAGCAGTGTGGTTAGTTTTCAGTTTTCGTACCATACAGCTTTACTTTGTATTAATTTCAGAAGATACAACTCTGTCCAAACAAACAATCGTTATTTTTTTAATTTTTTAATATTTTTTTGCATTTATACTTCTAATTTCCACTATTCTCAGTTTTCGTAAGAGTAGAAAAAATTTTCATATAGAAACAACCTATTCAATTAAAACATAACAATTATCACAATGTTCAATAAATCGCTGATGAAGGCTGAAATGCCAGAAACCGGTCCGATTAAGAATACAGTGCAGTTATGAATTTTTGAAATATATGCTTTCTTCTTCTCTACCACGCACCATTTAAACAAAATTAAAAAAATTGCATATTAATTACAGTAGTAATTGCAATATGTCTGAAAAATGACTATAAATCTAACAAAACAAAAAATTTTCTTCGCTTCACAGCGTCATCTCAAATATATGTAAAGTGCATATGTAGGTATGTACAAAAACCGTACATCACATATGACAACTCTTACGAAAACTGAGAATAGTGGAAATTAGAAGTATAAATGCAAAAAAATATTAAAAATTCAAAAAATAACGATTGTTTGTTTGGACAGAGTTGTATCTTCTGAAATTAATACAAAGTAAAGCTGTATGGTACGAAAACTGAAAACTAACCACACTGCTCGTAGGCCTGACTTTAGGTGAGTGTGTTAAAGCGCTGACCAAAAAGTGCAAGTACGAGTGTATGTGAAGTTCACGGTTCAAAACCTCACGGCCGCCCTAAGTAGAAAAAATTTTCATATAGAAACAACCTATTCAATTAAAACATAACAATTATCACAATGTTCAATAAATCGCTGATGAAGGCTGAAATGCCAGAAACCGGTCCGATTAAGAATACAGTGCAGTTATGAATTTTTGAAATATATGCTTTCTTCTTCTCTACCACGCACCATTTAAACAAAATTAAAAAAAAATTGCATATTAATTACAGTAGTAATTGCAATATGTCTGAAAAATGACTATAAATCTAACAAAAAAAAAAGTATTTAACTTTCTGAGATTAATAGTTATTTTCATACCCATATTCTTGCTTTTGGTGAGTCATTGGAATTTATGTCACTAATTTAGCAACATAGTGTAATAATGACAATGTTTAGATATGCAAAAAAAAAATATATTTATTCAAAATTTACAAATACAAAGTTTTCTTTGAACTGTCGTCTTCTTCTTAACTTTCCACGAACCATGACTAAAAGATGCGTAAAAAGGATAATTGCAAAAAAAAAAAAACATAAAAGAAGTTTCAGTTACTAGTTTAAAAAGAGAATATGATTAACATTGCTTAAGCATATTGTGCCTCGTAAAATATTTTTGAATTTATACTAGAATATGTGCCACCTCCTGGCTCCACCCTTAATTTTGTAATATCATAATATTTAATATTATTTTCATTTTATTTTTATGATACAAGAGGACATTATAAAGCAAAAGTTATATTTTGTTCGAAACAAACACAAACCCTATGGCAGGCACCCACATAAACTTTATCAATACCGCTGATGGCCGCATGCTCAAAAAGTATCTGTTCATAAAATTTATATTAAAAAAATTGGAAAAATAATAAATTCTTATGTAATTTTTAACTTCTAAGACTTATAAACAGTTGGAGCTGTTAGACTTGTAAATCTTTTCTAAAAAAAATAAAAACAGAAACCTGAAATTAAAAAATAAATATTCAGAAAGAACCACCTGATTAAGAGTAACACTAAATGCTCACCGTCCAAATCTTTCATGTTATTAAAAAAACACTTAATATTTGAAAACTAAAGTCATTTTGAAGGGTTAGCTTTTTCTTTATTTTATATTAAATAATTGCTGTTGATGAATACAACTAATATTTTACTCGTCAATCAACTAAATAATATTTCGAAAATAAAATTGTTATAAAAAGTACCGAAGTGGTATCAAAAAAAATTATATATTTATTGGAAAAAAGTGAATTGATATTAATGACATGAAGAATAATATTTTTTGTTTAAACCTTGATATGAGTTATTCCAAGTCATAGCGAAGCACTAGGCAACAAATGGGAAAAGGTTTTATTTCCTTGAATAGCCACTATATTTTTTCTGCTATAGTCACCTAACAGTAAAAATCATCATTATCTCAAATTCTATGGTAAAGTTTTTTTATTTTTTTTTTTTTTAATTTAATATTTTTGAAAAGACTGCCCTTGTCGTAACTTTTGAATGACGTATTCTATTTTGTTATGCAATACGTCAAAAAACTTTAAATTACGCCAGCTTTGATAGAAGATGTTAGTTAATATCATTTGATTCCACTTGGAAATCAATCAGAGGAAGCTCAGGAAAAAGGAATAAGTATTACAGATTTTATAGAGAGCAAAATACTAGAACAATTTCACGAAATCCCACAATTTAAGATCTATTTAATATATATTGGCAACGTCAGCTACGTTCGTCTCCAGTATTTGAAATCAATGGAAAGTGGAACTCAGGATTTAGATGAAGAAGTCAAAAAACAATTAAAGAACAGAAATAACACAGAACAGAAATCGATAATTAAATCTAATTATATTGGAATAATATTTTGTCAAATTATTCAATTGATGTAATTTGCGTTACTGAAACATGGTTTGATTCTAATATTAGCGATGATGTAAGTAATCTGCTGAACTTTAATATGATTCGACATGAGAGAAAAACTGGAGCAAAAGTTTGTGGATTTTATCATAAGAAGGGTTCAAAAGCTAAAATTATTCTCAATTCAGAGAATGATAATGAAATTGAATACCATGGCATTGAATATATAATAATATAAAATTCTGTGTTGTGTGTATCTATAATCATCATAAAACGAATAAACTGTAAAACTTTTTTGAAAAACTAACTGATTGTACGAGGAGATGTAAGGAGATGTTAACATCAATTTGTCGTTGGACAATGCAAAGTCGCAAAATTTATTAAATGGCTTGCATTATTGTCGATTAAACGTTATTAATTCTTGGTATACACGGTGTGCCCCCAATGTTAAATCAGAGTTATTGGACCCTACATGTTGTGCTAATGCTTTATGTACTATTCATTTTTATCTGTTTTCACTTGCTGGTAATTCCGATCACGGTATGCTATTCCTTGTGTATGATATTGATCTAAACTACCCTGAAGCAGAAACACATTTCTATTTTCCTGATTTCAGAAAAATTAATGTTTAACAACTAAGCCTTGGTGCTATGAATATCGCATATGCTATGAATAAGCATGTTCCTGTTAAGAAAATAAAAATAAATAATTTCAAGCAGCCTTGGTTCAATAATGAAGTTAAATCTAAAAGGAAAACCAGGTAAAGTGACTCGAGCTGTGGAAGTTATTGTGTAACACGAAATAGAGTACATGTTACGAAAAATATGAAATGCATTTACTATTAGATTAAACAGAATTCAAATACTTCGTCTAAAGATATGTGGAAAAATCTTGAACAAATTGGAGTGAAAACAAGTAAGAAAATTATAGTCGGTCGAGACGACTATATGATACCCTATACCATGCGTTTAGAGGCCCTATCTCATAGGCCTAACTAACTGGAAATAGAAAATAAGCATAAACCAAATTTGAGTGGGATTTTTATTAATTTTTTTGGCTGCAGATATGAAAAAGTTCATATCGGATGCTATATCTATATGGGTACTAGGCCTAAAAATGGAACGATCCTGACTATGTTCGGTTAAGTCTCTTGTATTTTGCAAAAATATATACAAACAAAATTTGAAAAGAATCAGTGCAATATTTTTGTTTTTTGATAGATTTAAGTGAAGATCGGGAAGCAGCTCTATATGTTGCCTATGACTAAGTGTTGTCCCAGGGATCATTTTTAGACTACTCATTAATGATTGTAATAAACGCATACAAACCCAATTTGAGTAAGATCTATATGACAATGTGGATCTTATGGCACTTTATGTCGATTTCATAGGGGTCATTGATATGGGGGCTAGGTCTGAACATGGACCGATTCTCACCGGTTTCAATAGCGTTCATTCTATGGCCGAGAAAAGCTTATGTACCAAAGTTCATCAAAATATATTCATATTTGCGACCTCCAGTTTGACTACAAGATTTACATGGACACACAGACGGACGGACGGACGGACGGACACACGGACGGACATCGTTAAATCGAATCAGTTAGTGATTCTGATTCGATCGGTATAATTAAAGATGGGCCTAGGTCAAATATTTTTGGTAGTTACAAACAGCAGCACAAAGTCATTATACCCAAGCCATATAGTGGTATAGGGTATAAAAAGAATATTGAATGTGGTATTTGCCCCTGAGATCATTAGTATCTTTTTGTTGAAATCAAACAATATAAATGATGCAAACTCTTTTCAGATAAGTACAATCATATTGTATGAAGGAGATTTATTTTATTTTGAATCATTTACTGCCGAAGATATTGGAAAATTCATATTATCATTAAAGTCTGCTGCTGCTGGATATGACGAAATCAATATTAATTTATTACTGTTATTTTACTGCCTGCCTTAACTCACATTTTCAATTAAAATAAATTTTCCTACTCATTAGAAAATCGCCAATATCATACCAGTTAGTAAAAATAATCGACCTTCAGCTCTCCAAGATTATCGACCCATTAGTAATCTTCCATCATTGTCTAAATCATTTGAGCGCCTAATTTCCAACCAAATTCTTAAACATTTACTGCTTTCTAATAAACAATCGGATTTCTAATAAACAATCGGGAGCTGTAATACAGCCCTAGTGAAGGTTACTGAAGATATTCGTCACACATTTTTCGAAAGCATTTGAGCCATAAATAATGAAGTCTTCTTACTGAAACTTATAAAATACTTTGGGTTCAGTAAGTATGCTTCTAATCTCATCGGATCATACCGGTCTGATCGCTATCAAATAGTTAATTCTAAGGCATCACTCTCTGCAATGAAACGAGTTTATTCGGGTCGCACCACAGGGTTAATTTCTTGGTCCAATTATTATTAGTTTATTCATCAATGATATCTTTTACTGTTGTGAAAGCTCCAACATTCACCTTTATGCTGATGATGCGCAAATATATTTATCCCGCCCTATTGGACTGGCTGAGGATTTAGTTTGCCATTTAAATGTTGATTTAAGAAATATTTGTTACTGGTCCTTGGATAATAATCTCTCAATTAACGCCTAAAGAACTCAAGATTTTGCTGTACACATTGAAGGTTGTTCTCATGACAATTTGCCGAGTATTTTCATGCATAATGAAGTTGTAAATTACGTTAAAGTTGTGAAAATCTTAGATTTGTAATTAATTCTGAACCCAGTTATAAGGATCACATCAATTACACTATACGGAGAATTTATAATATCTTTTGGAAACTTTGCTACTCTGCATTATATATTACAAGCGATATTAAACTTAAACTTGTGAAAACATTAATTGTGCCCATATGTATATGGTGACCCGGATGCAACGTCGACGCATAAATTACTTTGCTAGATATGTTTTTAATAAAAGAAAATATGATAGAATATCTCAATACTGCATACAAATTTTGGGATGCCGTTTAACATAGTATTTTAAGATCGGTAATTTATTATCTTTGCATAAAGTTATTCATAGACAAACCCCTGATTTTTTGTTCAACACATTAACTTTCTCCAGATCAAGCGGTACGTGTAATCGAATTGATCCTTATCATAGCTATTTATCGTCCTCAAAAATACCCCTTATCAGTACTGTGAAATTGTGGAATTCTTTGCCCATAACCGTGCATTGTTATTTAAAATGGCTGTTACTAATTTGTTAAATTATTAAACATTTTGATGTTTTCTTTTTGTTCCTATGTTTTTGCTCATTATAATTAACGTTTTGTTTATATTGTAATTTAGTTGCTAATTTGACAGAAAAAAATTTTTAATTTTTCAGTAATAATAGCAAAATTTTCCGTTGATTTTACTATTTTTTTTAGTGTAACAATTTCTAAAAAAAAACTTCATTATAACAAAAAAATTTTTATAATTATTATTAAAATCCAAATATGCCATTTTTTAATAAATAAAAAAAAAAAACAAATTTCAGGCTAAAAGATAAAAAAAAAATCAAAAGTTCAACTTTGACCTAGAATTCCTTAAGAAGAACTTAACCAATTTCAATGAAATTAAACCTGACTCAAGTCCAACTAAATATCTATCCACTAAAAAAAAATTACTAAAATATATTGATCGGTTCAAAAGTTATAGAACTTTGGCCAATGAAAAACGATTTTCAGCCGCTGTGCGTCGGCGAAAGTAAAATTTAGATACGACATCGAAGTTATACTTTAAAATTTTTCGCAATGGTCAGGTGTTAATTTGTATACTTTTTAAGCACATTTCATATTCAAATACCTACGCTCTTCCAGCCTCTATCAACTGGGTAATTTTTTTTCTTTTTGTTTTGTTCATATCTAACTTTAAAAAAAATACATGTCTTTAGCAATAAAATTCCTATATACGCTCATAAAAATTGCATGCATATTAAAAATTGTGTTTATTTAAGAAATAAAAGAAATAAAAAGTACAAAAATTATTAAGGAAACCCATAAGCGAGTTGACAGAAAACTGTATGTACCACAAGTTAGTATACCTCAGAGATAGAGCAGCAGTGGCTCAGCAAGGAGACACATATTGCTTTGTAGTTCTATGTATGATGATGAGAATTTGATGGTGGTGGATGGAGTAGTTACTTAGTTGGATGGTTAGATGGTTGTTTGGTTGGCTGTTTGGCGAAGGAGGTTTTGTTTTTATAGGCCAGATAATAACATTTTAAAGCGTGAGTAGGCAAACATGTTTCATTTTTTTATTTTTTTCTTTCAAAAATATATTATTATGTTTTATGCATAATAGTAGTAAAAAATATAAACGTAAATATTGTGTAATAAAATTTATAATCTAAAATTCATAAAATAAAGTAAAACATGAAATTAGCACTAAACAAAATGAAATAAAAATATATAAATTTTTGCAAAACCATAAAGCTGGGGGGAGGGCGGTTATTTTAAGTGTATATGGGATTTTGATTGGAATCTATTGCCTATTTGGATAATGTTAATATTCGACATTATATTAAAAAAAATGTTTTAATACTATTAGGAAATAAAAATCAAACAGATGGTTAGACTCTGGCAACACTTGATCACAAACTTTTGTAAGTCAATCATACTGGTTATAGTTTTATCATATAATTCTGATATTGGTATCGCGCAATCCTATACCAGCTGTATTGTTTCAAATATCTTAAGATTTACGCTGATTTCTAAAGTGTTAAAATACTTCGCAAATTCAGATTAGTTGGGGGGTCTTTTTATATACGCTTTGTATACACTTGCTAGAAAAAGTATCCGTACACTTAAAGATGAAAACATTAACCTTTATGTACGCACCTAGGTACCCGGGTACCTTTGGCGTTTTCAACCAAAATTTTTTCATTGAAATTGATAACCTGCATATCTAAAACTTCTTGAGAACTACTAATTTTCAAACACATTAGTAGTTTTGCATCCGTATAGCTAAAATTATTTTTGTAGTTTGCGTAAGAGACCAATTTACTCTTAACACCCTTAACTGCGCACCAAGGTACCAGGGTACCTCTACGTGTTTTATAAGGGAATGCGGAAATTATAAGTATATTTTTTTAAGTTGTTGGTACTTCTGCATACATATATAAATAAAAGTCTATATAAAATATGAACGTAAACAATTTATTTCATGAAATAAGAAAACAGAAACATAACAAAAAATAAAAATTCAATAAAAAAAACAAAAGAAATAATATGTTAGTACAGATCTTTCGAGCAGTTTGTACATATTGGACGATTAATGGAATGTTCATTGCATATTGGCTTGGAACAGCCGATACAAACTTTACGAGTTTTTCTCTGCTTCATACGTAGTTGCGAGCACACGTGACAACTTCCTATTACTGGAATACGACCGCTTTTGTCTTTTGTTTGTAAACTGAATATGGGCGCTGATAAAGTTTCAAAGTCTTTTGTATAAAATATTTTTATTGCGGATGCCTTCGATGACTGTGAACTAATTTTTGTAGTTTTAGCGCGTTGTTTTATATTTTCCTGACACAAATCAATGCTTAAATCTTTTAAAAATTTTCTACGACGATCAGTAGTCTTATATTATGTATTAAATTCCATATATATTATATATATATATGCTACATCAATAGCATTAAAAAATAGTGACAACGGCCATCGACTAGTTCTGCGTTTGCACGTATATTCACCCAATAATTTATCCATATTATCAACTCCTCCTTTACTTTTATTGTAATATGTTATAATTTCCGGTTTTGCAAACGTATTCGATTCCACATTGAATTTGGCATGCATAGTTGATAACATAACTGCTGCCTTTTTCTTTTTTGGCACGTAAGAACATAAAGTTGCCTCTTTGCTAAAGGCGAAATTTGTAGAGTATAATGATTTGAAATATATTTCAAACCATGTATTAAAACATTTACAATTAGATAAAGTTTATCTTGGATGATATAACCCAATCAATAATGTATGTAAATTTGTTGTGTTCAAATATATTTAGAATAATACTAACCTTTCCTTATATGCCAGCATATTAGATGGTAAAAACCTTTTGTTTTTCGCACTGTGCCGACGAGTGTTAGGTTCCATGAGCTCAAAGCTCTTTATAGTTCTAAAGACGTAAAAAAATTGTCTGTAGTTACGTTTCCTCCTCAGTTTATATATGGAAAAACCAGATCCAAAACTGTTTTCTCGCCTATTTTGGTTTGACGCTCGCTTTCTGGTGGTTTACCGGTATACAATTGGCCATGTAAAGAGTTATGTGCATCGCATGCCCAAGATATTTTAATGCCATATTTTTCAGGCTTTGACGGCATGTACTGCGTAAAACGGCTACGGCCGCGGTATCCATACAGTTGCTCATCAATAGTTATGCATTCACTAGGCTTCTAACTTTGACATAAATTGGCGTTAAGCATCATCCAAATGTCTAGAAAAGCAGCAGCTTTAGCAGACTTTGCACGTATTTCCCGAGTTTGATTATTATCAAAACGTATACACCGTAAAAGCATTCTGAATCTGTTGTATGACATTGCTGCCCGATACAATGGCAAATAATTGGGTTTCCACAATTCAGATACATGTTCTCTGTTTGATTTGTGAACACCAGAGTAAATCAAAATACAAAGAAAAGCGTTGAGTTCTTCTTCCCTAAAAGGCTCGAATATTTTTTTGTTTCGTGTTTTGTATTATATTCTGTTGTAATTTTCTGTCCTTTACGATTTGTTTCCCTAAGCATTATGTCACACATTTCATTTGATAAAATACTTCTAAATATTTCCTTCGCTGTTAATAACTTATATTTTTGGGCTGCACCCGCACGTTGTCGTAATATATTTTTTTTTTTTGCATTCTGTGATTCTGGAAATGGGCTAAGTTGCCAGCAGGTTCCATCTTTACCACAAAGTGCACTTTTTGTCTGAACGTCATCAATCTAATAATCATCGCTTTCTTCCGAGTCAAAAGAATCTTCATTTACTTCTATAGTGCCTGCCATTTCAGTGTCTGAAGCTTCCAGTGTTATTTGGTTTAGCAGTGGAATATAATCTTCATCGCCATCGAAGTGGAAATCTTCTTCACTGCTTTTTAATTCACTTAATATATTATTTATGTCAGTAGAATTAAATCTTTTAGAACAAGCTCTTGTGTTTGAATTCATTACGTTTGTTTTACGTAAAAATGTCACCTTCATACTCTGGAGATAAGTGAAACTGAAAATAGTAACCACAACACTAAATAAAGTTTTGTATTTATTCTCAAAGGGGAATCACCAACTTTATATTCGTACTAAATATGTATTATAAACGTCAGCTTTTATATACCTACAGGAAAGAAGCTGTTAAATTTAAAATTCATCTTACGTAAAAATTAAAATATGTATCTGAAATTTTTAATAAGATATGTTGCATAGCCTAAGGTGTCATGAAAAATTATTTACAATATCTGTTGCCAATCCCATATATATTTTACAACATTTTAACTGGATATTTAGTGCGAAAATGCTTGTTTTGTATGTAACTTCCATATAGGTACCCGGGTACCTTGCAGCGCAATAGTAGGTGTTCTTTTGCCGCGCACATAAGACTTAATATATTTAAAAAAAATATATATATAATAAAATATTTTGTATTACGAATTTTTTACCATTTAGTAATTGGGACTTTTACAATGCTAAAAACTCAGTATGGCAACTATAAACAAGTAAGAAAATTATAGTCGGTCTAGACCGACTATACGATACCCTATACCATGCGTTTAGAAACCCTATCTCTTAGGCCCAACTAACTGGACATAGAAAATAAGCAAAAACCAAATTTGAGTGGGATTTTTATTAATTTTTTTGGCTGCAGATATGAAAAAGTTCATATCGGATGCTATATCTATATGGGGACTAGGTCCAAAAATGGACCGATCCTGATCATGTTTGGTAAAGTCTCTTGTATTTTGCAAAAATATATACAAACAAAATTTGAGAAGAATCAGTACAATATTTTTGTTTTTTAATAGATTTAAGTGAAAATCGGGAAGCAGCTCTATATGGGGCCAAAGGGACCATTTTTGGACTACTCATTAATAGATGTAATGAACGCATATAAACCCAATTTGAGTAAGATCTATATGACAATTTGGATCTTATGACAATTTATGTCGATTTCATAGGGGTAATTTGTATGGGGGCTAGGTCTGAACATGGACCGATTCTCACCAATTTCAATAGCGTTCATCCCATGGCCGATAAAAGCTTATATACCAAATTTCATCAAAATATATTCATATTTGCGACCTGCAGTTTGATTACAAGCTTTACATGGACACACAGACGGACGGACGGACGGACGGACGGACGGACGGACGGACGGACGGACGGACGGACATTGTTAAATCAACTCAGAAAGTGATTCTGATTCGATCGGTATAATTAAAGATGGGTCTAGGTCAAATATTTTTGGTTGTTACAAACAGCAGCACAAAGTCATTATACCCAAACCACATAGTGGTATAGGGTATAAAAAGAGAAAAGGTATGCTATGAATAATGTAACGACGCACAGTGGCTGAAAATCGTTTTTCATTGGTCAAAATTCTGTAACTTAGGGACCGGTCCAAATATTTAAGTAATTTTTTTTAATGGTTAGATATTTAGTTGGACTTAACTCAGTTTTAATATCATTAAAATTGATTGAGTACTTTTTAAGCAATTCTAGGTTAAAGTAAAAACTTTTGATTTTTTTTTAACTTTTAACGTGATTTATGTGTTTTTAAACTCTTTATTTTAACTCATACTCTCTGTCTGTCTGTATGTCTGTCTGCCATGGGTGGACCCCATTCCCCCTTATCCAATTGATCTGAAATTTGGCCCACCGTCTTGTCGTGACTACAGATTAATTTTGGGGTAGTCACGCACAGTCACGCGGTCACGCGCAATCACGGAGTAATCTAAATGTTATTTCCCCTCATCCGATCGATCTCATTTACTGTGAAAAAAGATTAATTTTGACTTAGTCACGCGCAGTCACGCATGGTCACGCACAGTCACGGAGGGATTAAAACCCCACTTTCCCTCATCCGATGGATCTGAAACTTTGTCCATAGACTTGTTGTGGCCAAAGATTAATTTTAATGTAGTCACACATAGTTACGCACAGTCACGGAGATATTCAAAACTCATATAAAGAAAGAAAGAGTTTTAATAAAAACTTTGTTTTTATGGGTATTTATTTATTTATTTTATTTATTTATTTATTTATTTATTTATTTCTTTATTTATTTATTTATATATGATTTCCCATACAACAAGATTTATAATCTTATAATTAAAGTATAGGAGTTTTACATTGAATTGAAATAGAAAATTTGAACAAATTTGTCTTAAAAAAATAATAAAGGTAAATATAAAAATATTAATTAATTTTAAAGAAAAACAAGTAGGAAAATTATAGTCGGTCTAGACCGACTATACGATACCCTATACCATGCGTTTATATACCCTATCTCTCAGGCCCAACTAACTGGATATAGAAAATAAGCAAAAACCAAATTTTAGTGGGATTTTTATTAATTTTTTTGGCTGCAGATATGAAAAAGTTCATATCGGATGCTATATCTATATAGGGACTAAGTCCACAAATGGACCGATCCTGATCATGTTTGATAAAGTCTCTTGCATTTTGCAAACATATATACAAACAAAATTTGAGAAGAATCAGTGCAATATTTTTGTTTTTAATAGATTTAAGTGAAGATCGGGAAGCAGCTCTATATGGGGTCAAAGGGATCATTTTTAGACTACTCATTAATGGATGTAATGAACGCATACAAACCCAATTTGAGTAAGATCTATATGACAATTTGGATCTTATGGCAATTTATGTCGATTTCATATGGGTAATTTGTATGGGGGCTAGGTCTGAACATGGACCGATTCTCACCAATTTCAATAGCGATAATCCCATGGCCGAAAAAAGCTTATATACCAAATTTCATCAAAATATATTCATATTTGCGACCTGCAGTTTGATTACAAGGTTTACATGGACACACAGAGGGACGGACGGACGGACGGACATTGTTAGATCAACTCAGAAAGTGATTCTGATTCAATCGGTATAATTAAAGATGGGTCTAGGTCAAATATTTTTGGTTGTTACAAACAGCAGCACAAAGTCATTATACCCAAACCACATAGTGGTATAGGGTATAAAAATAACGACTTATAACCAAAAATTTTAATACAAATATTAGAAAATAAAATAATATAAAAAAATAAAAATAAGCAAAATTAGTTAAATAAAAAATATTAAATATAAACGGATCAGCAAACAAAAAAATTTTTAAAAATAAGAAAAAGGATCAGCTACAAAATTTAAACAGTTCCCTCTTAAAATGCATTGCGTTGCTTATAATTTTAATGGACGATGGTAGCGAATTCCAAAGACGTATTGAGGAGACATAAAATTGCCATTTGGATACTAAATATTGGTATCTAATGTACATTATGTCATGATTTCTAGCCGTGCGCATAAAAACGAGTCTGTCATACAGATATGTTGTTTATATAAGAACAGTAGCGTTTTTATACCCTATACCACTATGTGGTTTGGGTATAATGACTTTGTGCTGCTGTTTGTAACAACCAAAAATATTTGACCTAGACCCATCTTTAATTATACCGATCGAATCAGAATCACTTTCTGAGTTGATTTAACAATGTCCGTCCGTCCGTCCGTCTGTCCGTCCGTCCGTCCGTCCGTCCGTCTGTGTGTCCATGTAAAGCTTGTAATCAAACTGCAGGTCGCAAATATGAACATATTTTGATCAAATTTGGTATATAAGCTTTTATCGGCCATGGGATGAACGCTATTGAAATTGGTGAGAGTCGGTCCATACAAATTACCCATATGAAATCGACATAAATTGCCATAAGATCCAAATTGCCATATAGATCTTACCCAAATTGGGTTTGTATGCGTTCGTTACATCCACTAATGAGTAGTCCAAAAATGATCCCTTTGACCCCATATAGAGCTGCTTCCCGATCTTCAGTTAAATCTATTAAAAAACAAAAATATTGCACTGATTCTTCTCAAATTTTGTTTGTACATATTTTTGCAAAATACAAGAGACTTTACCAAACATGATCAGGATCGGTCCATTTTTGGACCTAGTCCCTTTATAGATATAGCATCCGATATGAACTTTTTCATATCTGCAGCCAAAAAAATTAATAAAAATCCCACTCAAATTTGGTTTTTGCTTTTTTTCAATGTCCAGTTAGTTGGGCCTAAGAGATAGGGTTTCTAAACGCATGGTATAGGGTATCGTATAGTCGGTCTAGACCGACTATAATTTTCTTACTTGTTATCTTTAACAAATTTTCAAATGTTACTCTGAAAAGTTTTTTCGAGTTGTACGAAATCGGCTCATGTTTTCGAATATTGAAAATATATCTTAAAATTGCATTGAAAGTTGACTCAAGCTTTTTATAAGTCTTCGAATCAGTGCTTGCATATATTTCGCAGCCATATAGTAGAGTTGGCATAAGATATGTTTTTGCAAGCAAAATTCGAATGTTAAGGGGGTTATATGTTGTGTATTCCATAGCATTCTAAGCATTGAGTAAGTTCTCCCAGCAGCAGAAGTAATATGGTTAGACCGTGTGAGATTGTCATTAAAAATAATACCTAGATTTTTAGCTGTTGATACGATTTCAATTTTCTGGTTGTTTAACGTAATCAATGGTTCAAAAGGCAGTGTCATTGTTCTTCTTGTAAAAATCAAACACCTTGATTTAGTTGGGGTTGCGCATGTATAAATCTTATTAAGATCTGAATTTAATTTTGAAACGCAATCATTTATGCTGCTTACACCAGTAGTTATATATAACTGAACATCGTCAGCATATATGTGTACATTGCAAAACAATAATTGTTCTACTAGGTCATTCACGTAGATGGTAAAAAGAAGAGGTCCCAGTATTGATCCTTGGGGTACGCCCTTCGTAACTGGCAACACACGAGAGGTTTTATTGTTTGCAAAAACTGACTGGCTACGATTCAACAGATATGAAGACAACAAACGAATAGACCAAGGAGAGAAATTAAACATTTTCTGTAATTTAAAGCATAGATCCTCATGATCCACCATGTCAAACGCTTTAGAATGGTCAAGTAAAACAAGAAAAGAAATATCTCCAGCATCAATACTTTCTCGTATATAACCTGAAACATCTATGAGTGGTGATATACAACTATGCTTGGGTCGGAAATCTGATTGCCTTTTGTCAGTAAATCGTTATCATTAATATGCTTGCTAATTTGTCCATAAACCAGTCGTTAAAAAACCTTGGATAGATAAGGTAGTATGACAATTGGACGATAATCGTTTTGGGGTGGTTATAATTTTTGCGTGTTTCCAACTTTGCGGCTAAATACTCTTTGTAATTATATTATTAAATATATACGTTATAAATGGCAGAACATACGGTAAAATAATTTTTAAAAATTTAGGATGAATATTATCGAACCCTACAGCATCAGATTTAATTGCTTGACAGTTCTCGTATAGTTCTCCAAGTTTTCTTAGTACCAGCTGCAGATGAAGAACGACATGAATAGAACTTGGATTTAGCAGCCTTGATCAGCCTGTTCACTTCTCTTCATGCATTAACATATTCCGTATGTCGATCAGTGATTTTAAACATTTTCCAGCGTTTATATGCAAAATCCCTACGAGTAATAGCTAATTTTATTTCAATATTGAACCACGGTTTCTTCCTAGTATTTTTCTATTTTTCCTCAAAGTTCTCACCGGAACAGATTTACTAAAAACTTGCAACAAATTTTCCTCAAGATATTTCAGTTGATTATCAACCGAGGGCATATAGTAGATACTACTCCAGTTTATTGCTGATAGCTCAAAGGAAATATTGGCATTGATTATGTGATCAAAATCATAATAGTTAATAGTCTCACTTTCATGGTCCAGTTCGAAGTCATATGCCAAGAATAAAAGATCATGTTTGGAGAAACATGGTGCTGACAACATCATATAGGAAGACTTTATGTATATTGCAGACAAAGAATATATCTAATAATGTATTAGTTGTAGTGGCGAAATGAGTTGGCATAGTAGAATTTGTAGGGTCAAAGCCAAATGTTTTCATATCATTAAGTAGATGTTGTTCAACAAGAATATTATAATTGAAATCTCCACACACTACTACGTCATCATATTTTATGGTAAGATTTTCGATAGTTCTCAGAAAACCATCAGTTCTAATTCTACAATTAGATCTATATACAACTCATAATAGTAATTTTCGACCAGTGCTTACAACTTCAACAAATAAGTGTTCTATTATGATATTTGAAGTAGTGTGTGTTAATTTCTTGTACATTATCATTTGAGATACTATCTTGTATATTACTTTTGGGTTAGATTATTGATTTATTAACAAATGTCATATTTTATAAATATTAACATTTTTTGTAATAATGGGATTTTTGTTTAATGTTTACGTTCAAAAAAAAATATACACTTACAAAAATAGCAGAAGCGACTGGAAATTTTGCTTTTATTATTGAAAAATTAAAAATTTTTTGTGGTCAAATTTGCAAATTTAAAAAACGCTAGTAATATTATCTAAAAAGATATATTATCTTCAGAAAAATTTATTATTTTTTGCTGTCAAATTTGTTAATTTCATCAAAATAAATCTGCTGAACACTAGCGCAATGATTTTATTTTTTCCTTAAATTTTGATATGTTGTTGTTTCAGATGATGTTTCTGGATCTGAAAAGACGATAATTAGAATTCACATGCATCAGTATTATCTAATGTATTTGTCGGGACTTTAATTGACATGATGTTGATTGGCGTATGATGCACATTGATGCAGCCTTGTCAGCATTAATTGGTAGCTTACTTGCTGCCCATCTAACTGTAATTTTAATGGATGTAGTGTTGCAATTTGGGCCATGATATCAGTAACTTCATTGTTAATGTAATCATGACTTCATTTTATTAATTCAAATTTGATTGGCATGGAGTATTTCGCAGAAGATGGTGTCTCATTTCTTCAAATATATTTTGTTTACGTTATACTAGTCGAAGGCTTTGAGTCTTCCAAAATTGTTTCCAGTCGCTACGGTACAAATGATACCATGAACATATCAGAGTCCAAAATATTTTCAACTATTACTTGTTTGTATTGTTTTTGTCCGGGAAAGCCATCAACACCCCATTTACAAAAAAAGAATTAACTTTGTGTTTCCATTGCGATTCATACCTACAAATACATAAAAAGAGTGGTGTGTTTTGTAAGCAGATATCGAAACTGGTAACTGAACAAATAATGAAAGTGATAATAAACTACACAATACCTAAAGCACAAATTTAACACACCATTGTACATTTATAGGGCTGTTAAAATTGCCATCATTTGAAAATTTTTTTGAGTAATTTCATTAAATCAAAAAGTGTTTTTCCCGCGGGTCGTCGCGGGTGCAAAAGTATATATATCGTTATAGAGGACACTTTCACCTTTCTTTGAGTGGTATACGTTTCTTGTTCTCTTTTGTGGCCTGCAACTTCTATTCCACTAAAGTTGAAATCTGACAAAAATATAGTAGTTTAACAAATATTTCAGAACACCACTAATATTAAACGGTATTACTGTGATAACTTACAACAACAAAAGACCACAATTCTACGAACCTTATACTTAGAAGAGATCACAGTCCATTATAGATGATAACTTGCTAGTAGTGACCATTTATTTTTGACCAAAAAAAAAAAAAATCATCGTTTTCTGAAATAAAAAAAACAAGTAAGAAAATTATAGTCGGTCTAGACCGACTATACAATACCCTATACCATGCGTTTAGAGACCCTATCTCTCAGGCCCAACTAACTGAATATAGAAAATAAGCATAAACCAAATTTGAGTGGGATTTTTGTTAATTTTTTCGGCTGCAGATATGAAAAAGTTCATATCGGATGCTATATCTATATGGGGACTAGGCCCAAAAATGGACCGATTCTGACCATGTTTGGTAAAGTCTCTTGTATTTTGCAAAAATATATACAAACAAAATTTGAGAAGAATCAGTGCAATATTTTTGTTTATTTATAGATTTAAGTGAAGATCGGGATGCAGCTCTATATGGGGCCTATGACTAAGAGTTGTTCAATAGGGATCATTTTTGGACTACTGATTAATGGATATAATATATACATACAAACCCAATTTGACTAAGATTTGTATGATAATTTGGATCTTATGGCAATATATGTTGATTTTGTAGGGGTCATTTGTATGGGGGCTAGGTCTGAACATGGCCGATAAAAGATCAAATACCAAATTTCGTCAAAATATATTCATATTTGCGATCTGCAGTTTGATTACAAGCTTTACATGGACACACAGACGGACGGACGGACGGACGGACATCGTTAAATCGAATCAGATAGTGATTCTGATTCGATCGGTATAATTAAAGATGGGTGTAGGTCAAATATTTTTGGTTGTTACAAACAGCAGCACAAAGTCATTATTCCCAAACCACATAGTGGTATAGGGTATAAACAGTCGAGGTTGACAGCATCCCACGCCCACAATTTGCAATAGTTTATCCTAAATTTTTAGCTGCCTTAGATATACGAGCTTGGATATATTAGCTATATGCCGTCAAAATTTTAAGAATCGGTGACAAAAACATTGGCCAAAAAAATCAAAATTTCAGCCACGCACAGGTCTGTTTGATCGGTTTAATTTTAGTTAAAACAAACCGGTTTGTATTCGTTTGACTTAAGTTTAGTTATTTTGAGATGAATACCAAGATTAAAGAGAAAATTATACTAAAGCTTAGAAATTAGAATAAAATTGTTCCTTAAATAGCTACAAATTCCTCACTCTGGTCGCCTCTCCCAACTAACTGAACGCAAGAAATATTTTGATGTCAGTGAAATATAATCTCAAGACTTCAGCTGCCCAAGATAGTTGTAAAATAAAACAATTCCTTGAAAAATTCACTCATGAAAACGTCGTTAAAATCTGACTATCGTGGTTGTACAGTACGTAGAAATGACTTCATTTCCGATGTCAATGAAAAAAAAATATTGGACTTTATAAATGAGTATGTGAAAAATTTCCGAAATGTATTTTCTTTTGAGATGATAGCAAATTTTGCATTTCCGACATTGAAGGAAAAAAGTTGGAACTTCCATAAATAAAGGAAATCTTTTGCCAACGGTTAAATACGGTAGAGGTGGTATTATGGTTTGGGGCTTCATGGCTGGCAAAGAGGTTGATAAATTTGTATTTACTGAGTTTAAAATGTATCAAATTTAATACATTAACATTTTTAAACAAAACTTGAAACAAAGTCCACTACAACTGCAGAAGTTTTTTGATCTCAAAATGATAATGATAAATAACATATGCCACACAATCTCAAGCTGTGATTGCTTTACAATACTAAAAATCAATTGAAAGCATCACCCAGATTTAAATCTTATAGAGCCTTCGTGAAATTTAGTAGAGCGCAGCATCCGTCAGCACAAAATTATCTCAGAAGTGATTTTGGATGAGTGGGGTAAAATAAGTAGAGGATCTTTTAAATTTGGTAATTTCGAGGTCTTGAAGAAAAAAGTTATTTATTTTATATTAATATTTAAAATTAACAATTACGTTTATTTAGGAATTGTAAATTTTTTTTTTCCATAAAATTTGTTAAAGGCATAAATCTTAAATACACTTAAAAATAACTAAAAATGTTACTATGAAAAATGTAAAAAAAGTTAAATACTTATTTTTTTTAATAAATTATTAAGTTATTTATTATTAAATTTTATGTGCAGGGATGCTTTTTCTAGCAAGTGTATATATATTAAAAAAAATTGACTTAACTACATGCCATTAGGTTACAAAAAACTTACAAAAATTAGGTAATGACACCATTTGGTCCATACCGCAATTTTAATATAAATTTACACATTTTTTGGTATATATTTTGGTTCAGTAGTTCATAAATATTATTACTTTATTCTTTACTCAACACAACTATTGTAAAAATTAGTTGAATGATTCCTTTCTAATACATTTTGTTGCTTTACCCAAATTAGCTAATGTAACTAACAATTGTTGGATTCGCCTTTTTGCATCTTATTGTCAAGAAGCACTGCTTAATTCTTTTCGTGCTTTGCTTTCAACAGTTTACTTGCAAAATGGCATACTAGAACGATGATGAGATGCAAGAAGCGCACAGTGGCACCATTTGAGTTTTTTCGTTGCAAAAATCATATCTTTTGAACCGAATAACATAATTGAACAGTTTAAACAGCATATGATAGATAACTGTTCAGCCTATAAAATGAGCGTTTGAAAAGGGTGCTGCGCTTTGTAGGGGCCTACGTATGGGTTATCAAAAATAAAATTTGTAGAAAAATCAATTTTATGGTAACTAAAAAAAAATTATTTTTACATTTTTAGATTGTTTTTATTTGTTTTCTTTAGGGTTTTAAATTATTACCCAAGAAATTAAAAAAAAAATATGTCTTTTTTAAGTTTATTTTTTCAATTTTCTGTAAAATATTGATCACAATTCGTAAGAGAAGCTATATCTAAAAGACTAATCTTTCTAAACTATAATTATTTTCTAACTCTATTCGTGACTTCACATGCCGCAGGGAAGAAATAAGTGGATCGGAAGATGCTGCCAACATGTTGCAGAGGTCCTCATTTTCCCTTCCCCTTGTTGCTTTGAATGTGTTCTGCAATCTATATTTTTTATAAAATTTGTTAAGACACTCCTGTGCTTCTTCAGAAAGCTCTCCAATTGGCAAAGACTGGTACTCAATTATATCTTTGCCATGTGCCAATATTTTATGGACGGTCGGGGTCAACTTCTTCTGTGGATACATTTCTGCTAAAAGAGATGCAGTTTTCGATGCATATTCTCCATATTTTGTAGAATTGACATTTTCTTTGCAGTTTAAAACATTCAAGATCGTTCCCAATCTTTTCACGATTTGATTGTCAATTCCAGTGATTCTAGTTACTGCCTCATCATTTTCAAAAAATCTCCTAGAAGTGTTTCCATCGTTTGAGTTACCGTATCCGTGCTTGGGACAGTCTACTTTTAGTCCAACTTGTTTAAAAAAAGCATCCTGTATTTGTTTCTTTCTGATCTTTTCCTTATCCTTTATTGATGTATTTTCATCGAAGTTTTCCTCCTCTTGTGGTAGGGTATACGCCAGTTTTAGGAAGAACTCCATACACCTTATGCTTGCGAGCAATGGTGACATTCCATATTCGTAATTCTCCTCGTTTGTAGAATCGTTTAAATTACCAAAGTTCTTCTGACTCTTTTTGCAAATCGGGCATGACAATGTTGAGGTTGTTCCTGTCAGTTCATTTATGACTTTTCCGTCAATCATGGTCAGGTGGTACTCGTAATTGCATTCAATATATTTTCCATCTCCAATTTGCAGCTTTGTAGGCTTAATCTTGCTTATTTGTTCTTCAATGTCCTTCACCGTAGTCCTTATGAGTTCTGCCGATTCCCTTGCAAACTGAAACACTATTGGTCGGCAATAGTGCACTGATGACGGATGTGGATTTGTCCAGTATAGGGAAACATCAGATTTCAGCCGAAAAGGAACAACAGATGCCATAAACTTATTTCCGTCCGATATTGTAGCGTCATCGGAAGATATCCTTTGCTTATAAACGCTTTGTCCGGATGATCCATCGCAGCCCCATTTGCTGATCAATGTCAGTTTCTCAGGAAGAATTTTCACCTCATTTTCAGGAAGACTCTCCAACAACCGTTTTGCTGTATGGCCCATGAGATCTTGTAGACTGGCTTTCACAGAGACTTCCGTAAACTCGTATGCAGTGGTCGTGAATTTATTTTGGCTTGCGTAATATGCTTGTATCCTGGTAAAATGTCAGCCCGTGTCGCATCAAGGATGCCCGTAGTATCTCATATTTTTCTTTGGAAAGTTTTAAGTCCATAAACAAGGCCAAGGCTTCTTCGGAACCATACTTTTTAATGTGTGCGTTTGTGGGCGTGGGAATGCTTTCTTTAATACTTTTTAGTCGCAGTGGGCTTGCATCAGCAACAGATTTTGTAAACAGATTTTGTAAACAGATTTTGTAATCTGCGACGTAACTCTTTCACTATCCTTTGTATATTTAATAGACAGCGCGTCCGATAAATGCTTCGTGGTCAAGTCATTGGTGGCATCGGCAAGTTTCATCTTTCTTGTGAAAATTGAACAATCCTCAATACTTTTTTTTGGCATTCCTTTTGCTCCTCTGGTTGATGTGGTGGGTTTATCTACTGCCAATATATCCAGGATGGTGTCTTCATTAAGCCAGTCCTCGTATTTGGAGTTGAAGTTCTGCACGGTTCGATTAAATTTCAACCATTTTGCCTTAATATTTGCATATATCAGATAAAAATTATTTTTTATAATTTCGCTTCTCTCAATATTTCCGTATAAGCTATCAAGTTCTTCTAAAGCAGCTTCGGTGAAAAACTTTGGTGTGGTTGACCTTCTAAACAGTTCAAATAAATTTAAATTGTTAAACGCCATGGTTTCAGTACTTGTTGCGCCAACTTTCAGTCGTAGACTAATCCAGCCATTATAATTATTTTGCAATATATAGGCTTATGCTACCATGCCTAAAAACTTACCTGTTCCCTGCATACATATGGATTTAGGCTGAATTATGCAATTTTGATATTATGCTCGTATCTAAATAAGATTTGTGCCTACCTGGAGGGACCATAAGTCAATATTGTTCTTGACCATTTGTACTCCAAAGTAATTTTTAAGTGAGGTGCGTACCTGCGAATTTCAATGAGTAGTTTTTTGTGCATCCTGTGTCTGTAACAGAATATTGGGAGTAGACTTTGGCAGAGGCTCACAGGTAGACAACCGACTTAAAATGCAATTTTCAAACTATTAGATCAAACTACCGTCAGTCAAAACATGTAAGGGATGCACGCCATACAATCTCTGCAACCATGTCTTTTTAATCTTTTTTACCTCTAGAAGCCAAACGGGCACGTACGGGCAGATAAAACCTTTTGAATTATGTAAAGAAATAATCAAAGAACATGTTTTGCAAATATGGCAAATATAGAAAAATATGGATTTTTTTTATTTTCCGTCACAATTGAAAAATACGGATAGTTTTTAAATAGTGATTTACCAAGAGAAACACAAAGCAAACAGTTAATTTTTTTTTTTTTTATCATTATACATTCAATAAATACATCAACTTTGAACGGTTATATCTTCTAAACTAAAAATGTGATATTATTAAATGTAGCATATTTGAAATCGTTGAAAAGTTTCCTATAACATGGGTTTATTCAAAACTTCGTCGGCGCACAAGAAAATTTTGATTTTTGCAACCTCGTTTGCTCTACGGGCGCCACTGTGCAACGGTTAAATACGGTAGAGGTGGTATTATAGTTTGGGGCTTCATGGCTGGCAAAGAGGTTAATAAATTTGTATTTACTGAGTTTAAAATGTATCAAATTTAAAACATAAACATTTTAAAACAAAATTTAAAACAAAGTCCACTACAACTGCAGTAATTTTTTGATTTCAAAAGGATAATGATAAATAACATATGCCACACAATGTCAAGCTGTGATTGATTTACAATACTAAAAATCAATTGAAGGCATCACCCAGATTTAAATCTTATAGAGCCTTCGTGAAATTTAGTAGAGCGCAGCATCCGTCAGCACAAAATTATCTCAGAAGTGATTTTGGATGAGTGGGGTAAAATAAGTGGAGGATCTTTTAAATTTGGTTATTTCGAGGTCTTGAAGAAAAAAGTTATTTATTTTATATTAATATTTAAAATTAACAATTACGTTTATTTACGAATTGTAAATTTTTTTTTCCATAAAATTTGTTAAAGGCTTAAACTTTAAATACACTTAAAAATAACTAATAAATAACTTAATAATTTGTTTAAAAAAAAATAAGTAGTTAACTTTTTTTATATTTTTCATAGTAATATTTTTAAATTTTAGGTGTACGGATGCTTTTTCTAGCAAGTGTATATATATTAAAAAAATTGACCTTAATACATGCAAAAATTACAAAAATTAGGTAATGGCACAATTTGGTCCATACCGCAATTTTAATATAAATTTTCTCTTTTTTTTGTATATATTTTGGTTCAGTAGTTCATAAATATTATTACTTTATTCTTTACTCAACACAACTAATGTAAAAATTAGTTGAAGGATTGCCTTCTAATACATTTTGCTTTACCAAATTAGCTAATGTAACTAACAATTGTTGGATTCCCCTTTTTACATCTTATTGTGAAGAAGCACTGTTTAATTCAATTCGTGTTTTGCTTTCAATAGTTTACTTGCAAAATGGCATACTAGAACGATGATGAGATACAAGAAGTGCTCAATGCAGAAAATGACACTGAAATTTCAGATTGAAATACTGGTAACATTTCGAAAAATATCGAATCAAGTTCTTCTGAAAATTGAGTGCATAGGAAACTCTCTTAGCTGCACCTAGCTCTATTTATTCCTTATTTGCAACTAAAAAGAAGGTGGTATGAAGTGCCACTCCATTACCTTAGCTTATGGGAACTGCGGCTGAGAATATTATCTCAACACAAAGAGATTTTCAGTGTTTAGATGCAGTGACATGCTGTCAGCTTTTCTGTTGCTTTTGCCACCTCCAATAGAAAGAGTTGTTACTGAAAATTTTAATAAGTATGGCAGGTGAAGTTTGGTGATATATGGAGCGATATTGATGAAGACGCATTGCACGCATATATTTCTGTGCTCATTCTTGCAGGCGTATGTCGCACAGTGGCTGAAAATCGTTTTTCATTGGCCAAAATCCTGTAACATTTGAACCACTCAAACTATTTTAGTAATTTTATAATATTTTTATAAAAATAAAAAGTCTTATTTTCGACATTTATCATTGAGTTAGAAACAGTGATGCCAGGCCTTTTCTCAAAAATCTCTACGCATATGAAAAAAATCCCTTCTTTTCCCTACACCCACTTTTTTTCTCCCCACATTTTTCTCTAGACTACTTTTTTAAATTTTTCAAAAAATAAAATTTTATTTTCAATTCGTACATTTTTAATTTCAATAATGCAAAAATAACATAAAAACGAAGAAAAGTAACACAAAAAATAAGATAAAAATATCTTAAGAATTACATAAGAATAACAGATATTATAAAAAAATTATTTTTACAATTCTGTATAATTCACCTTTTTGATATGGCTAGATGTGTATTTAAAATTTACAGAATTAATTAAAATGGCTTGCAAATTAGATCGTATAACTAGTGAATCCAACCTCGAGTATCGAGTACCCGGGTCCTCGGAATTTTATTGCTTTTTTCGATTACTCGATTACCCGGGTATATACGATAATTATACTTGGGCTTGTATTTGATTTGTATACCCTCCATGCCACTGTGAAGAGGGTATATATCAGTTTGTCATTCCATTTGTAACGCACCGAAAAATGCATTTGCGACCCCATAAAGACTATATATTTTTGATCCTTATAACAGCTCGAGTCGATATAGCGATGTCCGCCTGTCCGTCTGTCCGTTAATATTGCTGCTGAAGACAATGATTCAAATGAAGAATTCCAAGACGATGATGACTATTCTCATGAAAGTGATAATATTGGGCACGTTGATTTATTTGTTTCTGACTCCAATTTGAATTTTGAAGATGAAACTATAAGTGACATTCCCGAAGTCCGTAATGATATTAAGGTCGTCCTAGCGGAGACTCGAAAAATAATATTTTTTAAAAAGTCAGCTTTAGGAAGCAGTATTCTGCAAAAACATGTTTATTTATTTATTTATTTTATTTATTTATTTAATTCCATATCCTGTACAACAAGATAGAGTCTTACATTTAAAGTGCAGAAACGTATTGCGTTAAAAAGAAAACATTTTACAATATAATTAATTATTAACATAACATTTTTAGTATAATATAACAATATTGATAAAAAATAGACTATTTAAAAAAGTCAAATAAAAAAGTTTTGAAACTTTAGCACTGCTGTTTTGTTGTTGACAGTGGAAGATTGATCCAAACACGTGCGGCATGTACATAAAATTGCTATTCAGATACTAGGCATTGATGCCTTGGAATTACAATATTTCGGTTTCTTGGCGATTGGAAAAAACGGATTTTGTCAAATATATATTTGGGTGTTTGTCTGTTTATTATTTTATGAAAAAATGTAAGAGTGCGAATTTTCAACATATTACCAATCGAGACCCCGTAAAGATTACTGGAAACAGAGGAAACATGATCAAATCTTCTCAATCCATACACATATCTTATAATATTATTAAACAAGACATTTAGTTTCCTGTTACTAACTGCATCACAGCTTCCAAATAGCTCACACCCATACAACAGGGAAGGAATCAGATACGTCTTGGCAAGTAAGGCCCTTATACTTAAAGGGGTGAAATACTGCGTGGACCAGACAGCTCGTAGTTTTGCATAAGTTTGACCAACCAGTGAATTTATATGATCAGTCGATGTCAAATTGCTATTGAAAGTTATCCCTAGATTTTTCGCCGTATTAACAATTTCAATTTTCTGGCCATTTAAAGCAATGTCTTCAGTAATGGTGGGATTTAAACTTTTTTTCGTATAACAATGCATTTAGATTTCTGTGGATTCAAACAGAGTCCGTTAGCATTAGCCCAAAGGCAGATTCTGTTTAAGTCGTCATTTAGAAGGGTTATGCCTGGAGCAATATTCTGAACTGGGCTACTTAAAGTGAGTTGCACGTCATCTGCGTATAAATGTATCTTACAATTGGAGAGTTGTTTTGGCAAATCATTTGCGAACAAGGAAAATAAAATTGGACCTAAAATAGAGCCCTGAGGCACTCCCCTAGTAAGGGATAATCTATCTGACCATAGACCGTGTGCGGTTCGAAAGATATGATAATATAAGTTTGGTTGATGTATCCGTAAATCTAAAAAAGTGTTTCAGTTTTCCAAGGAGTATATCATGGTCTACCGTATCGAAGGCCTTAGAATGGTCTAGAAGCACTAAAAAGTTTAAAATTTCCATTTTCCAGTTCTTGCCGTATGTTCTCACTAACTTCCACAAGAGCCGTAACGCAGCTATGGCTCTGACGAAAATCAGATTGCGTACTGCAAAGCAAATTATGTGTATTTACATATGAAATCGTTTATACAACAGTTTTTGCAAGACTTCCGCTAGAAAACACAATATGGCTATAGGTCTGAATTCTCCATTTGACTTAGGTAAGGGCACAATTTTTGCATGTTTCTAGTTTAGCGGGTACATACAAGACATTATAGTAGTATTAAACAGATGAATAACATACGGCAAAATCAGGGCTAGAAGTAATCTTATAAATTTTGGGTGTAAGTTATCACTGCCCATTGCATTTGTTTTCATTAAAGAGCACATTGAAATAGCGTCATTTTGAGTTACGCAAGAAAATTGAAAATGTTCGCTGATTAACCTGTTATCTGTATTTAAAGTGTCTGAGGAAAAATTATAAAAAGTGGAATTTGCTTTAATAACAGGTGCGTTGGTGAACGTTCTGTTAAGCATATTTGCATCTACTTGGCAAGCAATGTTGTTCTTCGCATTACCAATTCCTATTTGGCGAATAGTATTCCAAGTCTGTCGAGAACTGCTCGCAGTGCTAAACCGTTTGGAATAACATTCGGTTTTAGCATATCTGATATGTCTATTAACATTTTCTACTCCACCTGGTATATGCATTTGTGCAAGAAGGCAAAAACCTTCGCTTGTTACCCGTTTGCAAGACTCGCTGGAATTCCATGCTTCCTATGATAAATCATTTTTTAAAATTGAGTCACTGTATAAATACAGCCTTAATTGAACTAGAACAATTTTGCAGTGCAAATATCGATGTTTGAAAGGAAATATCGCAAGTTCTCGGGCCTATAGAGCTTGCGGTCAAAGAATTAAGTAAAAAAGACAGCAACATACTTATTGCCGAGGGGGTTTTCATATTTCTTTTCAGTAAATTGCAACAGGTTGATACAGAACAAGTAAATGAAATTTTTTCTGCCCTAAAAATAAGAATTAATGAAAGGCGAAATAAAGTTATTATATTTTTATTGTTTTTTTCATTTTTGCAAAGTGGTATATATTCTTATTCGCAGACTAATAACTACTTCACGTATTCTTCAAAATATTCAGTAAAGTCGTTAGCAAAAGAGACAATTGAAAGATTGTTTCGTGAATCGGATAAGCAAGTTGAAATTGAAAACAGAGAAGAAACTGATTCAGAACCTGAGGTGTCTACTATGGATGATATGCAAAAAACCATCAATTCGATTATGGCGGTCCCACAAGAGGGCAGCAGAATATCATCGTTGGAAAAGGACCTAAAGCTGATCGAAGTAAATTGTAGAAAAAGGGATTTCATACAGAAAAATTGTACCAGGCTTGACTTACCCCTCAATCAACCTCAACATCGAGTGCATGAGTTTTTTCAGTAGCATCTAGTTTTTTAACTAAGGTGCGCAATCAGATAAAAATGGAAACCTTAGATAGACCAGTATTTCTTAAATATTTTTTTTTAAATAAAAAATGAACTATTTAAATACGTGTTCTTTTTTCTAAAAATATTACGTTGTTTTTTAATTTTGCTTAGTACCAGGGTATATAATAAAATAAAAGTAAAATTAATAAAGTTAGCAGACTAATCACGTATTTGGATGCACTACTTATAATGCAAACAGAATTTTGGCTTTTGGTTTTAAAATATTTTTTATGATATTGATTATTAGCATGTTTGCTTAGATCTGATTTATGGCAAATTAATATTTTTTTTCAAGCCTTGCATCTGCATTTAAAATCGCCATCTTTGTCCTGTTCCAGTCATCCCATTAGCTTCTCGTCTCACAACCAACTTGAGCAATATCTTTGTTTCTGTATTTCTTTGATGTGTTTTCAACATCATCGTAAAATTCGATTACGAAAACCTACAATTCGACAAAAGTAAGAAATCTTTCCCTTTGAAAACAAACCTTACAAAAAGGGAAAAATCCCTACACTTGGCATCTTTGGTTAGAAATTAATCAGGCTCAAGATGAAATGTTTTATTTTAAATAAAGCAAAAAACATTGGCACATTTGTTTCAATAATTGATCTATAGTCTACATGACACGTTATACAGCTGTTTCAGGTCGAGTCACCAACCCTCATCAGTAACCAAAAGCAGTAGATAGTTTGTTTGATAAGAAGTTAATTTCATATACATTTGCTGAAAACAACCAAATGAGAATCCAAGCAGGTTATACTATATAATAAACTAAAATAAAATTTTTTTTCAGTACTTTTTTTTAATGGATAGACTTTTAATTGAACTTGGCTCAGTTTTAATTTCAGCAAAATTGATTTAATACTTTTTAAGGAATTCTGGCTCAAACTTGAAATTTTTAATTTTTTAACTCTCCGTCTAGCAAAACTTCTGTTACTCTTAAACGCATGACAAGGTCTGTAGGGACCTATTTTTGTTGATATGACATTTTCTATGAAAAATACATTTTAAAATTTTTGTTTTGTTATTTTATTATTGTTTATTAATTAAAGTGTTGAAAAATAAATTAAAATATTTTTTTGTTTTTACTAACATAATTCATTTTTATGAATTTTATTATGAAAATTTAGTTTTACAATGAATAAAACTTAAACAAGTAAGAAAACTATAGTCGGTCCAGACCTACTATACGATACCCTATACCATGCGTTTAGAAACCCTATCTCTTAGGCCCAACTAACTAGACATAGAAAATAAGCAAAAACCAAATTTGAGTGGGATTTTTATTAATTTTTTTTGGCTATGATATGAAAAAGTTCATATCGGATGATATATCTATATGGGGACTAGGTCCAAAAATGGACCGATCCTGATCATGTTTGGTGAAGTCTCTTTTATTTTGCAAAAATATATACAAACAAAATTTGAGAAGAATCAGGACAATATTTTTGTTTTTAATAGATTTAAGTGAAGATCGGGAAGCAGCTCTATATGGGGCCAAAGGGATCATTTTTGGACTACTCATTAATGGATGTAGTGAACGCATACAAACCCAATTTGAGTAAGATCTATATGACAATTTGGATCTTATGGCAATTTATGTCGATTTCATAGGGGTAATTTGTATGGGGGCTAGGTCTGAACATGGACTGATTCTCACCATTTTCAATAGCGTTCATCCCATGGTCGATGAAAGCTCACATACCAAATTTCATCAAAATATATTCATATTTGCGACCTGCAGTTTGATTAAAAAGTTTACATGGACACACAGACGGACGGACGGACGGACGGACGGACGTACGGACATTGTTAAATCAACTCAGAAAGTGATTCTGATTCGATCGGTATAATTAAAGATGGGTCTAGGTCAAATATTTTGATTGCTACAAACAGCAGCACAAAGTCATTATACCCAAACTACATAGTGGTATAGGGTATAAAAAACTATTGTTGCGATGGTTGTTCCTCATTTTGAGTGAAGGTTAAGCACCGATGCATTAATATTGAATGCTCTGCACAAACTGCATTGTTTCAGGGACAGCAATAGGCCCTTCTTTTGCATTGACTACCGTACTCTGAACGGCTTAGTCGACATGATGGCCTGTTTGTCCTTAGCGCAAACGACGGTGCAGCTGCTTCTGTTGGTCTTGGTACTATCTATAATGAAAAAATATATATAATCATTCTGCTTTTGACATTTAGAATTCTTAATTCTTACCTTGACATCAAATTCCTCCATTGCATTCCGTATCCTTGGATATGCAGTTATGCGAGTATTCAGGGCACGTTCTCCAATGTTGGGTAATGCCAGTTGCTTAGTAAGCATATGGAGGAATGAGCGCCGTCTGTCGCTTCTCTTCACTGGCTTCATCTCGTTGAATATTATGAATGCAGCTAATGCAGCGATGTCGAGCATATTGTAAAACATGGCAAGCGGCCAGCGCTTTGTTGAGCGCTTGCATGTATACGTACCAAGCATCTGGTCGATAGTATCAACGCCGGATTTGTTGGCATTCTAATCAAGAATGGCTAAGGGCTTCTTCTTTTCAGTTTCCATGTTCACATCGCAAGTGTAATGTTGTGTAGATAGCAAAATTACTGATTTATTCTTCCTGGGCACATATGAGCATAGTGCAATATTGCTTTCGATGAACCCAAACAATGTGCTGTTGATTGGCCGCGTACAAATTTTATGTAACTCCCGTGGCACAAATGTTTTGTTAGAGCGTACTGTTCCAACATATGCAGTTTTCTTTCTCATCAAAATACGCGCCAAGTTCAATGTACTGAAGAAATTGTCAGCATAAATTGTGCGGCCAGAATCCAAATATTTATCCGCAAGAGCAAGTACAACGTTCTGCCCTTGATTTATTTCACGCTCCTGGTCAGGCAATTTACCAGAATAAATCATTCCTTTGACAGGATAGAATGATTTTGAGTCACACAACCACCATACCTTTACACCATACTTGACTGGCTTCGACGGAATATATTGTGTGACGCGGGTACGGCCTCTGTATGGGAATAACTGCTCATCAACTGTCAGTGAATCATGCGGAGTGTAAGCTGCTGCTAAGTTAGACTGCAACATTTGCCAAATATTATCAACTGCCGCAGTTTTGCTGTTGATTAGTCGCTGCTGTCGCGTATTTCCATTGTCGGATCTAAGGCATTGTTTTATGGACATAAAACGATTATACGACAATGCAGCTTTGTATATTGGACAACGCGTTGGGGCCCATAACTGTGCAGAAGGCTCATTATTTGATTTACAAATGTTAAATTCGAAGAACTCGTTTAAAATGTGTTCAAACAATAAAACAGCTAAAAAGAAGATAAAGTAAAGTTTATGTCTTAATGATTTCTTGTAGTTTCAGTACAAGGTCCCTACGGACCTTGTCATGCGTTCCCGTACTACTCACCTTTAAACCTCAATAAAAACTAAACTATTGGGCGCATCACCTTGAATTTTCTTTTAAACGATTTCTGATAAAATTCTCTTGGAAAGCAGGGTAACTTTTGGGGTACCTTGTCCTGGCGAAATATGAGTAATTTCAGTTTGAAAATAACCCAGGGACCTTCTCGCTTACCGAAGGGTTAACATTTACCGTTAAATTTTTTTTTTAATTTTTTTTTTTATTTATTAGAAAAATTTCATGTTTGGATTTTAATAAAAATTTTAAAAATTTGGGTTTCTAAACTCTTTCTTTTAACTCATACCCTGTCTGTCTGTCTGTCTGTCTACCATGGGTGGACCCCATTCCCCCTTATCCAATTGATCTGAAACTTGGCCAATAGTCTTGTCGTGACAACAGAATAATTTTGACTTAGTCAAGCACAGTCACGCGTGGTCCCGCATACTCACGGAGTGATCTAAATGTCATTTCCCCTGATCCGATCGATCTGAAACTTGGTCGATATAATTGCTGTAAAGAAAGATCAACTTCGACGTAGTCACGCGCAGTCACGCATATTCACGCACAGTCACGGAGTGATTTACAACCTATTTTCCCTTATCCGATTGATCTAAAACTCGGTCGATAGACTTGCTGTGAGATGAGATTAACTTTAACATAGACACGCACAGCCACGGAAAGATTAAATCCCCACTTTCCCTCATCCGATGGATCTTAAACTTTGTCCATAGACTTGTTGTGACCAAAGATTAATGTTAAGATAGTCACACACAGTCAAATACAGCCATGGAGATATTCAAAACTCATATTCATAAGGAAAGAAAGAGTTTTAATAAAAACTTTGTTTTATGGGTTAAATTATTTTAATTTATACACTTAAAAAAATTTCTACAGTAGAAAAAAAAATAGTAAAATAATCTGGAAATTTTGCTATTATTGCTGAAAAATTAAATTTTTTTGTTTTTTCTGGGTTTAGGTTTTTTTAATTTCTATAACGATTTATTATATTTTGTACTATATAACCGGTGCACGATGTACATTTTCATAATTTTTTTTATTAATTCTCTCAATTCGGGAAATATGTTCTCGGTGCCACTTTTGAATGGCGATATAACTGACACACGACTATGGCATATTCTACCCCCTATTACCTCGATGACAAATTTCAAATTTAACAGCACTTTTAAATTAAATTTCTACATTTCTCAAGTAACATGTTGCACCTATAATCTAATTTTAACTAGAAAGATCTTTATGTCAGAACCTGAGGATGTTCCCCATAACCTAAATGATTTAAGCTATCGCATAACAAATCAAAATCTTACAATCGGAACTTAACGGTAATATTATAAATATGGGTAAAGATCTGTTGGAATCCGTATAGGATTCCATTCTTCATCGAAAATTAATAAATTTTTACCATCCGTATCATCTCAAACATGTTATGTTGAACTGAATTTACGATAACTTTTAACCAGTATTAAGTCGGTATTAACAGCACATTTAAGTTTAATTAGAAATACCTTTTAAGCGAATAATAAAACCACACAGATAAATATTGTCACCGGCCTCATCAAAAATACCCCAAAAAATAAAAGAACGAAAAGCAAGTAAAAATGGAAACACACAATCATTTACCGAAATACTTAATCAATACCAAATCATTAACAAATATATTTTGTATATACAATTTTTTTTTTATAGTAATCAGGGCATATCTGGGGAAAAGGAAGTAAAAAGAACAGCCAAATAAAACGACGAATATGCGATTTTATCAAACAAATTACAAAAAACAAATAAAAAAATATAACCAAAAATGTGAGCAAGTAGTCAAAAGGGAGTTTTAGAGCTTGTTATGTCGAAAATTATCAAAGAAAAAAATTCATTAAAACACCTACAAATATTGGATACTGCGTTAAAAAACAACAATTAAAAATACTACGCGCCATGCAGTTGTCAATTGTCCGAAGGTGGCTGCCTGCATGGAATGAAATGTCTGCAATTAAAAGCGCCGCTACAGCAACAAGAAAAACAGAAGAGTGATATAATATTCTGGAGTTTTGTTTAAAACTGTTAAACTGACTGCTAAATAACAAACGACCCACTTAAACATTATGCACAACCTGCACCGACCCACCATCACCAACACTAATGCACCATATACTTATGAAAATGCACTTGAGTTTATGTATTATCGTTACGAATAGAGATATGAACAAGAGTGAGAGTGCGTCGGGCCTGCAATTTCTTTTTTTTTTATTTTAAAAATTCAAAAAACAAAAGTAGGAGTAGGCCTTTTTTTGGAAAAATAAACCAAAAAAGTCAACTTTACAAAAACCCAAAGACAAACAACAAAATTATAATAATATTACAACAACTGCTGTACCATGCAACAACACTGACTGACAATAAAATATGGCGTCTGTACATTTTATCATTATATAAAAATAAACAAAAACAAAAACAAAAAAGATAAAAAAACTAAAAATCAACAACTTTTAACAAAAAGTTTATTAAAAAAAAAACTGCAAAACAACCAAAAAAAAAAAATATATAGCGATAAATAAAAAAGCAAGACCCATCCCATGTTGGAAAAAAAATAAAAAAAGCAACGACATCAATGACCAGGCCACATATCAACAATATATGCATCAAAAACGTAAACAAGCACTACGCATTTTGAGAATAAGTACACATGATATTTCAGAATTTGGTTTTCAAATTTTCTATTAGAGTAAAACAAAAAAAAAAACCAAGCAATAGTGTCAAATTCGGCTGTGCTGAAGCTTTGGTACCCTCCACGAGTGTTCTAAACTGAATATTATAACCAAGGTTTTTAATGGTAATAGACAAAAAGAGCGTACTTTCAAGGTTTTTTTAATTGAAAAAATTATTAAATACAACAAATGTGAAAACATACACACAGAAAATAAATTTTCCAATCGAATTGTTCAAAACTTCAATAACCGTATTTTCGATTGTAGCAACAGAAATTTAAGAGGAGCTTCATATTTTCTATTGTGATATAACATTAACTGTTACAACCACAGAATTTTATTCGTAATTAAATCGAAATTCGGGTACTAGCTTCATCGCAATGCGGTTGGCAGTAAATTCGGTAGCTACAATGAATCTGTTTCCTGTGTGTACAATCATATTATTTCTCTTCTTATTTATTAGCGATGCATACACATTTTTTTCTTGTTTTTGTTTATTTCACATGTACAACAATCAAGCAAAAATGTGTATGCATGCTGACATACTGTGAGCGTAAAAATAAAGTAAACAGCAAAATTTGATCTTTAAATTGTCTTATAACAAAATTATTATTCAGTTACGATAAAAAGTAATATTACACAGTTTAATACTATACCATTTAGAGATTGACTGCTATAAAACATGAAATCAAATCAATTGGGAATATCGCACAAATCTCTCGAAAGTGAAAATACATCAGATTTTACGCATCAAAAAAAGTAAACAGTGGTAACACTTACTTACGCTTTTTTATATTTCGGGGAAGAACCTAATCTTTTTGTGACAAATGTGTACTGATCACGTGTTCCGGTTTACACTCGGAAAATATTTTAGATTAAAAAGAAAAATGTAAATCTGTGCACGAAATTGGCAAAATTGTGGGTAGGAACCACTGGACAATAAAAAAAGTAGTTGATGAATGCGCCAAACACCATCAGGTTGAAGATTTAACGAGATCTGGATGCCCAAATCAGCTTAGTGGTACTGAAGTTAGCGCTGCTGTAAGAGAAGTAAAGACATATTCAGCCTAAAGTGCAGTTAAATTATCAGAAAACATAACGCACACATTAGGCAAACCAGCAAGTTTGAGTACAGTAAGGAAATCGCTTCACAAAAATGGTCTACATTAAAGGATACCATGCAAGAAACCATACATATCCAAGGCGAATCAGAGCAAGCTAATGAATTTCGATAAAAATGTAGAAAAATTAGGTTCTATATTTGTGGGAAAGCATACTATATATATATTAGAGGAAATTCAAAATTTTTGGCGCTAAAATGCCTCCAAAAATATGGCGGGCTAAGAATGAAACATGCAAAGAAAAGTGTGTTACCAAAACTGTTATATGCAGTGGGGGTTCAGTTATGTTTTGAGACTATATGCAGGGAACAGGTGTTGGTGATTATGTTTTTATTTACTCCACTATGAACAAAATGGATTACATAACCATTTTGAAGGACAATGTTGGCCCTAGCGTCGAGGAATAAGGCATGTAAATAAGAAATAAGACGCGTAAAATTTGATCATTTTGTAAATAAAGTGCATTTATTTCTGTTTTGTAATACTTCTGCTTAATTTTGTTTATTGAGTTCAGCTATAATTATATAACTCTTGAATTCTTTATATTTATTTTTGATTTTGTGTTAATTACTTCATTTTAATAAAACTTTTAAAATGAGGAACTAAGGTGTTTACTTTAATTTGACGCTCACAGTATATCTAAATGCACTTGTTCTATTATGCAATAATATTTTTGAATATTTTTAGTTTCTTATATGAAATTGTACCGAAGTGTCTATACATTTTCTTACGTCTTTCATCACCTATTTGGTTTAGAGGCTCGAAATACAACAACAAATTGCTGCAGATTATGGTGAATAATTTAAGCATAATTATTGCAAAGAACTTGACCTATTGTGGTAAGGAGAATGTTTTCAACGGACAGACAGGTAGACAGACAGACAGACAAACAGGCAGACAGACAGAGGGGCAGATAGACAGACATCACCAGATCGAATTCTCCTTTTTATAAGGACCCAGAATATATATAGTTTATGGATTCTCCGGAATTTGTTTCGATGAATTACAAATCGATTACCAAACTGTTATACACCCTAGGTATAGTGATGTGGAGGGTACTAAAGAAGTATGAAAATTAGACCGACTATACGATACCTATTACCAATAGGATATAGAAAATAAGCATAACTTAAAGTTGAGTGGCATTGTTATTAATTATTTTGCCCTCGGATGGATAAATTTCATATCGGATGCTATATATATATGGGTAGCAGGACGAGAATCGACCGATCTTGATCATATATAATACAATCGCATATTTTTGACAAAGACAAGTAGAAACCAAATTTGAGAAAAATCTATGCAATATTTTATCCGACAGGGTTTACTTTGGGACCTCTGATTAAATATATAGATTTAACAAACATACATAAAATTGGGCTCTTATGGCAATGAAGTCGATCTCATAGGGGTCATATGCAACATTTTTCTATTTGCATACTGTAGTTTAATAAAAAGGTTTACATTGTCTCACAGGCAGACAGTCGCACACAGCCTGAAAATCGACTTCCATTGGTCAAAATTCTGTAACTTTTGAACCGATCAAAATATTTTAGAATTTTTTTTAGTGCATAGATATTTAGCTGAACTTGAGCTAGTTTTAATTTTATTAAAATTGATTGAGTACTTTTTGGGGACTTCTAGGTCAAAATTGATCTTTTAATTTTTTTTTTTTTTTTTAACTTTTAGCGTAAAAATTGTGTTTTTTTTTTTTTTTTTATTTACTAAAAAATGCCACATTTGGATTCTAATAATAATTATAATCATTTTCTGTAGTAATGGGATTTTTTTATGTTTAAAGTCAAACAAATTTTTCCACTCAAACAAAAGTAAAATCAGCTGAAAATTTTGCTATTAGTAGCGAATAATTAAAAAATTTATTGGCGTCAAATTTGCAAATTTGTTAACACTTAAAGAATATTTACACTTATAAAAACGTTAGCAATATAATCTAAAAGTCTTGCCATTACTACTGAAAAATTTATAATTTTTTGCTGTAAAATTTTTTAATTTTAGCAAAATAGATCTGCTGAATATTAGCGCAATGATTCTGAGTTTGATACTGAAATAAGGGTTTTTATTTTTAGAACCTTTCTTATTAAAACATTTCGTATATACATATGTGGGTAAAAACCTTTTTAAAATAAAAATACAGATTGGGAAAACTTTCGCCAAATTGTAGATGAAATGTGCGACAGTGAATATGTTATCAATGATATTGATTAACTAGACAAAGAACTAGAAAACTTTTCAAAAATTCTTCAGTATGCAGCATGGGAAAGTACACCAACTGTTACAAATAACGTAAAACAAAGAAAAAACTCATATGAAATAAACAATATGATTAAAGAAAAAAGAAAAATTCGTAAAAAATGGCAACAAACGCGATATCCTCAGTATAAAACAATATTAAACAGAATGAGCCGAGAAATTAAAAATAAAATTCAACAGGAAAAGAACAACAACTTTCAACATTATCTTGAGGGCTTAACAAATGAAAAATCTACCGACAATTCGTTATGGAAGGCTACAGCCAGTTTTAAACGACCATCAGCTCAAATCCCTCCCATAAAAAATGGAACCGATTGGGTCAAAAGTGACTTGCAAAAGGCTTACATCTTTGCCAATTATCTGCAGAACACTTTTTATCCCCATCATGAAAATATGACCATACCCCAAACTGCATATATTGTTGATGATATGAACATTTCATTTGCAACAACAGATGAAGTGTACTCTACCATATTAAAACTACTCGGAAAAAAGCTCCTGGTTATGACTTAATAATGTCGGAGCTGCTTAAAGAAATGCCAAATTTAGGTATAATCAAGTTAACAAACATAATAAACACTTGTTTTAAGCTGAAACACGTTCCCAGTCTATGGAAAATGGCGGAGGTTATGATGATCCCCAAACAGGGGAAACCGCCAAATGAAGTTTCCTCATATAGACCCATATCTTTGCTTCCCATTTTGCCAAAGGTTTTGGAGAAGCTTTTTCTTGCCAGATTAAGACCTCTTATAGAGTTAAATAACATCATCCCTAAACACCAATTTGGTTTTAGGCAAAACCATTCTACTATGGACCAAGTCCATAGGATTACCGATATTATAGAAAAGTCATTTGAAGAAAAGAAAGTTTGTTCCATTGTGTTTCTAGATGTCAGCCAAGCATTTGACAAAGTTTGTCATGATGGATTTATTTACAAAATAAAAAAATATCTACGCCAAAGCTTCTGTGATTTCTTGCAATCTTACATAAGCAATCGATACTTTAGAATCAAACAGGAAAGATTGTTCTCAGAAATCCGGCCAATAAAAGCAGGAGTTCCACAGAGAAGTATATTAGGTCCAACTTTATACCTTATGACACTGCCCTAATTGCAATAGGATACACAGCTGAAGAATCCACGATTAAACTTCAAGCAGCGGTAACCAAAGTTTTGGATTGGTCAAAAGTATGGCAAATTAAACTTAATCAATCTAAATCTGTTCATGTGGACTTTACGTACAATCAAACTCAGCACCATCCAATCTATATAGACGATGTTATTGTCCCCTATTCTAATTCAGCCAAGTACTTAGGTATGATATTAGACACAAAATTAAAATGGAAAGAACATGTAAAGAAGAAAAAAACTGAGATAGAGATAAAATTTCGAAAAATGTATTGGTTAATTGGTAAAAACTCAACATTATCCATACCGAATAAATTACTTTTGTATAAACAAATCCTGAAACCAGTTTGGACGTATGGATCCCAGCTGTGGGGTTGCGCAGCCAGAGATGAAATACTTCAAATCCAACGATTTCAAAATAAAATTCTACGATGCATAGTTAATGCACCGTGGTACGTTAGAAACAATGACTTACACCGTGACTTGGGTATAAACACAGTTACCGAAGAAATTAAAAAAATTGCTTATAGCCATGTTGATAGATTACGAACACACGTCAATCAAGAGGCATCTAGTCTTATCGATACGAATGGGGAAATCCGGCGTCTAAGATGCATAAAACCTAACGATATGCTTACGTCATCCAGATAAAAGATGTATTTGTGTGAACCATATAGTTATATCTTATAGTCAAACTATTTTATTAAAAATAAAATACTTGTTAAATTATATTTTGCTAGTTGTATTTTAAAACATATATTTTATTATTTATTGTAATAAAAATTATGTTAATAAAAAAAAAAAAATAATAAAAACTGTAATAGATTAGAATAGACTAGAATAGATTTTATTAGCATTTGTAACGATGGCAGATTCTGTTTAATATTATTTTTTACTAATACTATGTTTTTCGCATTTAAATAGCAATGAAAGGCAATTATAATTATTATTTCTTTGATTCAAATATTGATTTGAAATATTCCATATTTTGTTCTGTGTTATTTCTATTCTTAAGTAGTTTTTTGACTTCTTCATCTAAATCCCTATGTTCTATTTTCCATTGATTTCGAATACTGGAGATGAACGGATCTGACGTTGCCAATAATATATTAAATAGATCTTAATTTTTGGAATTTCGTGAAAATTTTCTAGTATTACGCTGTCTATAAAATCCTTAATCCTTATTCCTTTTTTTTCTGAGACCCTCCGATAGATCTCCAAATGGCACCAAATGATATTTAATGACATCTTCTGCATGATAAAGGATTTTCTGAACTGTTGCAGACATATTTCTACATGGATACTTTATTGTATATATTTTTGCAGTTTCCTTATCATAATCTCCAAAGATTGTAGAGTCAATTCCTTCTTTGCACGCAAGTACTTCAAGGATTATTATTTTAGATTGTTTTTTTGAAGCTGAAAATAAGGTTTAAATCCACTCCTGTTATTTCAGATGTTGTTTCTAGATGTGAAAATAATCTTTTTGCGGTATTGCCATCATTTATATTGCCTGACCCTTATTTTGGCTGATCTATAGTCAATCCGAATTTGCGATATTTATCTTGAACATGTTTCTTTTTTGAACTTCTAAACTTCTTGTTAGTTTCGTTGGTTCTTGTTGATCCTGAAGACCCGGCTAGTCGCACGAGGGACATCGCTATGTCGATTAAGAAAATGTTTCTGAATCAATCGGTATAATAAAATATCATAGTGGTGTAGGGGATAAATAATCTCTAACGCTTCTTTTTTTTTTTTTTTTTTTTGACAAAATCAAAGTAAAAAGTGAAAAATTAGAATATTAAAACAATCCGTCTTTCTTACTTTTCTTCCTTATGTTCTTCATAAGATCTTGGCAGCTCCTTTACTTACATTATTTGAAGCTTCCTTACAATTTTTGGTAAAATTTCGTTTATCGTTTATTTTGAAACATTTTGTGGGTTTTTCGTTGTTTGTTTTCATCATGGAATTTTTAAGTGCGATTGCTAGGTGGGGATAAGCATTTCATTTAAAGAGTTTTGAAAAAAAATGTTTCCATTTTCTCCCCAGTTGTTATGAAAGAATGAACATGTTTCCCAACTGGTGATTACTCTCTGTACTGCCAGGTATTATTTTTTTTTACGAAAATCGAAATTTCTGAACTTGGACGTATATCCTCCTGAAATGCCGTGCAAATTTGTCCACGGCGAAAAGTGATGAAATCCATTTTAACGTACGTCTTGTTAATTGTAACTATCCAGACATTTTTTTACTTTCAAAAACGTACAAATGTCTAGACCTCGTTTTAGACAATTTTTCTGGGTATTCCTGTTCTGACTTTCACATTCACAAAACAGAGAACGACTCGGAACATTTTTTTAGAGCGTTTATTGAAACAAAACTCAAATTTTTAAGCCATAGGTAAACAAATAGAAACATTATTTTAATATAATACTCTATCCATTTAACATATAGACTTTAATACATTTTTTTAGAAACAGATAATATAATTAAGAATGATACATAAAAATTTGCATACAATGTAATGAAAAAAATTAAAAAATATTACTTTCATAAGGTGTAATAAAAAGTTTATGTATATTAGAGTTGGTTGCAATGTACAGCCTTATATTTGATCTTCTAATAGCTCCATGTTTCGTTGATATTCTTGGTTTAATCGGCTAAAATGGTTAATAATTTATGGTGCAAAATTGTTTGCAATACTAGAAGAGGTAGCTTGTCCATTTGTGTAGTAAGGTCGCAATTCCATTTTTTAATCCAATACTATTGCTGGTAGTATCAGAAATCAAATATATTTAGAGAACGCTTTCCCATTATCAAGGACTAATGCGGCTAACATTACTTCTCGTAAGTCGTTTTTAATCACAACTACCGGAATTTCCTATTTTCCCATCGAAATGAGGATACTAGGATACCAGTTCTCATATCGTAATGTTTTTTTTGACATTTCTTTCTTTTCTCGCAGTATTAATCACCGCCTTATATAATGCTGGTTGCGTTCGAGTTGCAATTTTAACGCCTGACTCTGCCAGATCTTTACATAATTTGGCTACTTTTTTTGTACTCACTTTAACTTTATTCACTAAGTATCGGCAGTACTTTTTTAGTGGCTTCTTTTCTTTGAATATTAATGATGGACAAATCTTTAGCACTGAATATAAATTGGAAAGTGTACCTTCGAAGCTACATGTTCCAGATTTATGTATATCAAAAGGCTCGTTATTAATTTTATAATAATTTTCAAAATTTTCAATTTTAGTATTACATTTTCAGATATATTCACATTTGGACTCCAATTTTCTGAGTTTTTTCGGAAGTTTTTTATGCAATTTTAGTTTTTCTTTCTGGTTTTTATATCCTATACCACTATGTGGTTTGGGTATAATCACTTTTTGCAGCTGTTTGTAACTACCAAAAAAATTTGACCTAGACCCATCTTTTATTATACGATCGGCTCAGAATCACTTCCTGTGTCGATTTAGCGATGTCCGCCCGTCTGTGTGTCCATGTAAACTTTGTAATCAAACAACAAGTCGCAAATATGAATATATTTGAATGAAATTTAGCACATAAGCTTTTATCGGCAATAGGATGAACTATTGAAATTGGTGAAATTCGGTCCATGTTCAGACCTAGTCCCAATACAAATGACCCCTCTGAAATCGACATAAATTGCCATAAGATCCAAATTATCATGTAGATCTCGGTCAAATTGGGCTTTTGTGTATTTATTACATCCATTATCAGTTGTACAAAAATAAGTCCCATGTGACAATTATCTGTCATAGGCCCCATGTAACGCCGCTTCCCGATTTTCAATTAAATTTTATCAAAAAACCAAAAATATTGCACAGATGATTCTCAAATTTGGTTTGTATGTACTTTTTCAAAATATAAGCGGCTTTACCAAATATGGTCAGGATCGGTACATTTTCGAACTAGACCCCATATAAATATAGCATCCGATATGAACCTTTTCATATCTGCAGCCAAAAAATGAATAACAATGCCACTCAAATTTGCTTTATGCTTATTTTCTGTATCCACATAGTTGGACCGAAGAGATAAGGTCTTTAAGCCATGGCGTAGGGTATCACATATTCGGTCTAGACCGACTATAATTTTCTTACTTGTTTAATCATGATTTTATAGCAATTTAAAAAACGAAATTCGCCACAGTCTTATTTTATGACCAAAAAACAGACCCTCAACATTAAAAGAAATGGCCTTGTGCTTGTAACATATAAAAATATGAATTTTAGACGCATTTTGAGACCTATAGTATGCTATAGAACCAACTTAGATCACGCTCCCCATAACATATATATTATTTTATATTCACTATATCTATGATCCTAGTTGCGGTTGAATTTCATGTTTTGTGACCAACAAAAATAACTTATCAAAGTATTTATTAATAGCAAAGTCTGCTTTATTTTTCAGAATATTCTTCAGTGGAATTAATTTTCGAAGCACTAATTCCACACCTCTTGGGTTAAAATATATATTTCACTGAATGATAAACAATACCCATGCTGGGGGGGGGGGGGGTTGATAAACTCCAAGCCAGTGTAAAGGTCCTATTCCAGCATAGTAAAACCTCCAAAGAGTTTGGCTTGCTCCGGCCATGACCTTTCATTTTTGCTCATGTTAATTTTTCAGCTATACCACATGGAGTGAAAAATCCGTGTTCTAACAATGAAAAACCAGTTTTTTGCATTTGAAATCAATTTTATTCTTCGATGTAATCTCCGTAACATCGTGATACCCTTGAAAAAATGCGATTTGCCAAACTCCTCAAAATAGGCTTCCGTCTCTGATATAACTTCCTCATTTGTGGAAAATCTCTTTCTCTGGAGCCAACTATCAAATTTTGGGAACAAGTGATAATCGCTGGGGATCAGATCTAGAGAATACGAGGGGTGAGGAAGCAATTCGTAATGTAAGGACTTCTATTTTTCTGAAGCCAAAGCAGACGAATGCGCCGGTGCATTGTCATGATGGTACATAATTTTTTTCTTAATTAATTGGGATCGTTTTTTTCATAACTTCATTTCTTCGTTCAATATGTCCAAAAACTCAACATAGTACTCGGCGTCCCAAAAAACACTGGCTACAAGTTTTCCAGCCGATTGTTGAGTCCGAGGCCGCCTTATTCAGATTTCGCACGCTTGCAATCACTCCGCAGAATCTCTATTATACTCCAGTGTATAACAATGAATCCATGTCTCACCTATTTTTATGAACCGTTGTAAAAATTGAGTTGAATTAACTTCAAATATCTCCAAAGCATACTTTGCATCACGAACAAAATTCAGTTCTTGTTCAGCTGTTAAAAATCGCGGCAGCCGTCAGGCAGAAAGCTTTTTCATATTTTAAATGGTCAAGCTATATATGCCGAACTCACTCTGTTGATATTGTTTTGATGTCAGCAATATCACGCGCTTAAATTTTTCGATCATCACATACAAGCTGATACACTTTCCCTACATTTTCTTCGGTAAGTGCTTCATTTGAACGACAGGAACAATGTGCATCACTTGTGCACTTAACTTCGGCGAAGGTTCACCATAATGCTTATCAATCCATCATTCTTTGGCTTGGACATTATCCTTTCCCACCAAAAAATAATGTTTAATTAAATCCCGAAACTCTTTGCTATCCATTTTTTTAAACGTTACAAGCAGCATCATTTTTATAACAGTAACTTTTTTCTAATTAAAGAAATGTCAGGAAATTTTGAAAAAATTTTTCTAACAGTTAGTCCTACTGACTAAACATATAAAACTGGCACTTATTACGCCATCTCTACGTGAGGCCACGTACTTTTCACTCCATACAATAACTTGAGAACCATTGAAGATCTCTCGCTCCATTCTTCAGCAAAATTGTAAAAAAAATTATAATAAAGAACAATGAGGGCAGTAGATTAAGACCTTGTGATAAGGCTGATGGCCCGAATTCGCAAAACATCGAAAAAAAATATTTTGGTTAATAGCATATTCTTAAGAAAACGAATCTTTGTCTCATTTTGAGACAATAATAAAAATTTAAAAGTTCTTAGTTCCCTCTTTTAAAATTAAAGATGGATATTAAAAAGGAATCCCTATTCAATAAATCCACACTGAACCACTACTACAACATTCAATAATTCCACACACATGTAAAACAAAAAATGCAACTAACGCAGCTGACAAAAAAAGTGTATTCAAAACACCAAAAAAAGCAAAAGGTACAAAAAATATGCACAAAAAAACCTAAAAAACATCAGCAGAACTAAGAATATTTTTATTTTCAATCAGCCAATAAAAATTCAGCCATTATTGAGAATTTTTTGTTTTTATATTTTTTTTTTTTTTTTATTTTTTTTTTTTAAATACGTTAGCAAAACATCAACATCATGCAGTCAAAAAAAAAAAACTTAAAAAACATTACGCAAATGAATAACATGTAGTAGGCCTACAAAACTACGCAAAATGCTACACACAAACATACACCTAAACGCACACATCCACACTTTACACAGTATTTCAAAATATTATGGAAAAACTCACCACTCTCTCACTGCTGTGTATTTTTCAAATTTCCCAAACACAAAAACTCAATACATATTGCACATTGCACAATCATGCATGCAACTTTGCCAAAATGCAATTTTCTGCAGCACAGAATGAACTACATGCAGTTCTGACTGCTGCTGTTGCTGCTGCTACCGCAAGCAGCATGGTTTACTTTTTGTTTTATTTGTAACACTTTTTTTGTTTACAAACAAAAACAAAAAGAAGAATCAAAACAAAACCAAAAAACGAAAATAAAATATAATCAAAAAATAAAACTAAAACATCGTAATGCAACGCAGACAAAGTGGAGAGAGTGAAATGACATTAAAAAAAAAGAAGAAAAAACATACCGAATAACAGGAAAACATGTAAGGACATACATACAAACACACATGCACGTTATTTACGCACAAAAATGAACCACAACAGAAATTTTATATCACCAGCGTGCCAAGCACCATGGATATAAATGAATGACCAGCGTAAAACAAAACAATAACATGGATGCATGTGTGTTCGGTTATTGCCTGCATATTAAATGTGTATGTATATATGTATGTTTGCTATGCAAGTGTTTGTGCGTATGAATTTTTGTTAAAAAATAAAAATGGACCAAAAAATAAAATATCCTCATCCTCAGAATCGTGCGATGAGTATTTGGAGCTTAGGATATAAACGGATGACTGGGAGTGTGTATTTGATATGTGTGCGAGCCTTCTTTCCGTTCATTAGTGTGAGTGTGAGTTCACAACAAAAAGGTGTATTTATTGCTTGTTGTTGTTGTTTCAATATTAATATATATTATATATATATGTATATAAATATCTGTGTGTAGTTTAAAAATATTATGTTTGACTTTGTTGTTATTGCATTAATAAAATATTGTTTGATAAAAAACTATACAGTAGCGGTTGAGTAAAGGAGGAGAAGCTTTAGTAACGTATGAGGAATATTTAATCGATATCATATTTATGAATGCGTATACGCCACTGGCGGAGGAGGTTTTAAATGTTAGTTATTTCTTGCATACCATTTTTCATAAATCAAACAATTAGTTAACAGTCATTGACAAAAATTAGGAAAGTTTCCTTAGCATACTTTAAAAAGATGTTTACAGAATGTTTTCAACGATTTTTGATATCTTAAACTTTATTATGATTTCAATGGAAGATCTCGATCCACAGTTCTTGCGGCCTTCGCCACTTGTGAACGAGCTACAGCATGTCTAACAAAAACGATAGGAAAGAGATCGTAATGTGGAAATACACTCACCACCTTACAAAAATCAAAAATTAAAAACAAAATCAATCAAATAAAAAAAAATACAAAATATTCATTCCAATTTTACATAAAAATAACTCCCGGAGGCTTAATTTCTTTTAATTTGATTATATATCCGCTTGCCTCTTACTATTATTTTATAGACAGGCATCATTGCTTTTCTACGACGTGACATCGAGAATTATTCTTTGGCATCAATCGTTCTTAAAATTCATCAAAACAGAGCCTACGGTCAAACTACTCGAGTGGTAAATGAGCTACTCGAACTTAGTAGTAAAAATTAACATTTTTCATGTTTGAAACCATACAAAAAGATAAATATTAGTATTTAGTATAACAAATGTATACTTTTTAGAATATCATGCTTAAATTTCACTTAATCGGACTGTTCTACTGGTGTCGGGAAAACTACTACTCGAAAAATCTCAACGCCTTTCCACACAAAAGTGTGAAAATATTCACTTGATAGATGTTTGACTTCACTTAAAAAATGTTTCCCAAAACATACGGTATGATTATATACATTTTGAAGTCACTTATGTTGACAGATTACCCTCCTGAAATACTAAAACACTCTGATCAAAACTATGGAGTTGGCTAACTACTACTCGAAAAAGATCATCCACTTTCAACTTAAATGTATGAAAATATGATCTTCGTATATGTTTGATGCCTATTTATAAAAAAAATTTTAAAAACCCCTTAGTATTTTAATCTGAAGATATGTAGAGAATAACTTACAAAATTTCAAAGCATTTTGACAAAAATGTTGGAGTGTGTGAATAACTACTCGAAAAATATCGGAAATTTTGCAAAAAGTGTAAAAAAATAAAAAAAAAATTTAATTTTTTCACTGCCTGTAGTTGACTATATTCACTGATTACTCATAAAAAAATTGTAAACCTTTCCGACCAACATAGTGGCGTCGGTATAGCACTACTCGACTGACATTGGCCACTTTCTATACAAATGTGTGAAAATATGCTATTATTTGAAGTTTGATGATATTTTCCAGAAAATTTTCAACAATAAAGTAACAAACAAGTAAGAAAATTATAGTCGGTCTAGACCGACTATACGATACCCTATACCATGCGTTTACAGACCCTATCTCTCAGGCCCAACTAACTGGATAAAGAAAATAAGCATAAACCAAATTTGAGTGGGATTTTTATTAATTTTTTCGGCTGCAGATATGAAAAAGTTCATATCGGATGCTATATCTATACGGGGACTAGGCCCAAAAATGGACCGATCTTGACCATGTTTGGTAAAGTCTCTTGTATTTTGCAAAAATATATACAAACAAAATTTGAGAAGAATTAGTGCAATATTTTTGTTTTTTGATAGATTTAAGTGAAGATCGGGAAGCAGCTCTATATGGGGCCTATGGCTAAGAGTTGTCCAATAGGGATCATTTTTTGACTACTGATTAATGGATGTAATATATACATACAAACCCAATTTGACTAAGATTTGTATGATAAGTTGGATCTTATGGCAATATATGTTGATTTCATAGGGGTCATTTGTATGGGGGCTAGGTCTGAACATGGACCGCTTCTCACCAATTCCAATAACGTTCATTCCATGGCCGATAAAAGATTAAATACCAAATTTCATCAAAATATATTTATATTTGCGACCTGCAGTTTGATTACAAGCTTTACATGGATACACAGACGGACGGACGGACGGACGGACGGACATCGTTAAATCGAATCAGATGGTGATTCTGATTCGATCGGTATAATTAAAGATGGTGTAGGTCAAATATTTTTGGTTGTTACAAACAGCAGCACAAAGTCATTTTACCCAAACCACATAGTGGTATAGGGTATAAAAACAAGTGAGAAAATTATAGTCGGTCTAGACCAACTATGCGATGCCCTATACCAAGGTTTAGAGACCCTATCTCTTCGGTCCATCTAATTGGATATAGAAAATAAACGTAGACCAAATTTGAGTGGTATTGTTATTAATATGTTTGGCTGCAGGTATGAAAAAGTTCATATGGGATTATATATTTATATGGGGACTAGGTCCAAAAATGGACGCATCCTGACCATATTTGGTAAAGTCACTTATATTTTGAAAAAATATATACAAACCCAATTGAGAAAAATCTGTGCAATTTTTTTGTTTTTTTGATACATTTAAGTAAAAATCGAGAAGCAGCTCTATATGGGGCCTATAACTAAGAATTGTCCTATAGGGAGTATTTTTGGACTACTGATTAATGGATATAGTAAACACATACAACCCAGTTTGACTGAGATCTATATGATAATTTGGATCTTATCGAAATTTATGTCAATGTCATAGGGCTCATTTGTATGGGGACTAGGTCTGAACATGGACCGAATTTCACCAATTTCAACAGCGTTCATATCATAGCTGATAAAAGCTATAGTTACGACCTGTAGGTTTACATTGACACACAGACGGACGGACGGACATCACTAAGTCGACTCAGAAAGTGATTCTGAGTCGATCGGTATAACGAAAGATGGGTCTATGTCAAATATTTTTGGTAGTTACAAACAGCAGCACAAAGTCATTATATCCAAACCACATAGTGGTATAGGGTATAATTATATTCGTTAGAGCCGTGTATATAAAGAGAACATTTCCTTCAAATTTCAAAGCATTCCGTCAAACATTTAAGCTTGATGAACTAATATTCGACAAAAAACAGAAACTAAAAAAAAAAAAATTCCCAAAAAAATACTTTTCTTTTACTGCCCGTAATTGACCTTATTCACAGATCACTCATATAAAAAAGTAAGTCATTCGGATCAAAATTGTGCTCTGGGCGAACAACTACTCGAAAAAGTTCAGCCACTTTCTATACAAAAGTGTGAAAATTTGCTCTTATTTTTAGATTGATGAATCTTAAAAAAATGTCTTACACGACTTGCTAAAATTTTGTAAAATTAGTAGTTGCAAATGTATCGAGATATTATTCTTAAAATTTTAAAGTATTCCGAGAATTATTGTGCTGCTGGTGAAGTACTACTCAAAAGAGTTCGACCATTTTCCATACAAATATATAAAAAATTCACTTCATGCAAGTTTGACATCGATTCACAAAAAATATTTAAGGCAAGCATGGTACAAGTTTATGCTTTTTAAAGTTGGAAATATGAGGACATTACATGCAAAAAATTTCAAAGTAATCTGGCCAAAATTGTGGCTCGGACGAACTACTCCTCGAAAAACATCAGACTTTTCCCATACAAAAGTGTGAAAATTTGCTCCTTTTTCATGTTTGACATAATTTTACAGAAAATTTTTCATAATGACTTAGCCAAAATTTTTATCTTTTAGATTTGAAAATGTAAGAAGAGTATAACGTATCCGACAATAATTGTGAGGTGGACGAATTACTACTTGAAGAAGCTCGACCACTTTTCATACAAATGTATGAAAATATTCACTCCATGGAAGCTCGACTAATGGTGAGCTCTGGTAATTAAGAGTAATTCGTTGTTCTGAGAAGTTACAAATAGCACAATATTTCACGTCAGAGTACACTATATGCCAGTCCGCAGGGGGAACATGTAAAATTGTCATTACATTTGAAATAATTTAAAAAAATATCCGTCTGTCCTTCTACGGATATCACGATAACGCCTTCAACGGATCAGCAGCGTTGCTGACTTTCAGTGAAAATTCTTCATTGACAATCTGAGCCAGTCATCGTTTAAAATTATTAAAATCGGTTTAATAAATCGAAAGATTTCAAGGAAAATGTAAAAAAAACTCTTGAAAAATATGCATATTCTTTTTTGTTCTATCATAGCTGTAATTGTTGTTATTATTCTAGTCGTTGTGGTTGTAGAATTTGCTTAATAAGTGTGTACGCATTGTTATACCCTACGTGTCATACAAGTTTAGGCCGGTTTACGACGCTTTTTTTAACGCCATCCCGAAATAATAACAAAAAACCGCCATTGTGAAATAAAAATATACTTAGTTGTGTATAAAAAAACGAAATAAATATTTATAGATTTAAGTAAAAATACAACATAATCAGATTTTCATAATCTCTTTAGCAACAAGAAGTTTTTTCTTAAGAACTCTACATTTTAATTTGTAGAAAAAAAGTCCATATTACAAGTTCTTTTATTTGAAAACACTTCCAAACTTCAAATATTATATTTACTTTTTATCGTTTTGATCACTGCAAGATATTTATTTTGCAGAAAAACTCCCATTTTAGCACTTTAAATATATTTTGAATTAAATGCGTTTAAAGAAAGTTCTTTAGCATTTGTAAGATTTGTTTTTTGCTCGATTCGCTATCATGTATATAATTTGTACATTTGTATCTGTCATTTCAACTAATACTTAATCAATATTGTAAATTGTGTAAATTTTCACAAAGAGATACATATATTAGCCCATATTTTGAACAGTTTTTCCAATATTTGGTTTTGAAAATAATGGAATACCCGCTTTGTTTCAATTATGCAGAATCACTATTTTCCATTATTGAATTTTTGTTTTACAATCGGAAATACAATTCCATGACTAGTCATCTGTTATGGACTGCAACAATATTTTCAACATTTCCTTAACCCTGGACGGTTACTGTTCGTCGAACCGACGAAGCTCATTTCCTCATTATCATATAAACCAAAAAAGGGGCCAAATTCATATCGAATTTTAAGACTGAAAAATAATTTTTATTTTTATATATAATTTTTTTCTTTATTTTTTAATAAAATGTTTAACTAAAAATAATTTTTGTTTATTTTTTTACTTTAAAATCGTTCAGCTAGAAATTCTTAAAAAAATTGTACGTCGATTCGACGAAGAGTGACTTTAATATACTAAAATGAAGAGTAACCTTCCAGGGCTAATATATATTTTTTTAAAGTAATTTTTCAAACAGTTTGCAAGTAATACTATAATTTAAATTTTTATATTGTTTTTCAATAGCGTTGGTAGAGAAGAAGAATTCATATATACCTAGAAATCATAACTACTCTACAAAAATTCTTTCTGGTATTGAGCCTTTATCAGTGATTATATTAAACATAGCAGAAATTGTTGTTATCATTTCTTAGATTGTTTCTATATGAAATTTTTCCATTTGACATAAGCCATATTTTTAATTATTATCGAAATGTTTATACAAAATTAGAAATATACTAGTAAAAATAATTTATTTATTTATTGAGTCTACCAATTCATATTTTACAGATTAATTTAAATTATGTATTATAATAAAGATAATATCTTTGATACATATCTTAATTAAATATTTTAACCGTCAATCGAGCTCTGTATGAAAAATTATACATTTTGTTTTTGGTGGCACCATAACTTTATTTCATAAAATACTAGATGCCACAAATATTGAGACTTTGTTAACACTGTTATAAACGATATTTGAAGCAACAGTTAAAAATTTCTAAGTAAGCAACTAGAAATTAAAAAAAAAATTCATAATACTGATATTTGATACATACATTTGTATCATTCGAGACGAGGTTTTCCGTTTTTTTTGAAAATTTTTTCTTATTATTCCGTGCCGGAGTGCTTTTATTTTCAAATATCGCCCTGAAAATAATTGTGCGTATTTTAAACAATGTCTTTTGACTTTGGAAGTACTTGTGAATGAAGTGTTGGATGAGAGTGAAGAATATCAAGATATTTCTGATACTGATGTTCCTGATCCTAATTAACGTAGGCTGTTGACATAGGTCTAAGAACACTCAGTGGATCAAGCTCCTTCTTTTGAGCTATTAACTGCTTAAATTCGTTGGGTTTGAGAAAAGTTATGCGTGGAGAATCAACTTTACTTTTGCTGTACGTTAACTTATCTTGGCATATTTTGGTAGTACTGTTCGTTAACTTCTCTTGGCAAATTCGTTGGGTTTGAGGAAAGTTATGCGTGGACAATCAACTTTACTTTTACTGTACGTTAACTTCTCTTGGCATATTTTGGCATTACTGTACGTTAACTTCTCTTGGCAAATTTTGGTATTATATTATAAAAATTAATATAGTATAATAATATAATAATATAATATAATATAATATAATATAATATAATATAATATAATATAATATAATATAATATAATATAATATAATATAATATAATATAATATAATATAATATAATATAATATAATATAATATAATATAATATAATATAATATAATATAATATAATATAATATAATATAATATAATATAATATAATATAATATAATATAATATAATATAATATAATATAATATAATATAATATAATATAATATAATATAATATAATATAATATAATATAATATAATATAATATAATATAATATAATATAATATAATATAATATAATATAATATAATATAATATAATATAATATAATATAATATAATATAATATAATATAATATAATATAATATAATATAATATAATATAATATAATATAATATAATATAATATAATATAATATAATATAATATAATATAATATAATATAATATAATATAATATAATATAATATAATATAATATAATATAATATAATATAATATAATATAATATAATATAATATAATATAATATAATATAATATAATATAATATAATATAATATAATATAATATAATATAATATAATATAATATAATATAATATAATATAATATAATATAATATAATATAATATAATATAATATAATATAATATAATATAATATAATATAATATAATATAATATAATATAATATAATATAATATAATATAATATAATATAATATAATATAATATAATATAATATAATATAATATAATATAATATAATATAATATAATATAATATAATATAATATAATATAATATAATATAATATAATATAATATAATATAATATAATATAATATAATATAATATAATATAATATAATATAATATAATATAATATAATATAATATAATATAATATAATATAATATAATATAATATAATATAATATAATATAATATAATATAATATAATATAATATAATATAATATAATATAATATAATATAATATAATATAATATAATATAATATAATATAATATAATATAATATAATATAATATAATATAATATAATATAATATAATATAATATAATATAATATAATATAATATAATATAATATAATATAATATAATATAATATAATATAATATAATATAATATAATATAATATAATATAATATAATATAATATAATATAATATAATATAATATAATATAATATAATATAATATAATATAATATAATATAATATAATATAATATAATATAATATAATATAATATAATATGATATAATATAATATAATATAATATAATATAATATAATATAATATAATATAATATAATATAATATAATATAATATAATATAATATAATATAATATAATATAATATAATATAATATAATATAATATAATATAATATAATATAATATAATATAATATAATATAATATAATATAATATAATATAATATAATATAATGCTGCGGAGCAGCAGGGGTCCTCTAGTTAAAATTATTGTCTTTATGCGTAACAAGACTTGCAACAAGCCGCGTAAATAGCATTCGGAACTCATTGTTACTACTTTTCTCACCACAACTAATGAAAATTGTAATTGATAACAGTATGTTCCATCGAAACCGCAGAGATATGTTGGGAAATTTTTACTGCTCATTGATTAAAGATATTGCTATTTGTGAAAAGTACAGCCATAGTTGGGCAAAGATGCATCCAGAAATCCAGAGCGGAATCAGGGATGACAAGTTGTTCTTGATTTAGTCGAAGGACTACCAGGGCATAATGCCACCATGTATAACTTTTTTCATCGCACGGCCTTGGTCAAATACTTTCAAGAAGATATATAACAATGGTTGGAACCATGCGCTAAAATAAAATATCAAATATCAGTTTTGTTATAATGCAAGAAAGTTCCATGCTACGAATCAACTTTCGTCTTTAACACTGACTCTACTCTTGTTTCATGTGTAAGTCACAAAGACAAATGCACGATTGTCATGAGCATAATGCATGACGAATCAAATGTTGCGAACGGTTTGAAAAAGTTGATCGAAATTATCTTTTTTTTATAATTCAATAAAAAAAAATGTCAATTGCTCTTTTTATTGACAAAATACTGAGTTGCTATAGTCGCAAACGTAAAAATAATCGATGGACTATGGCTGTATTTTCCAACATTATAGATATTTCCGCATTGATTGCATATATCATATATAACAAAATCGATCCAATTTGGATGAAAACTCGGAAAGACACATTGGCAACGCCCTATATGGGAAAACGGAAAAATTTCAAAGAAATAAACTAACATTGGTACTTCTCTCAAAATTAACAAGCCAGAATATTTCCGATCCAAGTGATAATGAAGCTGGCCCATCTAAAAAAAAAAGCGGATAAGCCTCTGAGCAAGAACCGTACTAGATTTCAAAAATTTTTCCATTTGGGAGATAACAAAATTAAATGAACATCGTTATTCTGCTTCTTATGTAAAAAGCCATGCTGTAATCAAAAACATATTTGCATTGATTGCATAAAGAACGTAATAAGAAAGTAAAATAATTTCCTTCAAATGTATTAATATAAATAAATATTTATTTATTTTATTTATTTTATTTATTTATTAATTACAATAATACAATTACAATAATTAATATGGGATAAGGAGTACTAGCTGCAATGGCTTTCGACTCTGAGCATTTTCATTTTAAATGAGGTTTTGTAAACTATTTTCGAGTATGAATTTACAAATTAATTTAATATTAATTTCACATATATTTTTTAAGCATATCAGTGGGTTTGTTAGACCCGAAAATACTGGTTCTGGATGAATTAAAGTGGGTGCATTCGTCTAGAATATGTTTAGCGTTAAGTTGTGTATTGCATGAGGTACATATAGGTGGAGTTGATTTTTCATAAACATATTTGTGTGAAAATTTGCAGTGGCCTATTCTAAGGCGTACAATAGTGCTAGTTTCTTTTCTAGTACAGTTTTCTGGGTAGATTGCTTTGATTACCAGTGGATTAAAAGTCTTATAATAATGTTGATAGCTTAACCATTTTTGTGATTTTGAATTATTCAAATAAGTAGAGATGGTGTTTAGTATGTCCCGAGGCTCCCAGGTGGGATATTTAAGAAGTGGTCAACGTTTGGCTTCTTCTGCCGCTGAGTCAGCATATTCGTTTCCGAAGGCACCCACATTTTATTTTAATTTTATTTTTTTGTTGAATACATTTGTTTCTGATTTTATTTATTAGTGGTGAATCGTGCAGGGAATTTTTTGTGGCAAGAATAGAAGAGAGGCTGTCAGTGCATATTATATATTTCTGATCGTTTTCTGAGGCAAATTCTATGGCTACGAGGATGGCTAAGGCTTCTGCTGTAAAATTGGAGCAGTAATCATTGACGAAACCAATATTAATGAGATCGCCATCTTGCCTTACTGCAGCAAAGGTGGTGGAACCATTGGACTTAGATCCATCAGTGTACAATAAGTTCCAATTTTGTCCGATTAAGTGGTCGGAAATGTTTAAGAATGTTTGCTTATAAACATCAGATGGAGTAGTGGACTTCGGAAAATCAACCATTGATAATAAAAAAAGATGAGTTTTCAATCATCCATGATGGTTCTGGTTGTGGTTTTATATATATAGGGCGAATATCTAAGTTGATATTACGAGAAAAAATTATACATCGAACAATTGTAGATTCAAGTTTAGGTATACGTCTACTGCTTATAGTTTTGATGACCTCTTGATACAAAATTTTGTTTCGGCAGATAAAAATTTTGGGTATAAGTTTGTACGTTAGATATATAGTTCGCTCCTTGATAGATGGCATTCCAGCTTCAGCTAAAATGTTTGCGGTGGGACTGGTAGGGAATGCTGTAAATAAATAAAATAAATAAATATATTAAAACTTTTTAACAAATTATCTTAATCAGCCCAATTTTAAACAAAATTTCCGCATGAAATTTCTCACTTCTCCCTTTTCCCCTATTATGAATAAAAATTCCTTCGGAAAAAAATTCGATGGGAAAAAAGTAGTTATTCTCAATGCACTTGAATTTGGTTTTTTCCCTCAAAAAATTTCCCTTGCAAAACAGACGGGAGTTTATATAAAAATGTAAGAAGTATTTTGATAAAACAAAATTTAAATAAAAAAAATTAATATTTTATTAATCTTGTAGGCTGAAGACCACAAATGAAGCCACACTTCAACTTTTGTTAACTTAAATGAGAGCCAATTCAGGCATTGATTGTGTTTTCCATAGATTCAGCCCGCAATTGACTTCTAGCAATCATTTAGCCATTTCGTTGTTGTTGTTCTACAACACCAATTTCCTCCACGAATGCGCGCATAGCTATTAATTTTTTTATTCAATTTTTTTTTAACACAAATTTATTTTCGTTAGCACACACAAAACAAAATAGAAAATTGTCAATAAGCAAAACAACTGGCTTCGAAATTCGATGATGCCACTTATTAATTTTTTTGTTCACGCGGAATTTATAATTGGAGAAATTTTTTCTTGAGAAAAGTATTTTCCGTGGGAAAGAAATTCCTTGAGAATATTCGTAATTGGGCTGAATAAGTCAGCTAGTTACATGCACTGTACATACAAAAACGATACATAGCTAGAATTATGAAGTGCTTTTAAAGCCTGATCTGCTGTTAGATAAGTTTAATTTAAAATTATTTTTATTTAATTTAAAATCCAATAATGGCAAGAAACTGTTACAAGTTTTAATCATCTTGCAGTTGGCGTTTGTCCCATAATTTTATCTGTGAAAATCCTCACAAAACAGCCGTTCATGACGCAAAACACGAGGCTGACTATATATATTCACAAGACGAGATAAATAGCCGCATATAATCTCATTTGATAAAATATTAAAAATGAAAGTAATAGAAAAAGATGATCTACTATTATTTAAAAATTCGAGACCTAGAAATTTGCGTCTACTTTCATATGAAGGTATATCTTCTGCTAAAGTTATTTTTTTTTCAAAGAATATTTCGTGAAATTTTTTTGAGTTTTTTCAATTTTATTATAATGAGTAGCCGTATAAAGGTTCCATATTAGAGACCAAAATTATAATATATTTCTGACAAATGAAACTCATAAGGACTTCAGAGTAATGAGGTCTTTAAAGTCATGAGAGTTTCCTCTAAATAAACCCAACATTGAGTAGGCTTTAGAAGCCAAATAATCAAGATACCAAAATACTATTTAGTATGAAAAATACCTCCAAGATAATTTATTACGACAACTGTTTTAAGAACAACGTAGTTGTAAACAATTGGATTATGAAAATGTGTGAAAGAAATAGTGCAACATTTTTCAATATTAAAAACAAGTTTATTTAAAAATCACCAATTATCCAGTGCTATCAAATCATTTTGAATAATAGTTGCATGTGATAAATCACAAAGATCAGCAAAAACTTTCAAATCATACGCAAACATTAAAGGATTAAAAAACTTTCCCAGGGATACTTCAATATCACGATAACTCACATGGCGATGGTCTTTTTTGTAATATAATTTTAGGCACGTCATCACATCTTTGTGGCAAATAAACCGATTTTGCACAAACTTCACATAACCTTTCTGGAGTTTTGCAGAATGAGCGAAACATGGTGGTCCGTTTTTGTTTACTATCACCATTACACAATGCATACTAAACATTAATTTAGCAGATCCACATTGTAATTGTAGATAATATCACATGAAAATTTTTTAACGTTTCTAATTCTTAATTCTTTTGTGTGAAATCAATTATTCAAGTTACTGTAGACAACACATGAATATTCTTTAAGGTTTCATGATTTAATTAAATTTGTTGGATGAAATCACTGTAAACAACACAACTAGCACTCAGGCTTTAGGACCACATACCCTTAAAAACTTAAAACTGCTGCCTGTAATTTCAATTTTTATATATTGTCCTTTGAAAGTCAATCATTTTACTAATCAATTTTGAATAATATACAGTGTGTTAAGAAAGTGTTTTCTTTTTTTTTCTCTTTAGCTTCAACATTTAAAAATATAGTTCTCACTTTTTGTTTTTAAATATTTAACAACTAACTATAACAAAAGTTGTCAAAAAAAAAATGTGTTTACATCAGTGAAGGCCGTGCCAAACACGCTGGTGTTCGGCTTCTTATATGTATACAGCCGAACGAAAACAAAAATACTCACCAACGAGTAAAAGTAAACAACAATTTCATTCAGTCTTATGAAAGCTTTTGAACAAAGCAGGTCTATGTCGCATTGCCTTTTGAAATTCATATATATTTTTTTTTAATAGGTACACAGTGAATATTTGTTTAAAAGAAACCAAAAATGTTGAGAAAATTTCGAAGACTTGATAAACTATAAATTAAACATTTTCTATAAATTACATACGTCGCCTCCATTTGACAACATTTTTTTTTTTTAATTTTAAAAAATATCTAGTTACTGTAGGCTGGTAAGTTTTTTAGTTTTTGGTAACATACCACTTAATAACATTTGAAATTTCTTATTTTTTTAAGTTTTGCTATTTTGTGTTTTTTTTTTTAAGAAATGAATTACTTATTATTACTTATTTGATTTAATAAACTTCGAACTTTTGGATAAAAGAGATTAAATGTTTTTCACATATTGTTTTACATTTTCAGAATGTAAGATTTAAAATTTTAAAACAACAAAATATATTTAAAATTTTACCATATTTTCGTTAACTCAATTATTTTCCCTTTTAGTCATTCATATAAACATTCATACAAAATCTACACAAACCAATTTAATATCGGCATTGTGTTACGTCCACAGATTTCGATCAGTGTAGTACAACTAACACATGCTCATAAACACTATCACTAACTCAATTCTCTCGATGGCCACCACTGATTTACATTGCATTCTTATACATATACAAGTAAGAAATTAAATTGGACTGTGCCATATTTTTGATACCCTCCATCAGTGTTGTAGACTCAAATCATAAACCATTTTGGGTACGGTTAACAATTTAATACAGTTCCTAACCTTTAAGTTATAATATAATTTATATGTATAGTTGATAGTTTTTCTTCTTTGACCAGAATTTATTACAATTTCTTATTAATTTTTTTATAAAGACAATGATAGTTTATTCATAGAAAGAATTATGTTCTATCTGAACAATTGTTTTGTTTTAATATTATTAGACTATATTATTATTTATATTATTCGAGCTAACCCCTTCTAAATACAATTAAGAAAGGGGCATACGTCTACAAGAACTTTAAGTTGGTTGAGTTATAATAAGCTTTAGAAAAACTGAAGATTTAAAAAGTAAGAAAATTACAGTCGGTCTAGACCGACTATACGATAGCCTATACCATGCATTTAGAAACCCCATCTCTTAGGCCCAACTAACTGGACATAGAAAATAAGCAAAAACCAAATTTGAGTGGGATTTGTATTAATTTTTTTGGCTGCAGATATGAAAAAGTTCATATCGGATGCGATATCTATATGGGGACTAGATCCAAAAATGGACCGATCCTGATCATGTTTGGTAAAGTCTCTTGTATTTTGCAAAAATATATACAAACAAAATTTGAGAAGAATCAGTGCAATATTTTTGTTTTATAATAGATTTAAGTGAAAATCGGGAAGCAGCTCTATATGGGGCCACAGGTATAATTTTTGGACTACTCATTAATGGATGTAATGAACGCATATAAACCCAATTTGAGTAAGATCTATATGACAATTTGGATCTTATGACGATTTCATAGGGGTAATTTGTATGGGGGCTAGGTCTGAACATAGACCGCTTCTCACCAGTTTCAATAGCGTTCATCCCATGGCCGATAAAAGCCTATATACCAAATTTCATTAAAACATATTCATATTTGCGACCTGCAGTTTGATTACAAGGTTTACATGGACACACAGACGGACGGAAGGACGGACGGACGGACGGACATTGTTAAATCAACTCAGAAAGTGATTCTGATTCGATCGGTATAATTAAAGATGGGTCTAGGTCAAATATTTTTGGTTGTTACAAACAGCAGCACAAAGTCATTATACCCAAACCACATTGTGGTATAGGGTATAAAAATTGAATATATTGGCGGCTGAGATTGCACGGCTTGAAACTTTGGACACGTGAAGTACCAGTACACAAATACAACGATGGTGACAATAACAACGATTGCAGCTTTCACACACAAGAAACAAAATTTAGAATTGCAACTATAACAAGAACATACAAAAATCATACTTATTCAAAAGCTGTTTCAGATTGACATTCAATGCTCGGCACTTATCGAAACAATTTTTAAGATTTTATAAAGCAACTTTCTTATGTTAGTGAATCATTTTCACTGAAAATAAATAACCCAGCTATTTTCTAGAAGGCCTGATCGTGATTTCCGCTAACAGACAGATGGACATCGCAAATCAAATCCGCTTGTAATAAAGACCAGTAATATATGTGTTATTATAGATGGAATGAAAATCTTACATTTACCCTCTGCTCATTTGTATAGAGGGTAAAAAATCAAATAGAAGAAAATAAAGCAAAATAATTTATAACTCGTATGACCACCTTTGGCGTTAATCACGGCCTGCAGTCGTCTTTAAATGGGGCAAGTTTTTGCACGTACTATATTGGAAATTTATTTCATTCCATCAAGTTGAAAATATGCTTTGTCGTTTAGGATAATTATGTTTGAAAAATCAGCATCTATTTTGGAAATATTGTTCAACAATTAAAACTCAGTGTTATCGTGTAATGCTCCATTTTTTTCTTTTGTGAATTTTTTTTCAAATCTTGTGTGAATTTTGGGACACCCTTTGTTATGAACGATCTTCAGATTTTTGCATTTGCGAACCGCTCCTGTTGTCAATAATATCTACACACATGAAAACTGAACAATACAACATCATCTATATTTGTGTGTTTATTTCGTACACATTAAAATGGGCAGTAGAAGGAGCATTCATAGAACACTACCGCTCCTGCTACATCCACAAAGAATTCTTTTATTTTATTTTTTATTAAAAATAAAAAAATTCTTACATAAAAATTATAAAAACTCATTTAGATTTTATTTTTTTTTTTTTAATTTTTTGTTCTTCTTTTCCCTGATGAGTGCACACAAAAAACACAAAATAGTGAGAGAACCCAACAAACTAATGGTCAGTTGGCTTGTGAATGCAAAAAAAAAATAATTCAAACAGCAACAACATAAATAAATGTTTGCCTTTTAGTCGCAACTGAGATGAATGTGAAAGCAGGGCGAAGAGGTAGTGGAGCACAAACAATGCAATGCATTTCACATGTGAACACCTTTTTTTGGCCGAAAACTGAGTGAAATCCATAGAGGGCAGGGGGAGAGGAAAACAATAATTTTTGTTTTTTATTCACCAAAAATAAAAATAAAAATTAAAAACAAATAAACAAATTTTTCTTTTTTATGAATAAAAACAAAAATTCAACATCAAATTATAGGATAGTGGCCAGGATGAGAAGAGACAGGATGTTGAACAGCAATAAAACCATAATGTACTTTCACACATTGAATGCGTGGATTTGTGTGCGTAAAGAGCGGGACTTGCATGTGGCATGCACATGTGGTATATAAAATAAAACTTGCAAAACTCCGCCCTCTGTTAAGGATATTTTTTGGACAATTCACTCACCACTGGGTGGAGGTGGGGAAAGAATAAAATTTACGAAAAAAAAACTAATAAAACTAAAACAAAAATATTCACCAAAAAACAAAATACATGTACGCAACATTTTATTGCATACAAATAGATGTGAATGTGCGCTAATTTAAAATGCAGCAGTGGCTACGCATTCAATTACACAAACATGATTTTAAATACACACCAAACCTCATAGAACCATTGATAGCATGAGAAGATGCAAAAGTAAACTGTCTAGTTGTATAGATTTTAAGAGGATACTTTCAGCGATTTAAGGCTTTGTTATTGTAATTAAAGTAGTGAAAAATTTGGGGTGGGGGCGGAGCGCGTTAGTGGTATAAAGGGTGATCTCAACCTGAAATAGTTATAAAAGCATCTATATCCTATCTCTCAATAATACTCAAATTAAAGGCACCAATGCGTGATAAAATTTTCAATAAAAAAATATACCAACAATTCAAAATTCCGTTCCTTAGTGAATTAAAGAAATGCATTTTGTATATGTTTCACGTTTTGTTTCGACTTAAATTTTCATGAAATTTTTTAAACCAAAAATCGCCTGAAAAATCTAAATTGTTAAAAGTTATTGAAGGAAATTATTTAATTTGATAATCAAAACCCGTGCAGGATTTTACAAACAACAGCACCATAAAGAGCTAATCCGATTTATAGGATTTAAAAGTTAAAAAAGTCGTATTTTCGTAATCCTTTTTTGAAGACATTAATAATGTTGGATTATTAATTTCATATACATGTTATAGCATAACACTTGAAGAATCTTTGAAAAATTTTTCAATTAAAAAAATTTTTTTTTCCGCGGTGAACATCATAACTCGTTACCGAAAATAAAAAATAAATAAAAAAAATCGAAATGGGTTTAAAAGGTGACATGTTTCCTGAGGTAGTGAGAAGAGTTTTCATTTTTTTTTTAATTTTTTTTGATGGGGAAGAGAATGGAAAACAAAAAAAACTCTTCGCGGTCACCTGATTAATGTGTAGATAATGTGTGTAAAATGTGAAAAGAATCGGGCAAGTAGATTTTGAGTTATGATGTTCACGGACTTTGAACATTTATTTACGAGAAAATCGATTTAAGGTTTTTTTAAAAACTGATTTATATACGATATTCCGTATGAGACCGGTCGCTGTAAACGCTGAAATTTTGAGAAATCTTGAAATTTTGACACAACTCTCTCGACATGTTATACATTCAGAAAGAGAAATGCAAACAAGATTTTAAAAGGTTTAGAGCTGCTTCCCGATATTCACTTAAATCTATCAAAAAACAAAAATATTGCACTGATTCTTCTCAAATTTTGTTTGTATATATTTTTGCAAAATACAAGAGACTTTACCAAACATGGTCAGGATCGGTCCAATATTGGGTATAGGCCCCATAAAGATATAGCATACGATATGAAATTTTTCATATCTGCAACCAAAAAAATTAATAAAAATCCCACTCAAATTTGGTTTATGCTTATTTTCTATATCCAGTTAGTTTGGCGTAAGAGATAGGGTCTCTAAACGTATGGTATAGGGTATCGTATAATCGGTCTAGACCGACTATAATTTTCTTACTTGTTTTTCTATTCTCTTCGTGGAAATATTTAGTTCTGTGCATTTTCAAATTAAATAACAATGCGAATTTTTGCTACAAATATTTTCCATGCTTAGGCTAGGCTGAGAATTCGCATAAAAATTAAATATTAACCCCTAAATTAAAATATTAAAACTTCATTGTCATTCCCATAAAATTAGCAAATAGAATGTCAAAGGCAATATCGTTTGTGCAAAATTAAAGTCTTTCAAAAAAAAAAAAAAAAATTGGCCATTTTTCGCAATTTTCCAGAAAACTATAGAATATTTCAGGGAAAGATTAATTGCATTTTATAGCTTAGGAAATTTGACTATTAAATTCGGTTCCTAAACGATATTTTATACCTCACAGAACCTGAGAAACTCCAAGCTATAAAATTGCCCTTTCTCTCAAAAGAGATCAGCTAGGGTTTTCAGTTTTGCAGACTTGCAATTTGCAAGTGATTCGTAAACGTAATATGAAACCCGATTTTGGATCCACTTCCACCAAATTTCTTGCCCGTTTAAGAGCAGTGTGATGTATGAAATGCTATTAGTGGAAATTTTTCAAAACATCTCGAAAGCAAAGAAAACCACCTGTCTGAAAATTCCAATACCTACTAAAAAACAATTATGGACTTCCGTTTAAAATCATTTATTTTATTTTAAAAGATGGGAGAGTTCTGAGAAAAAGCAATTTCATCTTTTTAGTTAGAAATTTTCCGACTAAGTTATAAAATGTTTGCAAAAAAGATAGTTTACCGTTTGTACAAAAAAATCTATCAGTAGCGATTTGTTTAGAGTTTGTTTACGCATTTAAAAAAATAAAAGTCAATTTTCAAATATCTGACAACGTCAATTTCGGTCATTTTTGGAAACATAAAAAAATGTTCCATATTTCTCTAATATTTTAGAGAGCAATAGCTAGTGTCAGTTGATATGGGAGAGATAAAAATATTAATTTTTATTATATTTCAGAGAACATACATTTTTGATTTTTTCGATATTCTCGATAGTTTAAATTATTTTTTATTTTGCTTCAGGGTGGAATTTCAGAATCCAAAACATGTATCAAAATTTTTCATTTCACAAGTGTACAAGGTATATATATACAAATGTATATTTCATTTTATAAAAACTGGAATGACAGCCATGCAAATTTTAACAAAAAAACTTATTAGATTTACGATGATTTTATAGGACAAATGTTAGAATCTGACAAATACTAAAGAAAAAGCCTTGAGCGAATTTAAGAGGATATATATTAAAAAATTCTTAAAGATATTAATTTTAAAAACTTTTCTATAAAACGTGTATGTTGAATTCCGCAAAACATGATAAATTTTATACAAAAAAATTTTTATTAAGAAAATCGAAAATATTTTCCGACTTGTTAAATGGGCATTTTCTATATGTTAAAATTTCTAGATGACAATACGAAAAGTGTGGCAATAGCAGGCTACACTAATACGACATTAATGAAGCAAATGCTACAAGCACAACGACCATAACAACAACAACAATTACAGCTACCACATAAAAATTACAAAATTTAGAGTAACAACAATAATTATTGTAACAGGAATAACATAGAACAAGTAAGAAAATTATAGTCGGTCGACACCGACTATACGATACCCTATACCAATGTTTAGAGAACTTATCTCTTCGGTCCAACTAATTGGATATAGAAAATAAGCATAAACGAGATTTGAGTGTCATTGTTATTAATTTTTTTGGCTGCAGATATGAAAAATTTCATATCGGGTGATATATTTGTATGGGGACCAGGTCGAAAAATGGACCGATCCTGATCATATTTGGTGAAGTTACTTATATTTTGAAAAAATATATACAAACCAAATTTGAAAAAAATCTGTGCAGTATTTTTCTTTTTTGATAGATTTAAGTGAAAATCGGGAAGCAGCTCTATATGGGGCCTATGACAAAGAACTGTACTATAGGGATTATTTTTGTACTACTGATTAATGGATATAACAAATGCATACAAACCCAATTTGACAGAGATTTATATGATAATTTGGATCTTATGGCAATTTTTGTCGATTTCATAGGGGTCATTTGCATTAGGACAAGGTCTGAACATGGACCGAATTTCATCAATTTCAATAGCGTTTAACCTATGGCCGACAAAAGCTTACATACGGACCGACGGATGGACGGACATCGCTAAATCGACTCAGAAATTGATTCCGAGTCGATCAGTATAATAAAAGAAGTTACAAACAGCAGTACAAAGGCATACCTATGCCACTATGTGGTTTGGGTATAAGAAGTCATATTTTTTTCAAGATTTTTGTTAGATTTTCATTTAAATCTCGGGAGTTCTTACACCAATTTTGATGGTTTCAAATAAACACCTGCTTAGAATGTCAGATAATCATTAGCAATACAGGTTACATTTTGAGGGTGTAATCGTAATTTCCATAGACGGACAGACAGACATCGCTACTTCCACTCCACTTGTTATAAGCCTTAGAAATATATTTATTTTTAGGGTCCCGATTTCTATACAATTGTTACAAATGGAATGACAAAATCTGTGGAGCATACGTGACCTTAGGTTCAAAAGTCTATATATTAGAAAATGATATTTTTCAACTGTTTAAAGAAAGAATACTACCAGAGCTCAGCGCTCGAAATTCGAAAGCAAATTCACGGAAACTTTATCCTTTCATTCAATTTTTTTCTTTTAATAATACTTTAGATCTATATGTATAAACATATTTATAACAAATGTAAACAAAATATTTGAAAATGTAAACAATTTGATCACCTTATTACTAAATTATTACAAAAAATACTCTTAATTTTCAGCATTTACGTTTAACAATGTTAAAGTCAATAAAATATAGTAAACAAAATATATTTTTTAATTTCGTATCTTTTTCAGAATATCTCTTATATTTTAAAAGCACTAGCGTTAGTCAGTTTTATTTTTCAGATCTTATTACACCAGTTTGTCATTCCGTTTGTAACGCATCAATAAATGAATTTACGTCTATGTGTTTCATGCAAAAGATTTCTTACTTTTGTCGAATTGTAGGGAGTTTTTGCAGATTTTTTTTTTAAACAACTTAATATTATATAATCTTTAAACTTAAAAATTAAAAATATATACCTTTTTTAAGTCTGGTAATAACTCTATAATATGGAGGAAGTAAATATAACAATGACAAGCAAAAAACAATTTTTTGTGCAGTTTACTTCTTTTTTGCATCTTTTTTATACATAAGTACGCCATCTCTGTAGATATCTTCGATTTTATTAAGTAAGTTTGTAAATAACAATAACACTAAAATATAATAAATTTAAACATAATTAACTTTAGGAACATGTCCGATTCGTTTGATGCTGAAAACACATCAAAGAAATACAGAAAACAAAGGTTTTACTCAAGTTAGTTGAGAGACGAGAAGCTAATGGGATGGAACAGGTCAAAGATGACGACTATAAATGCAGATGCAAGGCTTGTGAAAAAATATTAAATTGCGATAAATCAGATCTAAGTATACGTGCTTATAACCAATGTATTAAAAAAATATTTTTTAAAACCAAGAACCAAAATTTTGATTGCGTTATAAGATCCCATTTGCAAGCCATTTTAATTAATTGTGCAAATTTTAAGTGCTATCTAGCCATATAGGAGATGAATTATACAGAATTATAAAAATATTTTTTTTATAATATCTGTTGGTTTTTATGTTGTTTATATGTAATTTTTATGACATTCTTATCCTATTTTTTATATTATTTTTCTTCGTTTTTATGTTGTTTTTGCATTATTGAAATTGTAAATTTACAAATTAAAAATAAAATTTTAATTTTTGAAAAATTGAAAAAAAGTAGTGTAAGGAGAAAAAGTGGGTGTAGGAAAATAAGGGATTTTTTTCATTAGCGCAAAGATTTTTGAAAAAATCTCCTGGCATCACTGGTACCTATTAAAAAACAATGTAAGATTTGACTGCTTTGTTCAAAAGCTTTCATAAGACTAAATGACTTACTTTTACTCTTTGGTTACAATTTTTTCTTCGTTCGGCTGTACACATATAAGAAGCCGATTAGAGTTCGGTTTACTGGTGCCACTATGGATATGTATGTGTACAAACAAAAATATACGATATCCCAGTCATCATTTCGAAGATTGTTTTAACAAAAATCACCTTACTGTGTCTTCTTCGAGCACTTTTTATGATTAAAAACTGATTAATCACATGCGGTATTAGAAAAAGGCTAAAAAATTATGTATGCTTATGCTTAAAAAGTGATTTATAGAAAAATGGCATTAAATAAGACTCAAAAATAAGTCGAAACTGATCAGAAAATCGGATAAAAAAGGCTCTCAAGAAGAGTCGGGGGTAAAGTAATATTTTCTCCCGACAAAAGAATATTTTCAGAAGAGTCAAAAAACGTGATTATTTATTGCATAAAATGCTTATAGGGATTTTATTCACTATCTGAAGAAACAGGTTTTTTAAGTTAAACAAATCTGCACACAATTTCAATTCTACTTCGTTCACAATGATACGATCACTTTGTTTACTAGCTAGCAGTAAAATAAGAAAATAGTATTATAATACAGCGTAATGATCAATTGTACTTCTCAATTAGTTTATTTTTAATGTGCCATAAGAAGTTCGGTTTGTGCTAAGAAAAGCATGATGCATGTTTCCCAGGGCGGGGCTTGATCATTGCACTAGAGTTGAGCTCCGCGACTATTCCTGATGTGGATAGCTCGTGCCTATAATTTTTGGTAGTTGGGAATGCCGTTTGTGCAAAGAAAAGCATGAACACATGTTTCCCAGGGCGAGGCTTGATCATTGCACTTTGATTGAGCTAGCTTCTAGATTATTCCTAATGTGAATAACTCGTGCATAAAATTCTCGGTAGTCGGAGAATGGCGTTTGCCTGCACCAAACATTAAATAATAAATTTTAAAAATGTATTATAATTAAATATTAAAATTTTTTTCGAAAATTTTTCGAGTTTTTTTTAACTTTTTTTGATATCTGACAAAAAAAAATTTTTTTTAACTCCAATTTTTTACAGGGTAGATATTTTATGGTTTCAATACTATTTTTGAATGCAAGTATGTACTAAAAGAAGAACCCTTAAAATCATACTACTTTTTGCAACCCTAAAAATTGCGGTATTTTTTATAAACAAAATAATTTATATTTATATTATTTTTTTAATATGCGCTTATTATGGATATACATATACAGAATATATAAATGTTATTTATAGTATTTTTTTATTTGCAACAGTAGTATGTATCAATTTATAACATTGTGTGATGTTATAAAAATCGCAGAATATTGATATTAATTTAATATAGTTTCTTTTATTAATTGAATAAATTAAATATTACACCAAAAAATATTGATATTGGTGAATTTTTATATTATTACCACAACGACCATAAAACTAATAAGTACAGCCAGCTACGACAAAATACAAAATTTAGAATAACAATATAGGAAAACATCATATTTTTTTTTACCTATTAAGTGATTTCTCGGCACTTGTGAGATCTATTGTCACGATTTAAAAAACAGAAAACTTCTCATGATGTTAGTGAATCATTCTCACTAACAACAAGCGCCATAGCTGTCCTATTGAGAACGTTATCGTGACAAGAACAGCATAGGCAAATCATATTTTTTCAAGACTTTTTTTGCTCTTTCGTTCAATTCTCGGGACCAGATAAACCGATTTGGACAATTTTAAACAGCGAACTTCAAAGGATGTCAGTAAATCATTTTTAGCCCAACGAGCAACCTAGTTTCCCGATTAAAGCCGTCATCATGATTTCCACAGACGGACAGACGGACATCGCTATATCAACTCCGCTTGTTATAAGAATCACAAATATATATATTTTATGGGGTTCAGATTTTTTTTTTCTAATTATTACAAACGGAATGACAAACTTATATATACCCTCTGCACACTGGAGTGGAGGGTATAAAAATATATGAATATTTAAATAAAATTCATTAAGGTGTGAATTTAAAAAAACAATTCTTTAAATTTCAGCATTCATATATGTTGAAAACATATAAGATATATAAATGGGTTTGCTAATAAATAATTATCAATTGATTATTACTCCAAAAAATGTGCCAGATGATGCACATCTGTAAAGATAGTGCACTTCTGCAAAGAAATACCTTTCAAATGGTATATTTTTTATCAAAATCGGTTGATAACTAAAAGCCTAGAAGGGGTTATTTGAAATCGCCTCGCCTAATAATATTACAGATATAATAACACTGGCTGTCTTGTTACACATGCGTGTGTTATTGAGTTCAAAGTAGAAGTCATATAACATATTTTCTGTTCCAAAAGTAAATTTCTAAGTCGAATCGAAAATTAAGGTTCTTATCAATATGTCAACATTTTTTTTTTAAATTTTGATAAAGAAATTTTAGGGAATTAATTAAATATTTTGAATACTTAATTAATTATAGTTATGTTCCTTTTCATGCTACAATTTGCTGTTTTATCCACTTTTCCACTTTTGACAACAGAAACTAAATCCTAAAATATGAATCAACACCTTAAGTATTTAAAAAAAAAAAAAAATAGAAAATGCTTCAAAAATGTTGTTAGAAAAATTACCAAAACTGGTATAATTATGTGTATATCGCGATATAAGATACCAACTTGGTTTGGCTGATTACAATATTTAAGCTGCTAAAAACTAAAGAAGTAGATATTACGAGCAATGATAATGAAAATAGTTTAAGTGCCAAATTCAAAATATTAATGGAGATTGTGTGTAATTATCCTTGCTTTATATTTAGTCTGAAAACACTTAAAGAATGTGCACATGATCTTAATTCTCTTTTGCTGTCAATTCATAACGGTACTTCGTGCATCTATGAAATTTGGACAGGTGATGCACATGATCATAAATAATTAACATAACCGATTTTCATCAATAAACGAAAATTTAACTTTATAATATTTAAGCTATTTTTTGTTGCCAATACTCGATTTATATTTTTAATAATTTATATCTCTCAATTTGCTGGTTTATGTTGACTATTTGTTGTGGTCAATGTTATACATCATTTGAAATCTGATTCATAAATACAAAAATATCTTTACGAATCAAAACAGTTACATGAAAAATAAGCAAAATTTTTTTCTTGTTATTTTGTTTGTCAAATTGACATGACACATCACTCAAATATGTTATCAAGGAATAATTAAATTGCACCAACTTTTAATTAACCGATAATATATTATTTGAAATCTATTGTTTTTTTTTTTTTAGTTCAGGACTATATTAAACTATAAGTCGGCCATGAATAATCCAACAAGATTATCACAAACTTGTTTTGTGGTGAAGAAAAACAATTTAACAATTATTTGTTGCCTTTTAAACAAATCTTTTAAGCACATCTAATTTGTTTTCTACGTAACAAATTTGTCCATTAAAATATGTCTTTACTTAATTGAAAAGCCCCTTCATAAACATAAAAAATAATTACAATTTTAAATATGACATTAAAAATGATTTATGGATCACAGTTTTTGTTAGACTTGCAGACCGTTCGTAATGCAAGTATTTTCAAAATATTATTAAACAATCGCTTGTTTATATTTTCGTTCTTCTAGCATTTTTCGAGAAATGCATTGTCAAGTGAAAATTTTCATATATGAATGTATAAGCAAATATACATTCCATCTGAGTTTATAAATAACAACTCAGCCACTTGTCAAATCAATGGAGCATCATCATTTACACGATTATCATTAGTATTATCAACGACAACTACAGCGACATTAGGAGCATCGTCATAATCGTCACAGTGAGAGGATCATCATCATCATTATCATCATCATCATGTTTTCTTGGCACAATGTGAAACAAGTTCATTTGCATGCATATTGTGTCTCAAGAAAAAAAAATATGTTTATTTTTATTGTTGAATTAAAAACACATGAATTTGATTTTTTTTTAGTCATACAAATGATAAAAAGAATATATTAAGGTGGCATTGCTGAACCTAAAGAGGTCTTAAGATAAGTTTTAGAATTTTTTTTATTTTTTAAGTTGGAAGGAACATAAAGGTCGACCGCATTAATAATTTTGTACATTACTCTGTGGTCAGTATATTTTTAGTTTAAGCTGAGTAACTAAATATCAAAAAAAAAAAATTAACAAGTCTCAATTGACTGAAAATATATTTGTAGACATTTTATAGAATTTATCAGTAATTAACAATGCAATGTTGGACCTAGTTGCAATATAAAAGTACTAGTCTACTTGATTTTAAATTTATTTGAAATAAATAAATATATTTTCTTAAATATAGCTGACCTCATTGCTGCTATTGGAGCCATTCCCTTATAATATACAAATCCGATGTGAACTTTTATCTATCTGCAACCATCAAATGTAAGACTAGCTCATTTCTCCTTAAAGTGAAATCATTCTTAAGGAATTACTTATTCATTACTTCCAAAGTAACAACCTCCCTGGATGTGGTTTCAGTCAACTTCAAAAGCCTCAAATATTAAGTTGTGGAAAAAAATGTTCAAAATATCAAAGAGTGATGGAGATAATTCATATAAATATTGTGGTTAAAAAATTAATATCGAGAAAACAAAATCTATATATATAATAGCGAAAGATATATATGTCTGTTTTTTTGTTTGTTTGTAGCTTATAGGACCGATCTTCTTGAAGCTTTACAGTCTTATTGTGTATCTGAAATGAACTATAGCCTATAAATTTTTTTTATATTTTTAGTGGCTAAACCATCATCTCGAAATTTTCACAGTGTGTAAGTGTGTATCGGCAAAGTAAAATAGGCTAAATTTTATTTAAATATATGAAGTTGGCGTGGCACCTCCCATATGTAAATATATCTGGAGCTCTATTGTAGCAAAAGTCCTGAAACTTTGTAGGAGTACATGCATGGTTAATACATATCGTACATGCCAAATACATATCATCATAGCACTCTGATGACCAGATGGCGGGATTTGGTTAGTGGGCATGGCATCTCCCATACAAAAAATAATATCTGCAGTACTATAAATCCGACAGTCATGTAACCAGCAGTGAGTTCACGAATGATGAGTAAGAGAAGTTATGCGAAAAATAGGCGGGACGAAACCAGTGGGCATGTCACCTCCCATACATGGTAAATATATATCATCAGGATTAACAACAAAAATATTCACTAGAAATTATTTTTAAGGCAAAACAATGTTTGCCGGGTCAGCTAGTATAATATTGAGTAATACGGTGGGAGAGCTTTGAAAATTTGAGTGAAGTCATCGCTTATTAATTTTAGTAACCATGTCGAAAATGGGCGATATGGGACAAGTGGCAGCGTCAGCCCCATACAAAGTAATTAACTAATATCATATATCTCGAGTACTATGACCGAAATAAGTCAGCATATTTGTGTGAGTTCATCTATTAATAATGTGAGTAGTCGGAAATAAATTGGGCGGAATCTGATCTATAGGCTTGGCACCACCTTACAAAGTAAATGTTGCATTTTGTATATTTGGGGTATTGTAATTGTGAGAGCCTTGGGTCATTGCGTGGGCCCATATGTCATTCATGTGATTGTTCGAACAAATATGGGTGTGATCGGAGCGGTATGTGTAGCACCGCCCATATATAGTAAGTATATAATATCATATAACTAGAGTAATAGTCCATCAGACATACGAGTCAGATATTAATGTGAGAGTCAGATAGAAAATGGGTGTGGTAGAATTAGCGGGCCTGGCACCGCCTATACAAAAAAAAACATGAAGTAATATGAAAGCGACAGGCTTAAAACTTACCAAAAATCGTTAAAGTAAAAAATGCCAAATTATATTCTAAATTTATGGTAAATTCCAAATTTTTGTCATGGACAACTAATATGTAGCTTCCTCTAGAGCAGTGGTCGGCACCCATTGCACGCTGGAGGCGAACACAATCGGTTATTGACATGTATACTATACAACACGAATGTCAACAAAAAATCAACAAAGAGCATATAAAAAACAAATATTTTATTCAGTAGCATGTTAGCTTTCGACAAAGCAGGTTGATGACGCCTTGTTTAAGAAATAAAGTACACTCTTAAAATTTTAGAGAATAAAATTACAAGCAATTGTTTTTTTTTTATTATAGGTGTTTATTTTGTTTTTCGTACATTTTAAATTAAAAATGTGGAACGTTGAGTGGGAACAATCATTTTTATTTTCTTTAAATATATTAAATAGCCAGAGTGCTTTGTATGCTATCATACAATCCAAAGAATGAGTGCATTCTATCTTAAGCGCCATTATGATATTCACTCTGAACATCATTTAATAAATGGTATTGAAAGAAAGCAATTAATTTCAAAATTAAAGAAAGACTTTCGATTAAAAAATATTCGTATTGCAAATACCGTAAATAGGAATATTAGTTCCTCAACTATTACTTATTCCTCAACTTGTAGCCAACTTAAAGCATCATATCTAATGGCTTTAGGGTTAGCAAAAAAGGTCGACCTTTTGAAGACGGGATTTTTTTTAAAGAAATGTGCCTCTCGATATTTCCACTGTTTGGAAAAGCAGGACAAGAGGTAGAACGTATTATAAATGAAATGCATTTGTCCGCAAGGACTATAGGCCGACGCACCGAAGATATAGGGCTTTTTATTCAAAGTGAGACAGTAGAAAGTATCAAAAATTCGAAATTTATATCCATATGTTTTGATGATAGTGTCGACATTTGCGACACTAGTCAAATGATAATTTGCATCAGAGCAGTGGATAATATGTTCAATTCGTTTGAGGAAATTTTAAAACTTGAATCTTTTTTTGATAGTGTTACTGGTCAAGTTATTTTTGATTCATTTGAAAAAAACGTTTTATCGCTAATAGATAAAAGGAAAATATCTGCAGTATGTACAGATGGTGCTGCAGTCATGCTTGGCAAAAATAATGGTTTTGTTTGGTGTCTTATAAGAGCTGGAATAAAGGTCCCGACATTCCATTGTATAATTCGCCAGCAAGCATTATTTGCAAAAACTATTGGTCTTACTGAAACCATGAAAACTTCAGTAAAAATAATAAATCGTCTTAAAGGGGGGCACAATGCACTTACCCACAGCAAACTTGTAGCGTTTTTAAAAGAATTAAACTGTGGTTAAAAGGATGTATTATTATTTACTGAAATAAGGTGGTTAAGTCGTGGGAAAAGCCTCGAATGGCTTTTCAATCTCAGAGAGGAAGATGCGTAATTTTTGCAATCTCAGTCTTTAATAAAAGATACGGATTTAATCAGTTCTATAACAAGTCCCGAATTTTTGTTAGACCTAGCGTTTCTGACAGATATTACAATTCAAATCAATAATTTGAATTTAATACTGCAAGGTAGAAAATTAATAATTCTTGAGGATGAGATTACGTCACAAATCTTATCCAACTTTCCAAAACTAAAGGAAATATATGCAATTTTTCCAAATGAAAACAAATTAAAATTCTTTAGTGAAGAACTAAAAAACTTTTGGAAAATTTTAAAAAACGCTTTTAAGATATATTTAATATACAATGGGCTATAAATATCTATAACGATCCGCTGACGTGTTCGATGGAAAATGTTCCAGAAAATATTCAATCGGAATTGACCTTAATGCGAGCAGATTTAACCATTCCAATGGATACGGGCATTAGTTTTTGGAAAAATATTTGCCCTAATAAGTACGGTGCAAGTAGGGATTTAATTTTAAATATTTTTTCATTGTTTGGCACAACATATATTTGTGAGTCTACATTTTCGATAATGTCACAAATAAAAAATAAATATAGGAAGAAGTTAACAGATAGTCACTTAGAAACATTGCTGAAAATAAAGTGTTACGAAGAAGAAATTGATATTGACAAACTTATAGATTTTGTTAACAGAAACAAATAATTTTTTTAACACTCATAATCCTAACAGGGCTAATGGTACAAAAAATCAAATATGTTTTTCATAAATAATATTTACCAAATTTATTATGAATTAATTTTATTTATTTTTATAGAGAAAAAAAAATGAATTATTTTATTTCTTGTAATCAATGACATATACTTATCGATTGTTTCATTTGATGATTAATTAATTTTTTTTATTCATTCCTTCATTTGTTCATTCTCAAACATTCATTTAAATAATCATATATTTTTTATTAATCATAATCCTAACAGGAAAAAATATAGGAACCTTATAAAACTATTTCGATATTTAATGGTTATTTTTTTAAGAATAAATAATTTAATTATTTAATAAAGAAAAAACATATATTAGTTTTTCATTCATTCATTTATTCATTCATTCATTCATTCATTCATTCATTCAATTTATTTAATAAAGAAAAAAACATATATTATTTTTTCATTCATTCATTCATTCATTTACTCATTCATTCATTCATTCATTTATTCATTCATTGAAACATTCATTCATTTTAATAATCAATTAGTTTTTGTAATCATAACAGGGAAATATTTCAACCTAGTATTACTTTTCTTACACTGTAAAATACCAATACATACATACGTATTCACTCTTTCTGCCGACCACTGCTCTAGAGCAAGAACGCCTAAAAATTTTATAATTTTTGCACCGAATGAAAAAAAAAATATTGTACATCCAGCAAGCATTGAATAAAAAGAAGGCAGAAAATTATACTCGGCCTAGACCAGTCATGCGATACCCTATAGCATGCGTTTAGAGACCCCATCTCTTATGTCCAACTAATTAGATACAGAAAATAAGCATAACCCAAATTTTAGTGGCATTGGTATTAATATGTTTGCCTTCGGGTATGAAAAAGTTCCCTTCGGATGCTATATCTATATGATGGCAAGGTCTAAAAATGGACCGATCCTGACCATATTTGGTAAGGTCACTTATTTTTTGCAAAAATATAAAGAAACCAAATTTGAGAAAAATCTGTGCAATATTTTATTTTTTGATAGATTTAAGTTAGGATCGGGAATTAGCTTCATATGGGGGCTCCGACTAAGCTTTTATTTTTGTACTACTGATAAATAGATATAACAGACATACACAACCCCAATTTGACCCCGACCTATATGATAATTTTGATAATATGGCAATTTAAGCCGATCTCATAGAGTTCATTTGTATGGAGATTAGGTCTTACCATGCACCGATTTTCACCAATTTCAACAGCATTTATGCTATGGCTGTAGGAGCTTTTATACTAAATTTCGTCAAAATATATTCAAATTTACGACATGTAGTTTGATTACAAATTTACATTGACCCACAGACGGACGGACGGACATCGCTCAGAAAGTGACTCTGAATTAATGGGTATAATAAAAAATAGGTCTGTGTTAAATATTTTTGGCAATTACAAGCATTAGTATACAGTCATTATACCCTGAATACATATAGATATATATTTAACCCGGCATTCGAAATTCGAGTGCAAATTCTAGGAAATATTATTTTTCATTCAATTTTTGTCTTTCAATATTTTCTTATCTATATATATATAAAAAATTTATGGGTATTTAAATTAGCGTAATTTTAGCAATTCAGAATTCAGCACAGAGTGCTGAATTCGCATTAACAGGGTGTAGCTAATTATTTTAAATATTTTATTTTATTTTATTTAATTTAATATATTTTTAAGGCAAATTAAACATTGATTTTATCATTCTCAGCTTTTCCACCATATGAGCTATAACTATGCCAATTCTACCATTCCTCCGTGCCCGCATATTGCTTAAAAAGGGAACTAAAAATTTACCTTCACGTATTAATATAAAGTTAATAACTAATATAAAATTTGTCACTTTTTCAGAATTGTTATTTTTAAACGTCAAAAATTTTGTCTAAAATTTCTGAAAACATTTGTGAATATTCTATCTATAATTCTCAACACTTTTTGTTCAATAAATTTTCTTCTAAAGGCTGTCCTCAATTTTGGACACCCTGTTTTTTGTATTAAAAATATTTTTAATTCAGTCCCTTACAAATAGGTTCCGGTTAAAAATGAAAAATTATGTCGGTCAAGTGACCCCCCCCCCCTACTTTCTCGGCAGGTTCCCAATCTTTTACCAAAATTCTCGATCACGTTTTGCAATAAACTGTTTTCAATGGTTGATTCTGCTCGATAATGTTTTTTTTATGCTCTTGAAGCGTTGTCGGATTATTGTTGTCCACTTTCGATTTAAAAAAAACTCCACAAAAAATAATTTGAAGCTGTCAAATCGCCGCTCTTGTTGGCCAATTCACTCCTCCTCTACGAGAAATAATGAGATTTTCGAGCTTTTCTTTCAAAAGATCCATTATTTCTCTGGCTGTATGGCAAGTGGCAACATCGTGCTGAAACCACATATTCTCTATGTCTGACTCATCAATTTTGTGTGATTTCCATTGACCGTACTTGCATTTCCATTTTCGTTTTCAAAAAAAATATTGTCCGATGATTCCTCCTGTCCACAAACCATACCAAACCGTAACTTTTTAAGGATGTAATGGTTGCTCTAAGATAACTTTTGGATTTTCTTCTCCCCAAATGCGACAATTGTGCTTGTTAACGTAGCCATTGAGCTGGAAATGGGGTTCGTCGGTGAAGATTATTTTGTTTAAAAAAATTCTCATCTTCTTCTTGTTTTCCGATTGCGAATTGAAGCGAATTGTTTTAATAATAAAAACGCGCTTTCATTTGTGTAACGTACCATATTAACTAACCGGAATGTATTTGTAATGCGAAAATAAAAATTAAGAATAAAAATTCCATGTAGAAAAAAAAACTACAGCAAAAACAAAACAAGTAAGAAAATTACAGTCGGTCTAGACCGACTATATGATCCCTATAACATGCGTTTATACCTATCTCTCAGGCCCAACTAACTGGATATAGAAAATAAGCATAAACCAAATTTCAGTGGGATTTTTATTAATTTTTTCGGCTGCAGATATGAAAAAGTTCGTATCGGATGCTATATCTATATGGGCACTAGACCTAAAATTGGACCGATCCTGATCATGTTAGGTAAGGTCTCTTGTATTTTGCAAAAATATATACAAACAAAATTTGAGAAGAATCAGTGCAATATTTTTGTTTTTTGATAGATTTAAGTGAAGACCGGGAAGCAGCTCTATATGTTGTCCCATAGGGATCATTTTTGGACTACTGATTAATAGATGCAATAAACACATACAAACCCAATTTGACTAAGATTTATATGATAATTTCGATCTTCTGGCAATTTAAGTCGATTTCATAGGGGTCATTTGTATGGGGGCTAGGTCTGAACATGGACCGTTTCTCACCAATTTCAAAAGCCTTAATCCCATGGCCGATAGAGGCTTATATACCGAATTTCATCGAAATATATTCATATTTGCGACCTGCAGTTTGATTACAAGCTTTACACGGACACACAGACGGACGGACGGACGGACGGACATCGTTAAATCGAATCAGATAGTGATTCTGATTCGATCGGTATAATAAAAGATGGGTCTGGGTCAAATATTTTTGGTAGTTACAAACAGCAGCACAAAGTCATTATACCCATTATTGTATAGGGTATAATGATAATTCATATATGAACACCCGATACAGCTGCATAATTTTCCAGTAAAAAATCGCTTTTCTGAAAAATTTTTCTCTGCAGTTTCATGCAGACAGTTTTTTAGTCTTTATCGAAATGACGATTCTCATCTGAAAACTAAAAAAAAAACCCCGTTCCTGCGTTTCGCAGGGTCACATTTGCGCAAAAAAATGTTTTTTTTTTTTTGTCGTAAAAACCAAGTTTTGGAGACAAATTCCAGTAAAATAAGAGCCGAAATCGAAAATTCCAAAATACTCGTAGGGATCGATGGACAAATTCATGACGAACATTGAAAAAGAACAATTCAACAGTTAACTATGTGAAGTGTAGAGAAATTTGAGTGGAACACTGGCATACTAGTTTATAACTAAAACTATACAAAAGATCTTATTAAGGAAAGAATAATGGAACTGGAACTGAAATTTATTTTATAAAAATTTATGTGGACAAAACAAAATAATAAAAAAATTATTTGAAAATGAAAAAAAGTTTAAGTGTCAAGAACTACATATTTAAAAAATTTTTTTAAAAAAATTCTATTCAAAAGAAGTCATTTATATCAAGCATCAGTTAAAATGTACTTCACAGGATCCATTACAATTTCTATAGTATGACTAGGCAATATTAAAGATTTTTTAATGCGACTTCCTGATTCCAAGATTACAATCTATTTTACTTCTCTTTTATTTTTCTTTTTTACTAGAATTACAAATCGAAGATCAATAAATAAGTGTCACCCCAATGCAGCAAGTAGTTTATATGAATTTAAGTTGTTTAGTAAAACTATCAAAATCTAGTATATCAAATGTTGTTATATCTTCTGAAAGAAATATCTTGCAAAAGTATTTATTTTTATTTTGCGTTAATTTCTACTTACATATATTTATGTATGTGTTTCTGTATGTGTGTATGGTTTTGTGCAAGGAAATGATAATAATAATGAAAAAATGCCTCTTACTTTTTTTTGGCATCATACATGTGTACTCAATACTGTCTATTGTGTCTGTAGTTGCTATTGATGTTTCTTTTAAATTAAATTTTTTTTTGCTGCTGTTGTTTTTTTTTTAAATAAATTAGAGAATAGAATAGACTAAACTATTTTAGATTAGATCAAATGTTTTATTATAAATACATATTATAGGCATTTCATATATAATATCTTATTATTGTTATTATTTTTTTTTTTTTGTACATACTTTGATTATTATCTAATGATAAAAGTTTTGTTAATAGAATTTAAGGTAATCATTTGGGGAAGCAACAATTTAATTTTATTATTTGTTTCTGTAGAAATATTTGTTTGACTATATAAGGTAACAAGCAAATCAAAAGAATGTTGAAGAAATACTTTTGTATACTTTCAGGTTAACCGCTAGAAATAATAATCAACTCATGTCAAAAATAATTATAGAATATGTTGTCATCCTCTTTATAGGTAAATGTTGAAATTTGCATAGCTTTAGATATTCGGTGAACATTCATTTATAATAATCCGCCCCAAAAAACAGAGTTAATTAAATGCGTGTAAAAAAAACATTGAATTTATGCTCTAAAGAAATAATAACTAAAGGTATCAATGAAATCAATATGAACTAAAATATAATTCAGGGCAAAAAATATAATGTAGAACCCTAAACTGTTATGTTAGATTTTTAAAATTAATTGCCAAATGCAATTTTTTTCAATTGTTTTGCAAAAATATCTGTCTTCACTTCTTTTTATCTTATTCTTACAAAACAAATTTTTATCTATAAATATGTTTATATTTATTTTTGAAAATAAATAGTCATTTAAGTCTTTGCTAAAAAATAAAAATTTTCCACCTTACTAATATACATATTGAATTTTTTTTCTTATTTTCTGCCTACAAACTAAGCATTACAAAGAAAATAACCAACTGCATGATCAATAACCTTTTCTAAGCGCTAAAGTACTTACTAATGATTAGGAAATATTTTACTGATTTTACAGGTGAAATTTTTGTCTATAAACCCCAAAATATAATTTCATACTTTTAAACCAACTTCATCCATACTAGAGAAATTGTATGGCACCGTTTCTCTATATCATTTAATGCGGATAAATTCATGTACCATCACATAACAAACACGTTCTACAAATTATGAAACTATTTTAAGAACTAGCACTTAACGCCATAACGGCGAGTATAACGATATCGCAACATTTATTTAATCCTTTAGGTGCGGCTTTTTTTAGCGAAACAAAATAGCAAATGGAAAAACTGTTTTCATATATTGGAAAGGCATTAAAATGTATGATGTTTTGCGTTTTTACTTCCATAAATCCTTTAATTATTCTGGGATATATTGTCCCAATTGAGCTTTTGGGTTTATTGTCCCAACCGGATTTTTGAGACAAATGGGACAATATGTCCCATTAGTATTGAAAATCTATATCAATCTTGTAAGAATTTTCTTTATCAATAAATTCAAATATTGAAATTTAGTGTATGATTAATTTTAATTTTGATCATTTTAGGATAACTTGGACAATGAAATATAAAAATAATATAAGAACAAAATTCATGTTTGTAATTTATTTTATATTTATATTTACCGATTTTTGTGATTTGATGATTACGATGATTTTATAATTTGACGTCATTAAAAAACTTGTACTTGGCGCCACAAATGACCCCAAGCTAGTATAGACGACTAAGTGAAAAAATTTAATATATTTTGCAAATACTGCTGAATTTTGGATCATTTTAGCCATAGAAGCTCATAAGGGTAAGTTTTCATAAAATATAGCACAATTTTATTTCCAACCCGTAGTAAGGGATTCACTTAGTTTACTAGAACAATTAATTTTTTTAAATATGCCAAAACTCAAAGTTTGGTCTCGGCAAGGAATGGGTTAACGTTGTTCGATATATTACAAATGTTTGGTATGGAAAACTTACACATTTGGTTATTCATTTTAGGCGTCATATCGAAAAATTCAATGGCACTTACAAAATATTTGAATTTTTTGAATTAGTTGTCTTTTATTAGTTTGGGGTCATATGTGACCCCAAGTCCGAAAGTTATAATTGGGTTATATAATTTTTTCCGAAACCCTAGGCTATTAAGATAAAATATAACATTTAAAAATAGAAAAGTGATTAATTTTTCATACAAAATATTTAGAAAGAGTACATTTACTGAATATTTTACAAAAATCCAATTTTTCTCGAAATCCGCAAAAAAAATTCCTTGTAAAATAAATTCTATCAGAGGAATTTACTTAAAAATTCACACAGCTAATCTCTAACATACATTTAACAAAATTCTAGAGTGCCATATCCATTTTTTGAAATTTTGTTTAAGAAAATTTTCTAAAACTTAAAAATGGTGTTTTCAAAATTTTATTAAAAAAATTTTCCATCTTTGGTCTCATTGCGCAATAGGTTAAAAACGTGTAATAAAAGAATACTTCATATCTGAGTGCTCATAGGTATAGAGACCAGAAAAAATTACGGCATAATTAACTTCTTAAAATTGAAAAAATTTCCGTCAAATTTCACATCCTAGTTTTTGGCACAAATGTAATCTGGGGCATTTGCGAATTTTTATTCGATTTTGAAGTTATATACTTTTTAAAGAGATAATTTAGTACAGAAATCGATCCATATTATATTTTGTTGAAAATATTAAACATAGAACGAAATTTTCGTATAACCTGAAAAAAATTTTATTTTTCCCATATAAACACACTTCTCAGTCGCTACCACTAAATCTTTTTTTGATTTACCCAAAACTTTGTATTTATCAGGTTTTTCGCTGTTTGTATATATGTATATATTCAGATATAGGTCGTTTTATTGAGAATTAGATGAAAAATAATATAGAAATTAAAGGTGCTATTTTTATACCCCATATCATTTCGCGGTCTGGGTATAATGAGTTTGTGCTCATGTTTGCATCGACCTAAAATATTAGACCAAGACCTAGCATTTAGTGTAATGCTGAGTCGATTTTGCGATGTCTGTCCGTCCGTTTGTCTGCCAGTTTGTCCATGTCAACATTGTAATAAAACCACAACACAGTGGCGATTAGCTTGATCTACCGTAACGAAAAGGAAATTTTCGACTTCATTTAGTAGGTTGATAATCCCAAATTGATAAATTTGCTTTAATTGATCAGCTGTGGGCTTTCTAACACAACACATGTTAAAAGAGCTGCGACAAAAACATTTTGTCAAAAATCATATTGTTAGAAATTTTTAAGGTTTTAATGAAAGCTAAAGGTATGTAGTTAAGAAAATTTTTTTGCGACCTGTGCAATATAAGTTATGGTAGAAAATTGTGGTAAAAATTAACAACTTTGTTAGCTCCTTTTTCTGATAGAACTTGAACTTCTGTAGAGTAAAACTGAGTTAACTGGCATCGGCCGGTGAAAAGACTCTTGTTTTATTTTAACATATTTCGTCAGCTTTGTGAAATGACTAACATCTGCTGCTTTGAGTTGCTTTTGATCACAATGTTGTTATTTTTAGGCACCATCTCCATCTGCAAACGTACCCTTTTTTCAACATGCTACGGTGGAAAAGACGCGTTAAAAAATTTTCAGCACTGGAAGAGTTTGTTTTTTCAAATGTCATTGAGAAATCCAATTGCTCTGAGGAGGAGTACAATATAATTATTGTGTGTAAAGAATGCCGTTGGGGTTGGAAATGGTCTGAGTATAATTACAAAGTTTGGTGGGACGAAGACTTAATTATTGTAAGTCAATGCTAATACTCAAAAAGGAGCAGGAAGAAAAGAAAAGGACATTGCTGATTGCCACGCAAAATGCAAGAGCATCAAAATTGTGGATCTCGTCGAAGGCAACACAAGTTATGAGCTCATGATAGCGACGCGCTGGAAAATGGAGTGCATCACAGGTTGTTTCACCTGTTCCGTTGCGGCTAAAAAAATCAAAATAAGTCTTGAATTAGATCGATAGCTCCCTATCAAATATACGCCAGATGAAGCTTTAGCTCTATATATTGATGGAGGGTTTACCAAAAACTCATATAAATTTATGCAAGCTGGTTCAAAAGCTCAAAATTGTAACATCTGCCCAACATAGATGTTTTGATATCCGCCAAAAAGAGGTGTTATCCATATACAAAAATAACTGAAGAATATTATGTTGAAGTTCCTCTGCAAGAACTTCTGGATCACACAATTGAAAGAGTCCACCCGTAAGCATTTCGGCTTAAACATACACGTACATGGAATATCTTACGTGTTCTTTATTAATTTATTCGTATCCTTTAATAAAGAGTTTATGCAACTGCCTCGTTTTTCAAATAAAGACATTTTTTGGATATGAAGATGAAATATCATATTATAGATGCTTTTGAAGTATCAGAAAAGTCTGATGTAGACCGGAGTACTTACTCGGAATAATTAAGTAATTTCATTTAATATGTCTAGAAAGCCAAAAAATAAAAAGAATAAATATTAAAATTATTTTCAAAATTTAAAAAAAATTTAAGTTTAAAAAAAAACTATTTCAAGTGATTCCTTATTAGGTTATTATTCCAAGAAAATTATCGTTTGAAAGAAAACCCTATTAGTTTTTACGCTAGATCAGGCAAATCGGCCATAGCTCGATAATGTGAATATATTTTCATGAAATTATGTATGTAAGCATTTGTCGGCTATGGCAAGAACTGTATTGAAAGGGGTGAAAATAAGTGTATGCTCAGACCTAATCCACATACAAATGACGGTATGAGATCGATTTAAATAGCCCTAAGATTCAAATCATCATAAAGATCTCGTTCTATTGTCCATCTGTCTGCCTTTTTGGTCTTCCGTCTGATCATCCACCTGTGTATCCATATATACCTTGTAATCAAACTGAAAGTGGCAAATATTAATATATTTTGATGAAATTTGTTATCAACACATTTTCGGCAATAGGACGAATGGTATTGAAAAAGGTAAAAACCGGTTCCTGTTCAGACCTAGTCCCCATATAAATACCTCCATGAAATCCAAATATTCATATCGATCTCGACCAAAATTTAGTTTGCATGTGTTTATTACACCCATTAATCAGAGCTCCAAGAATGAACTCTGTTGGTAAACCGTAGTCATAGCCTGGTGTAAAGCTGCTTCCAGATCTTCTCATAAATCTATCAACCAGTAAAAATATTGCACAGATTTCTCTCAAATTTAATTTGTATATATTTTTGCAACAATTTGGCTACTTTACCACATATAGTCAGAATCGCTGCATTTTTCCCATATAGATATAGCAACCACTGTTAGTTGTACCTAAGACTTTTTCTCTAAAATCATGGTATAGGGTATCATATAGTCGGTCTAGACCATATATATTTTTCTGACTTGTTTTAACACAAGTCATTTTTTATACTGATAACAAAGAGAGTAAAGCAAAGGAAACAAAAATCTCTTCTTAAAAAAAATAAAAATTATATTACTGGTGGAGTACCATTAAACAGAACTTTTTTAAGAATATTATAACTATATCATTGTTCAACTTAATAACTAAAATAAAAATTTTGCTGGGATACAAAATAATTCTCATGTTTTAATTTCATTCTATAAAACTGAACATACGGTCCTCAAAATGTTTTTTTCCACATTTTAGCAGCTGCATATCTTCCAAGACTAAAACACTGCTTGTAAATGTTACACTAAATATGCAAACTATTTGATAATATGTTCAAAATATGATCGAACACAAATATATTTTTTTATGAATGATTCATTATAACAAAAACATGTATATTTTTATTAATGTATTTGAAATACAAAATTTTTTTTCAAAGATTAAAATTTTTTGTATCAAATATAAAAACTCGTATTATGTATAAATGTTTTGTGTTAAATTTAACTTAGAAATTAATTAAAAATAAATTTAAATTATATCCTTTTTTAAGTGTAACTTAAATTCTATGGTCTAACACTGTAACATATCAATTTATTCTTGTTGTGTTAAAATTTAAAATAAATATATAAAACGTTCTTTAAATCGGCAGCATCTAGCTAGAGCCTCAAAACTGAAATTGTTTCATCGGCAGAAAATTACACACCATTTTATACTACTTTGTGCCACCGGTTGTCATGACGAGTAATAAGCTTTGGTATAAGAAATCAAATGGGTTTATTAGTTACCTTATACATACAGGCATAACAGGAACTAGTTACTTCATAGAAAGCAAGAAAGGAATGAAAATATTCGATACATTTTTTAAAATAAATAATTGCAATAAACTCTAGCTATTATTATAATAATAAATTTATTTATATTTCTTATTTAAAATACGAATGAGGTGAACAAAAAGATGCAGCTATTAACGGTGTTGTTTAAAGGAGATAAAGCTGCTCAGAAATTTTAAATTGGTTTATAAATCGGAATCGAACCCGGGACCTTCTGTTAGCAAAGCATATTTGCAACAACAGCAATAGCATGTGTACATCTGTGTGGCCCTTCATTATATTGAGGGGGAAAAAGGCTTCGAATTTAAAGTCTCAACCCCTAGAAATATGCGATTAACAAAAAAACTGAGAAATACAAAATTCTGGGTTAATCGACGGTGCTGAAAATTGCAAATATGTTTATATGGGAAAAATATGACTTTTTTCCGATTTTATGAAAATTTCGTTCTTAGTTTAACTTTTTCGACAAGTTGTTACATAAGTCGATATCAGTGCGAATTTATCTTTTCAAAATAAAATCGAATAAAAAATCGCCAAGACCACAAACTAATGAGAGACAATTTATTCAAAAAAATCAAATATTTTGTAAGTGTGACGCTCAAATACAATAACCGTATATGCAACTCTTCCATGCTAAAAATTTGGATTAATCGAACAACGTTAACTCATTCCGTGTCGAGGCCAAACTAGGAATTTTGGCATATTTAAATAATTTAATTGTAATTGTAAACTAGATGAAACCCATACTATGGGTTGGGAAATAAAATGGTGCTATACACTACGTCTCATAACTATAGCACACATTAAAATCGTTTTTATACCTTCCACTCCAGTGTGCAGAGGGTATATATAAGTTTGTCATTCCGTTTGTAAAAATTAGAAAAAAAGTTTTGGACCCCATAAAATATACATATTTGTGATCCCTATACCAACCGGAGTTGATATAGTGATGTCCGTCTGTCCGTCTGTCCGTCTGTGGAAATCACGATGACGGCATCAATCGGGCAGCTAGGGTGCTCACTAATACAAGAAAATGATTCACTAATATCCTGAAAAGTTAGCTATTTGAAATCGTCCAAACCGGTCGATTAGGGCCCGAGATTTGAATGAAGAACTAAAAAAAGTCTTGAACAAATATAATTTTCTATGTTGTTCTTGTCACGATCACGCCCTCAATAGGATACCTAGGATCATCATTTTTAATGAGAATGATTCAGCAAACTCGTGGAAAGATTTCTGTTTCAAAAATTATTAAAATCGGTGGAACAGGTCCAGGAAAATCTCTGAAAAAGTAGAAAAAAATTAAAAATATGATATTTCTATATTGTTCTTGTTGTTATTCTAAATGTTGTATTGTTGTCGTAGCTGGACTTGTTGTTTTTGTAGTCGTTGTGGTAATAATATAATTAAAACTAGCCCTTTGTACGTTTTTTTTATCAACTCTGGTAGAAAAATTAATAAGTTTCCATTGTTTTGGCATCACTAAAAAAAAATTATTAGATCATTTCTGTCATTGCCGCGAGCCTGCGTGCAAATTTTCAGATCGATTGGGTCACGGGAAAGGGGTTAAAATCGACCCAAATTTTTTTCGACAAGCAGACACTAAGAGTTAATATAAAGGGAGTAAAAATTCACCAGCATCTAATGCAAATAATGCTAAAATACGTAGTTGTTATTAAAAAAAACAATGTAAATTTACAAAAAAAAAAAAAAAAATTACGTATAAATTTATTTAAAGAGAAAAACACAAAAATAACGTTTGATGTTGTATTTTTTGTGTGTAATATTTACATATACATACATACACATATTTAATATTACAAATAATATACATATATTCTATATATGTATATCCATAATAACTGCATGTTGGAAATAAATCGGTATATTATTTTATTTACAGAAAATTCTGCAATATTTTATTGTGGGGAACATACATTTCTTTTGCATTAATAGAGTGTCACTTCATTTTGCTCAGCGTGACTATGCCACAGTAGATGGCGCCACAATTTTTGTTCTAATTAGCTTTGCAATAGCTATTTCTATTTTAACATGAATGTCAATATTTTCAAATAGATATCATACAGACCAATGTTAAGAGTATACACGGGCTGGTCTTTTATTTCATACGTTTTTTCATTATTCTTTTACAAATATGAACATAATTTGGCATATTAACTTTTTGTTGTCTTCACAAAATAGAGTTACCAAGTTCATTAATGAGTTTTTTGCTTTCAAAACAGTTCTACGTAGTTATATAGAATTATTATTCTGCTTTACCTACAAAATATCTGATTGCGATTACATCTAATTTTTAAAAATTGTTTATAATTACTAAAGTATTATTATTCACATAAATACAAAATTACCATTTTAAATTATCCGTGCAAATTTTGGAAAATATCAATTCTAAAAACTATTAAAATTTCAAATTATATATTAGAAAATATTAATTGAATTTCAGAAAATCATATCAAAACGTCGGAAATAATAATTTTAAATTTAAAAGACATCCATTGCATTTTTAATATATAAATTTTATTCGTTAAACACAAATTGAAATTGCAAAAAAAATACCAAATATGTTTACATTTAAAAAATGTTTACATTTAAAAAAATATTGTCATTGGTATAATAGCCTTTCAGTAACTTCTTTTAACGATAGTCGAATCGTTAAAATAAGGAAATAGCAAAATTATAAGTAAAATTATTAAACGATATTCGCTATTGTTAAAGTCAGCTATTGTTGTTATCTAAACGACAACCATTTTTGTGTTATTTATTCAATCGATAAAAACTTAAATTTTTAGGTTGAAATGACGTCATACATAAATAAAAATCATAAAATAGTGAAAATATTTTGCTTTTATTAAAAAAATTTTTTTATATAAATAAAAAAATTAAATAGCATATTCAATTCATTATTTCATTTTTAAATAAATAAACAGAAATATTAGTAAAAAATTAAAGATATTAAACATAAACATAAAATCATCCTGTCAAACACTCATTTACAATTTAAATAAATAGAAAAATAGATTGGTCGACTGTCGTTAAGATGTATGTACTTAGTGAATCACTTAATCTTTAGTGCAAACAACAATAGCTGTCGATATAATTTGCGATTGTCGGATCGTTGAAATTTACAGAATCGGACTACAGAAAACATTAATTTAAATTCAATAAATTTTAGAAAACCTCAAATGATACTTAAGAATTGCGAACATAAAAATTGTTACATAAATAAACGCAATTTGATGAGAATGTTATTTATATATAAATTTTCATAATTTTTTTTGGATGAAAATTTTAAGTTTTTCAGAAAATAAAGAGAACAAATTATTTTATTTAAAATGTTTGGGACATTTGGCTTTTTGCGTTTAGCATCCCTAATTTAATTATTTATTATTATAAATTCACTCTCTATGTTTTCCAATATTTTATTAAAAAAGTTGAGAGAGCTTTTTTTTTTGGTTATTATTTTGTTACTCCATCCGACCTATATGGCCGCAATGAAGAAATATTTAGCCAGTAAAAAGAAACTATACAGCCATCACCAATTAGCACGATTTAATGCATATAGCCACCCTACATAACCATTACCTTTGCAATGGAGGTTAGGGCGAGCTATTTAATTAGCAAAAACTAAATTAAACGAGAAGTTATGTCATATAACCGGAAACGCATGCATACATATAGGTATATAACCTAAATGCATGCCGATCAGCAACTACGATGACCAAAAAGCAAACACCGAAATAAATCCGAAATAATAGAAAAGACGAAAACCAACCCAAAGAATTTTCTTAAATAATTTGGTATTAAGTTTAACAAATTGTTTACTTTTTCCAATATTTTGTTTACATTTATTATCAATACTCAAACCGAGGCGGATTCGGCACAACCGAACTTAACACTCTTACTTGTTTTAAGTGGTGATAAAAACTTATTAAATCACCCTGTATAAATAACGAAATTTTTAGAAAACTTACTTACTCTCTTCTACTTCTCACCTCGTTTTTATACCCTATACCACTATGTGGTTTGGGTATAATGACTTTGTGCTGCTGTTTGTAACTACCAAAAATATTTGACCAAGACCCATCTTTTATTATACCGATCGACTCAGAATCACTTTCTGAGTCGATTTAGCTATGTCCGTCCGTCTGTGTGTCCCTGTAAACCTTGTAATCAAACTACAGGTAGGAAATATAAATATATATTTGGATGAAATTTGGTGTATAAGCTTTCATCGTCCATAGAATGAACGCTATTGAAATTGGTGAAATTCGGTCCATGGTCAGACCTAGGCCCAATACAAATAACCCCTATGAAATCAACAAAAATTGCCATAAGATCGAAACTATCATAAAGATCTCAGTCAAATTGGGTTTGTGTATGTTTGTTATATCCATGAACCCTATAGGACAATTCTTAGTCATATAAAACTGCTTCCCGATCTTCACTTAAATCTATCAAAAAGAAAAAATATTGCACAGATTTTTCTCGAATTTGGTTTGTATATATTTTTTCAAAATGTAAGTGATTTTATCAAGTATGGTCAGGATCGGTCCATTTTTGGACCTAGTCCCCATATAAATATAGCACCCGATATGAACTTTTTCATATCTGCAGCCAAAAACGTTAATAATAATTCCATTCAAATTTGCTTTATGCTTATTTTCTATATCCGCTTAGTTGGACCGAAGAGATATGGTCTCTAAACCATGGTATAGGGTATCGTATAGTCGGGCTAGACCGACTATAACTTTCTTACTTGTTTTCTCTTCAATTCTGCTCTTTGAAAAGAACCGTAAAATATTGTAAATTTATTGAATATTTGCATCTCTTTTTTATTTCATAGCTTTCATAGCTATAGCACAGCTTAGTAAACACTCCCAAATATAAATTTTTCTTGTTTAATTTTATTTAAGAATAAAATTAGTAATGTGTTACACCTCCGTAATGCTGAATGCACTCAAATATTCGGATATCCACAGAACTAACTAGGTTTTTTAATATATTATCTTCAAAACCTTCCCGGGCGTCAAAAATTGCAGTTTTTAGTTCTGGAACTGAGCTGTACTGTCTAAAACTCTTCTTCTTAATATGCCGTAGATATCTTCAACCGGGTTAAGATCATGTGAAAAGGCTGGCGCTCCAGAACCGAAATATTATTGGTTTGAAGCCCCTGCTTCGTTTCTCTGCTTGAGTGCATTTAAGCGTTATCTTGTTGAAATGAGTATTTTTTTCAAAACTCTCAAAAATAGAACTAGGGAACACTGGTGCACCTTGGTGCAGCCGCTGTTCTTCATATTTGATGAAATAAGAGTTCCAACACACCATTCATCGAAAATGCACCCTTATACCATCTACGAAGCCCCACCGAAATTTCTCTGAGAAAAATATTGTGGTTCTTTCCTTAACTTACGCCGATATTGTTTATGACCATCAGGGCCATCTAGATTTAATTTTTTCTCATTAGAACAAATAATTTAAGAAACAAAAATATTCACGGAACGATAAAGGTAAATATGAGTAGCTTCAATACCTGAATCAATTTGTTTTCATATTTCGCTTAGCGAAATTAAGCCGTGCAATTTTATGCCGCTTAAGTAATCTGGGTGCTGCTTTAAGTTTTTGATGACAGATGTTCGGTGCATCATTCAGAACTCTCCATACCATCGATTTAGATTTTTTTTTTGTTATTTGAGCAGCAAGTTGGTTGCAACTTAGTGCAGAGTTGCTAGCTTTTTGTAAAATTATTCGAGATTCGCGACTCGAAAGTTTTTTTATGCCAGCTCCTCTCTTACTGAAATTATAAATTATTTTTCTACTTCTGAAAATTTTCCTTGATATGTCGCTAACTCTTAGGCCTGCTTCATTTTATCCAAGAATTTTGCCTTCTTTCAATATCAGACAACTTTTTATTTCGTGACTTTTCAATTCTTTATTATTTTTTTTATATCAGTACTATAAACAAATTATCTTAAGTTCACTTTTTATCAATTTAACGTAATATTTTCATATGTGTGCTACAGATATGAAACGAAAAAAGAGAGGTAAATATGCAATAAATTTACAATATTTAACGGTTCTTTTCAAAGAGCAGAATATAAGAGCAAAAAATTAGGTGAGCAGAATTAGAAGAGAGTAAGAAAGTTTTCAGCAGTTAAAAAAGATTTTAATGTGTGCTATAGTTATGAGATTATAATATGGTATATTATTGTTATGAGACGTAGTGTATATGCGATAAACTTACACATTATAATTATTTTTTTCTAAAAGATGAAAGAATTTTCGCGTATGTTCCACCAACTCAAATTTCCAATATTGCATAGTTAAACTGGATGAAACAATTTAAATTAAAAAAAAAAAAAAAATGCAAAATCGTTTTCAATTACCCCCTTTGATCCTACCCTATAACACTATGTGGTCAGGTTATTATGAGTTTGTGCTGATGTTTGTAACTACAAAAAATATTTATTATACCGATCGAATCAGAACCACTTTCAGAACCACTTTCTGAAGTCCGTCCATCCGTTTGACCGTCTGTATATCTGTGTATCCATTGTAAACTTTTTAATCAAACTGCGGGTCGCAAATATGAACATATTTTGATGAAATTATAAGCCTTTATCGGCTATTGAAATTGATGTAAATCGATGCACGTTAAGACGATCCAGTCCCCGTAAATATTGCCATAACATACATCTCGGTAAGATTTGGTTTGTGTGTGTGTTTATTACACCCATTAATCAGAAGTCCAAAAATTAACGCTGTATAAAAACTCTTAAGGTGCTATTACACGATGTGTTTTTTTCATATGTACTGTCACTTCTTTTATCCATATTAAATTCCGCATGTCTGTCAAAATTGTCTTTTACATACGATTTATAATTTTTGCTATCACACGTGCATATATATTTCGGTATGACATAACTTCTAAATGTAAACAACAGCTGATTTAATTTGTGAATTTACAAAAATTTGATGCTAAAAAAAAGTTATATATTTTTTAATTGTTAATTAATATTAAACAATTTATTTTTCTTTCAATATTAATCTTTATAAGTTACTCTGTTTTTCTTTCGCCACAACACACAGTGTTGTATTTTCATATGTTTGTCATGCCAAAATAGAACCTGTTCTAATTGAAAAACGTACATGTGGCTTTCCTCATGTATTGTACATAAACAATGTTTCATATGTATCACACGATGTGTATAACTTTTGTTGTGGGAAAATTTGAAAGTACATATGTAAAAAACAGATCGTGTAATAGCACCTTTAAGCGCTGATTCCCGAACTTCATTTAAGTCTATACAAAAAAAAAATTAATATAGTATGAACTTTTCATATCTGCAGACAAAAAATTCATAACAATACAACTCAAATTTATTTATGCTTATTTTATATATTCAATTAGTTGAACTTCAGACACTCATGGTATAGGGTATCATATATTCGGCGTTGAACGACTGTCATTTTTTCATTTTTTATTTCTTATCTTAAATAGGAATAAGGTGTACAACAGGGTGTTGGGAAATTGATATTTTGATATTGATATTAAACTGAAGGCGGTTAGTCTTATATTCAGGATTAGTACACTTAAAATTTAATTGAAATAATTGAACACCAGCCCTAGCACCCATATATAAATATCCAGCGATGTGAACTTAGTGTTTTACGTACTAGACTTAGCCTTTTTTAACAACCCAAAAAGTGAATTTTTCTATTGTCCATTCAAAGTATATATTTGCATTTAAATCTATAAGAAGGTCTTTAAAGGAAAATAATTATTTATACCCTATACCACTATCTGGTTTGGTTATAATGACTTTGTGCTGCTGTTTGTAATTACAAAAAATATTTGACCTAGACCCATCTCTTATTATACCGATCAACTCAGAATCACTTTTTTAGTCGAAATCGCAATGTCCGTCAGTCCGTCCGATCGTCTGTGTGTCCAAGTAAACCTTGTAATCAAACTACAGGTCGCAAATATGAATATATTTTAATAAAATTTGGTATATAGGCTTCCATCGGTCATGGGATGAAAGCTGTTGAAATTGGTGAGAATCGGTCTATGATCAGACCTAGTCCCCATACAAATGACCCCTATGAAATCGACATAAATTGCCATAAGTTCCAAATTATAATATAGATCTCAGTCAAATTGGGTTTGTATGTGTTTATTACACCCATTAATCAGTAATTCAAAAATAATCCCTATAGGAAAATTCTTAATCATAATCCCCATATAGAGCTGCATCCCGATCTTGACTTAAATCTATCAAAAAACAAAAAAAAATATTGCACAGATTTTTCTCATCTTTGGTTTGTATATATTTTTTCAAAGTATAAGTGACTTTACCAAATATGGTCAGGATCGGTCCATTTTTCGACCTAGTCCCCATATAAATATAGTATCCGATATGAACTTTTTCATATCTGCAGCGAAAAAAATTAATAAAAATGCCACTCAAATTTGGTTTATGCTTATTTGCTATATCCAATTAGTTGAACCGAAGAGATAGGGTCTCTAAACCATGGTATAGGGTATCATATAGTCGGGCTAGACCGACTATAATTTTCTTACTTGTTTTATTTTAGATAATTAACAAAAAACAAAATATAATTTTATATAACGTCTTGTCAGTGCAATACTGTAACAACTCAAAATGTTACTGTTTTCCGAAAAGTGCTCTATAGGGTTAGAACAGACTCAAAGAATCAGAGGAATATTATAACATCTCAGAATATTACTGTTTTCAGTGAAAATATTCGTATATTACACTGAACAAATTATACTGAACTATAAAACTTTAAGTCGTAATATCTCAAAAGTATCTTTTTTGAGATGCTACACCATTGCACTGGCAAGACGATAAGAACAATATTGTTGCATGAAAATGAACAAAAACAATTTCACTTTATTTTTTTTTTATAAATATAAAGTATATTCATATACGATATGATCTCAATATTATTACATTTTATCCAGTATTAAAAGTGTGCTTTTGAGCGATTTTCGTTTCATTGTAATTTAATGGAATTTAGCGCATTTAGGTGTATTGCGCTTTTTGCCTGGAAAAAGTTGGCATCGCTGTAAATATCCCCTCTGAGTTTAACTTTATTTACCTAATACCCAGTTTATTATATGCATATATTAAATGCTTCCTACTGTCCAATTTTTCAGGCTTTCAGATATTTTCCCTTTACCAAATTGATCGATATGGACCCATTTAGGCATGAACCCTCGATGTTATCTAACTTGAACTTCATGACAATGAAATGATGCAAGTTTATCTCTGCAGTTAGAGAAATTACAATTGATTTAGCGACATTAATATTTAAGAAAAAAATTTTAGATATAACCCTATTCATAACTCAGGAACCATTAAAGTCAAAAATTTGAATATTTCTTAGAATGACGGAATAAAACATTCGTTCAAATCCAGTGAAGGTGACTTGTAAATTTCTTAAATCTTTGCTAGTTTAAAATGTAAATTTTCTGTGATAAAATTTTGATCTCGAGCCATATGTATATTAGCAGATTGAAGGATGGCTACTTCTAGAGTTCTTAAGAAATCTATCTTTTGTAAAAATATTAAAGTTATCATTTGAATTATCACAGGATGAAGATGAAGTTCTAACCAATTGTCTGTCTAATTAAATACCGTAACGAAAATCGAAGAATTTTGTTACAGATTCACGTTTTTCGAATTATTTGAAAAAATCATTTAATCATTTTCACAATTACCATGTATCCACTGTTAATTCTAAAGCAAAAATTTGCTAGCACGGCAACATTAAAGAAACTATGAGGCATACCATCTTTGGTAATTTTGCAAAATATTTGCTGTTTCGTTACAACGACATCATTGTTTTTTTTTTTTTTTTTTGTTTATGTCGAAGAAAACAAAAGAAAAATTTTTATTATTATAATTTTAGCATCAGTATGTAGTCCTGCGCCTACAGTATTAAGATCTCTTCCCCTTTCAAAGCCCTAACATGTGTCCCCTCATCAACATTAGCATCATGATCATCACCATTTGCATTGATGGCAAGTCACTATCACTCATGTAATTACTTGATTTTTTTGGCATCTCTTTAAAGTTTTCATATTTGTAGACGTTGAAATCTCTCGAAGAAAATAAAGATGATTTTAAAATAAATATTTTGGTATTTTTGTTGTGTCTTGAGTGATTTGTAATATATTAATAATGTGGCTGTCTATGTGTGCGTGAGTGAGTGTAAGTGAGTGATATTTGAAGGGAATGATGTTGGTTTAAAAAGACGTTGATCGCTAAAATCTAGAATCACTCTGGTCGCTGCCACATTTGCATAAACATACCATCCGGTTGTCCGTTGTTCATATTTCTTTCAAGTGTTAGTACAGTGTAAGTGTCAGAAGTGTTTGTGTAAAAAAAAAATTAATTTGAATTTTATTCAAAGTGCTAAATTTGAATCCTTCTTCTAACGTGTCGTGATATTTTCTAATTTTTTTTTTTCATTTCGATCGTTATAGTACTTTAAACAAACGCCAAAATGTGTGATGATGAACCCTCAGCTCTTGTCGTAGACAATGGATCTGGCATGTGCAAGGCCGGTTTCGCTGGTGATGATGCTCCACGTGCTGTCTTCCCCTCCATCGTAGGCCGTCCTCGCCATCAAGGTGTGATGGTCGGTATGGGTCAAAAGGATTGCTATGTTGGTGATGAGGCCCAGAGCAAACGTGGTATCCTCACTTTGAAGTATCCCATTGAACACGGTATCATCACCAACTGGGATGATATGGAGAAAGTATGGCATCATACCTTCTACAATGAATTGCGTGTAGCCCCCGAAGAGCATCCCGTTCTCTTGACTGAGGCTCCTTTGAATCCCAAAGCCAATCGCGAGAAGATGACTCAAATCATGTTTGAAACCTTCAACTCACCCGCCATGTATGTTGCCATTCAAGCTGTTTTGTCCTTGTATGCCTCCGGTCGTACCACCGGTATTGTCTTGGATTCTGGTGATGGTGTTTCTCACACTGTCCCCATCTATGAAGGTTATGCCTTGCCTCATGCCATTCTCCGTTTGGATTTGGCTGGTCGTGACTTGACCGACTACTTGATGAAGATCTTGACTGAAAGAGGTTATTCCTTCACCACCACTGCTGAACGTGAAATTGTACGTGACATTAAGGAGAAATTGTGCTATGTTGCTTTGGACTTTGAGCAGGAAATGGCCACTGCCTCAGCCTCCACTTCATTGGAAAAATCCTATGAATTGCCTGATGGTCAAGTCATCACCATTGGTAACGAACGTTTCCGTGCCCCAGAATCTCTCTTCCAACCTTCATTCTTGGGTATGGAATCCTGCGGTATCCACGAAACTGTCTACCAATCCATCATGAAGTGCGATGTTGATATCAGAAAGGACTTGTATGCCAACAATGTTTTGTCTGGTGGTACCACCATGTACCCTGGTAAGATTACACTACACAACAATTTTCCCCACAATCCCTTATCATCTTTTAATTCTTTTTGTGTATTTTTAGGTATTGCTGATCGTATGCAAAAGGAAATCACTGCCTTGGCTCCCTCTACCATTAAGATCAAGATCATTGCTCCACCTGAAAGAAAATACTCCGTATGGATCGGTGGTTCCATCTTGGCTTCCTTGTCCACCTTCCAACAGATGTGGATCTCCAAACAGGAATACGATGAATCCGGCCCTGGCATTGTTCACCGCAAATGCTTCTAAGCATTTAGTGTTTCTCTTTAAGCGTAAAAGACATGATTATTTAACAACAACTTTAACACCTCAATGCAACAACAATATTTGGGTTATTGTAGCTATAATATATATGTATTTATCACTAGCTGCTGTTGCACTTCGCTAAGAAAAAAAGTCACAGAAACTTGTTATAGAAATGTCCTTTTTTTGTATATTTTTTGTTCATTTTGTTTTGTAAGTAATAAAAATAAAAATTAAATTATTAAAAAGATATTAAGTTATTAAACAACTGATATGGAGATTAAATATATTGCATTTCTTTTTTTAATTCATACAAATAGACCCAGTTAAGTAAAGTGAATTTTTATGAAGCAGAAGTACAAAAGAATCATAATTTGTTTTTAAATTATTTATCAATAGCTCTTTAACGCCAAAACCATTTGTTTTTAATTTCATAATATGCATTTCCATAAACATATATAACTTTTCCTAAAAAAATATCTATTTTTAAAGAGTACCTCTTTTGAAAAATTATATTTTCTTACAAAATAGCTCTTGTTCAGAAAGCGTATTTTCTAAAAAAAGCACCTTTCTAAAAAAAATCTTTTCTAAAGATAGTAGCTTTTCTTAAGAAATTAGATTTTCTTAAAAAATTACCTTTTCTTAAAAAAGTACCTTTTGTTAAAAATTAAGTTTTCTTCAAAAGACAACTTTTATTATAAAGTACATTCTCTTAATACAACCTTTTCCTAATACAGCACATTTTCTTTAAAAAGCCTTAAAAAATATTTTTTTTTCTTAAAAAAGGTACCTTTCTTAAGAGATAATTTGTTCTTAAAAAGGTGCTTTTCCTTTAAAAATTACATTCAAGGGAGTACATTTTTTAGAGTACCTCATTTAAAAAATAAGCTTTTTAAAAAGTTCCACTGCTTTAAAGAGTACTTTTCTTTCAAAAATATTTGCATAAAAATTTATCTTTAATAAAAAGTACCGTTATATAAAGTACCCTTTTATTAAAATGGTGAATTTTCCCAATAATATAAACTTTTCCTCAAAATTAACTTAATTTTGATAAAGAATTTTTTTTCAAAAAAGTACCTTTTTTAATATAGTACCTTTATAAAAACAGAACATTTTAATTATTAAGTGGCCTTCTAACAACAAATGAACAATAAATGTGCATAAATACTCTGAATAGAAAATGTGATATCTAACGCATACATTTGTAAAGTATGGGAAAATCATTTCATATATGTACATAAATACATCTAAACTTGTGATAATCGTAACGATTAAAAAATGTATAAGAAACAGACAAATAAAAAAATTTGATCTACTCATACATATGAAACACTGATATCAATATATAGATCACAAAAATACCTGATGTGTTGCTTGCGATATCGCAGTATACAATCAAGAGTGAGTTTTTTTTTTTCTTAAAGAATTTTTTTTCTTGACCTCTAAATAGCGATCGGGTCTTATTCCTACATATTATTTGAATTAACTAACCGATTGCTATTTTTTTTGTGAATTTGATACTTAGTCTAGAAGATTCGTTGTTTCCAAGGCCTTAGCACCGAAATAGTTGTATAAGTAAAACATAGATAATGTGTAATACAATAATGAATTCTTCTGAAAGGTGTCAATTAGAAACAATTTAAAACAGTTCAAAATAAATAAAGCAGCTAAAAATGTTGAGAAAAAATACTTTTATTACTTTTATCACGTTTGAAACGGATAAATTAGCACCAATATAATGACTGACTGCCTTAGAAACAAATTTTTTAATATTCAATATAATGGAAGGAAAATTCTTGGGAAATATAAAATACATTTTTTATGTACTCGTATACTGAACGAAATTTGTATATTAAAGCCTTTGCCACTGTTGTCTGGTAGAAATCTTTAAATAAAAAACCAATCGCCAAAAAATCATTTATTCTCTGTATCTCTCTGTTGCCCTTCATTATATGGAGGGAAAAAAGTGTTCAAACTTTCGGTCGAACCCCCTAGAAATATGCGAATAGCAAAGAAACTGAGAAATACAAAGTTTTGGGCCAATCAAAAAAACATTTAGAGGCGGCTTAACACGATTGAAAATTTCAATTTTGTATATAGGTAAAATATGAATTTTTTTTTTAAGATTTTACAAAAATTTCATCCTATAGTTTCATATTTCCGACAAATTGTTATATAATTTGGGACCAACATTAAATTGTTTTTTCAAAAAGTTATAAAACGTGCCAAGATATAACAAATGCCCCAGACCACTTTTGTGCCAAAAAAAAAACTAGGTCATGAAATTTGATGGCATTTTTTTAAACTTTGAGAAATTGATTAAAGCCATAATACTTTTTTTTTTGTCTCTATACTTAAAGGTACTCAGATATAAGGTATTGTTTTATTATCACGTTTTTAACCTATTGCGCATTGAGACCGAAAATGGGAAATTTTTTTGATAAACTTTTGAAAACTCCTTTCAATAGATCTTTAAGGTTTTGTTAAATACGTGTAACAGACTAACTGTGTGAATTTTTAAGTAAACCTCTATGCAAAATTTTTTGACAAGGATTTTGCGGATTTCGAGAAAAATGGGATTTTTGTAAAATATTCTGAAAATGTAATCCTTCTAAATATTTTGTATCGAAAAATGATCACTATTCTACTTTTAAATGTTACATTTTATCTTTTGGAATTGGGGTCACATATGGTCCCAAGCAAATAAAAGACAATTTTTTCAAAAAATTCAAATATTTTGTAAGCGCTATTGAATTTTTAGATACTACGCTTAAAATATAACAACCAAATCTGTGGAACTTCCTTCCTAAAATTTGGGACAAATCCGAGAACGTTAACCCATTATTCGCCAAGGTCAGCTATAGATTTTAAAATATTTTTAAATAAAAATTACGGAAAATGATTTAAGAAAAATAATTTAGTTCATTTTTATGTATTTAACCCTACAGTGCTCCTAGGATCAAAACAATCCATTGTGATATATGTTTTTAACCAATTTTGTTACAAAATATTTTATGTGTAATAACTATGTGAATTTTTCTAAACAAAATAAGAAGACTGTTTAACTATAACTGAACATTGTTAATCATTGGGTTAACGCCTTTTTTAGCTAATATGAATGTGATGTGTAATGTGAATGTGAACGGTAAATTTGATGATATTTTCAGAAGAAATTACTGTCAAGCGACATGTACTCATAAGATACCATTATAATGAGATTCACTTTGCGTAGTCAAAAAATCACATTTCTAACATAACTATTTAGTCAGTTAGACTACATTGCAGCAAGAAGAAGTTCCCAAAAAAATTTTGCGATTTCTCAAATCAAAAAGATAAATATTAATAAATATTTTAAGAAATGAGTACATATAACTTGCCATCAACCATTTATTTGGTTGGTACTGAATATTCTCAAATACTTGGTTCAAAGCTACCGTCAAATAAACAAGCGTTATCAGCTTTTTTTATAATCATAACATAGCTGAGCTATCTATTCGCGAAAGTGCTAAATTAGCTATAAATGAAGTTTTCATATTTTGGCAAAAAGCCAGAATGCCAATTAAAGATGAGCACCATTGCATTGATAAATTAGAAAATATGCATCAAGACTGCAAAAACATTCGTAAAAATTAAAGAAGATTAAGTGTTGCACAAAAAAACAAAGAAAAAATTTAGTGATAAATTAAACGATTTGTTTGATATCGCACATACAAATGCATTAGAAGTTATTATAAATGAATTCAATAAAATATTCCAAATAAATCAACGGAAGAAAGGGCAACCTGGAAGTATTAGTGGAGGTGATTTTAGAGTTATGCAGCAGGAAAAAAAGGAAACTAAAATTTTTTGGAGCAGAAGAAAAACGAAAAAAAGCATTAGACAGCATTGAAGTAACCAACCTACAAGGTATTTCAGTATTATCTATTTATTACTTTATATGAAGGATTTTAAATGGTGACTTAATTTTGTTATCGATTTTAAAGTAGAATCAATGTCTAATTCCTGTACAAATGGAGATGATGTGGAAGCAACTTCAGAAAGTGAAACCGAAGTACAAACTCGTGCATCATGGTTAAATACAATCCAACAACGTGGAGTAAAACATGTTGTTAACGAAAGTGTCTGCTTTTTTGGACTCAATCCATGTAGCCTTTGATTTAAACTACAATCAAACATGTTAATTGGCTACAGAATTATCGCTTTGGAAATTGATGATATTCAAGATGTAGTCTTTACCCAAATATACCCTTCAAATTTAAATTAAATTACCCCTACTAAACGATAATCATATAAACGATAATCATTAGAGCTAAAACTCATTAACAAATGTAAACAAGTAAGAAAATTATAGTCGGTCTAGACCGACTATACGATACCCTATACCATGCGTTTAGAGAGCCTATCTCTTAGGCCAAACTAACTGGACATAGAAAAATAAGATAAACCAAATTTGAGTGGGATTTTTATTAATTTTTTTGGCTGCAGATATGAAAAAGTTCATATCGGATGCTATATCTATATGGGCACTAGGCCTAAAATTGGACCGCACCTGACCATGTTTGGTAAAGTCTCTTGTATTTTGCAAAAATATATACAAACAAAATTTGAAAAGAATCAGTGCAATATTTTTGTTTTTTGATAGATTTAAGTGCGGATCGGGAGGCAGCTCTACATAGGCCCTATGAGTAAGGGTTGTCCCATAAGTATAATTTTTGGACTACTCATTAATGAATGTAATAAACGCATACAAACCCAATTTGAATAAGATCTATATGATAATTTGGATCTTATGGCAATTGATGTCGATTTCATGGGGGCCATTTGTATGGGGGCTAGGTCTGAACATGGATTGATTTTCATCAATTTCAACAGCGTTCATCCTATGACCAATTAAAGCTTATGTACCAAATTTCATCAATATATACTCATATTTGCGACCTGCAGTTTGATTACAAGGTATACATCGACACACAGATGGACGGATGGACGGACGGACGGACGGACGGACGGACACACGTACGGATATCGTTAAATCGAATCAGATAGTGATTCTGATTCGATCGGTATAATAAAAGATGGGTATAGGTCAAATATTTTTGGTAGTTACAAACAGCAGCACAAACCACATAGTGGTATAGCGTATAAAAAGCATATTCAAAGCTGGTTTTACTTTTGCAGTGATATCTGGACTTAGTTCACAATTTATAACAAAAGTAAACATTTGAAAATCTAAACAATTTGATTGACTTACTACTAAATTATCACAACAAACACACTGAATTGTTGCATTTTTTCAGAGGTTTCTCCATCTTTTAGGCCATATCTTAGCAGCATGCCCGCTTTATCCCATTTTAAAAACCAACCTACTCGAAATAATGAGAATTAATATTATTCCAAGCTTACCCACGTAAATGGCTTATCTAGTGAATGAGCATGCAAACGGACATATGGACAGACGGAGAGACAGACACCGATATATCGACACGTGTTTTTATAAAGTTCGAGAATATACATGTGATTTATGGGGTAGCAAATTACTTTTTCCATGCGTTACATATGGAATGACAATGGTGTAGAGAATATAAAAAGTTAATGAGTTTTACCTATATCATAAAATTGAAAAAGCATTAGAACTTATATGAAGTTATTTCTGAGACGCAGTGAAAGATTTGTGAAAAGACTTGATAATCACCCTGACTTACTTGGTCAAAAAAAATTTTTAATGGATCACTAGTTAATTAGAAAGTTGCTTGGATTTTAAATTATGAACTAGTTATAAGATTCTAATAACACTATATACAAATCCGAAAATTCCGTAGGGTTTCATGGCGGTACTATGTGGTCAGGGTATGAATACCAAAAATATTTGACCTATACCCATCTTTTGTTATACCGATCGACTCAGTATCACTCTATGAGTAGATTTAGTGATTTCCGTCTGTCTGCCCGTCTGCCCGTCCGTCCGTCCGTCCGTCCGTCTGTCCGTCCGTGTGTCCGTGTACCCCGTGTACTCAAACTACAGGCCGCAAATATTAATATATTTTAATGAAATTTAATGTACAAGCTTCCATCGGCCATAGGATGAACGCTGTTGAAATTTCTGAAAATCGGTTCATGTTCAAACCTAGTCCCCATACAAATGACCCCTATAAATTGCCATAATAAAATTATCATATAGATCTCGGTCAAATTGTGTATGTTTATTGCATCCAATTAGCAGTATTCCAAAAATAAATCCTATAGGATAATTTTTAGTCACAGCCCCATATGAAGCTGATTCTCAATATTCACTTAAATCTCAAATTTTATTTCTATATGTTTTTTGCAAAAACTAAGTGGCCTTAACAAATATGGTCAGGATTGGTCCATTTATTGACCTGGTCCCCATATAAATATAGAATCCGATATAAACTTTTTCATATCCGAAGGAAAAAAACTTGCCACTCAAATTTGTTTTATGCTTATTTTTTATACATGGGGGATTTCATGTCAAGTGCACCAACTTTTGAAACCGATGTCTTCCGATCGGAATGAAATTTGCACCAAGGTTAGTCCTATTGGACAGTAGTTTAGACACAATTTTTCAACAAGATCGCTCAAGATCTCTCTGAGTTAGAGGGGATCAAAATTTGACATTTTGGCGAAACAGGTGTTTTTTCTCATCCATGTAACTTATTACCTATTGTTCTTAAAAAATTTTCTCCCAAATAGTTTACATAGCTATTTGTTCAATATTTCGGAAAAAATACTTAAAAAAAAAAAAATTTTAGTTTTTATGTATTGTCGATCTTGTGTTGTAATAATAATTAGTTATTTATAGTTCGATTCGAGATCATGTATACATTTTCTAATACTAGAAAAGGTAGTACTTTTATGCAATGTAAGAGAAATTTGGAAAAAATTGAAGACAGCGCTAGATGGAGTAGCTACTTTCGAACAAAGCGACTTGTTCATCTTCAGCATCCTTCTGCCTATTTCTTCAACTCATGCTTAATCAACTATTTAACTCAACATTAGAAAGAAAAGAACATGAACAAGTCGCTTTGTTCGAAAGTAGCTACTCCATCTAGCGCTGTCTTCAATTTTTTCCAAATTTCTCTTACATTGCATAAAAGTACTACCTTTTCTAGTATTAGAAAATGTATACATGATCTCGAACCGAACTATAAATAACTAATTATTATTACAACACAAGATCGACAATACATAAAAACTAACATACAAAACATACGGTCCAATGCAATTGTGATAAATCTGTTAAGATTTCACATGTCATTACAGTTCCCATCTATGGGACGTTTGGCAAAACAAAAAGAGCTTTTTTCACATTACGAGATTTGTAATTGATCAAAGCGATGTTAATGTAGAGAAAGCTTTAAATTGGAAAAAACTCTGCTTGTTCGTTCTAACTCTCGTATGAAAAGAAAGAAAAAACATTTCTCATGTTCTTTTCTTTCTAATGTTGAGTTAAATAGTTGATTAAGCATGAGTTGAAGCAATAGGCAGAAGGATGCTGAAGATGAACAAGTCGCTTTGTTCGAAAGTAGCTACTCCATCTAGCGCTGTCTTCAATTTTTTCCAAATTTCTCTTACATTGCATAAAAGTACTACCTTTTCTAGTATTAGAAAATGTATACATGATCTCGAACCGAACTATAAATAAAAAAAAAAATTTTAGATTTTTTTTTTTTTACTAAATTAAAGCATTTTTTGCCTTTTTTCAAAAAGGGCATTTGTTTTTTTTTTTTTTTCATAAGAAAGCTTAGGATTTTTAGGAGTGGGATATCTATCAAAATAAATGTTTTGTAACTCAAGGCAACGGTTTTTCAATTTTTCATAAATGCACTATTTTGAATTTTTTCCTATTTGTGTGACAAACCTTACAAATAAAACTTATAGTGAGAAACTAAACAAATTAACCTTTCCGAAGGTATGTAATATGCCTAACTAAAATTTCATACCTTCAATACTGTAATACCCACAATATGTTAACCTCAGGAAAAAAATCACTTTTTTTCTATAGAAATGTTGAACAATTATTTTTTTATTTATTTGTAATAATAATTAAATTAATATATTTATAATAATTATAATAAAAATAAATAGATAAATTATTTAATGAAATTTAATCTTAAAACATTAGATCCATTCATATCATAACTATTTTATAGTTAATTTATTGTAGCTGATGAAGTATTTAAGTTTTGTCACTTTTTAAAAATTCAATCTTTCATCCAGCTTATTTGTCGAATTTATTTGCTGCTTTTTTAGCCAATCCTTTCTTGGCGTTACTAGGTTCAGCTGTTGATTTCGCTGGTGTTTTTTTTTTTTTTGACTTTTGAAAGAAATCGCATTGAGTAGAAGCAGAAAACTTTTTCATCTCGAGTCTTCCATCGACAAGCGGTATAAAAGCATGGTATTGAGCGGTGCCATCGATTGTTATCGCAGCATCGAATCTGCTCTTTAGTATTTTCAATGTTTCCTCATAATCCTCTTTGCTACTAAAAACTATTTTAGTTTCTTTACAATAATTCTTTGTCCAATGGAATAAAGCAGTCGCATCTAAGATGCGATCTTGATGAGAGCACTGGAGGCTATACTTCGCTGCATTTCTTTTAAGGTTTGCCCCAATACCATTACATGCTCCTTTACCATGAGCAGTAGGATGAAAATGCCACTCAGCTGGCATTCCAAAATCTTTTTCATAAGCCATAGGATTTGCGAAGCTACTTTTGTTTTTAAAATGATGACAAGCTCCGTCCGAAACGTAGTATACCTTCTTTACTGTAAATTTAGATTTTAGATATTTTAGTATTATCTTCTGGTACTCATAAACTGCAACGGTATCATGTTTTAAATCGTCGGATATGATTGCCATACTTTTGTGTTCCAGTTTTTCATCTTTCATGTAGTAAATAACTACTGTGAATATAGTTGTTTGGTCGTTATTGAAGTGGAATGCTTGTATGGCATCCTGAAGAACATATTTATAGTTTTCTGCGAAATCATATGAAATGACGAATTCACCAGACTTCAAATGTATCTTAAAATCCTTGAAGAATGACCATTGCTCTTTGACTAAAAAGTCATGGGTTCTCAAGTTTAGCTATCCTGTACACATTTCTTCCACAAAATCATACACATTTAAAATTATTGTTTTCAATGTGCATCTGTCAGTCTGAATCCAAGAATCAAATTTGACCCCCTCTATATACATATTCTCGATCTAAAGAGTTGATTAAATTTTCTTTGATGAATGTGGTTTTCGGGTAATTGGTACATTCACCAAAGTGGCAAGAAGTTGTTGCATTAGGACACATAGGCAATTTAAGGCAATCGCGGTAATCGTGTAAATCTTCTGCCGAATCATCTGTTAAATACTTTAATTTGATTTCCTTCAACATCAGTTTAACATTTTCATGGTAAATGCAAACGCATACTGTGTGAGTTCCGCTGCTTCCTGCCAAAACGCAATGTTTTGGCCTCATTTGGGTAAATTTCGTGAAGCCAATTTTAACATCCTCGTTTTCATATTGAAATGTTGCAAATAACTCTTTCAGGCTACAGAGAACCATTCTTTTCTGTTATGTTATTAAGGTATGTTACATACCTTCGGAAAGGCTAATTTGTCTAGTTTCTCAGTATAAGTTTTATTTGTAAGGTTTTTCACACAAAGAGGAAAAAATTCAAAATAGTGCATTTGTGAAAAATTTAAAAACCGTTACAAAACATTTATTTTGATAGACCAAAAAGCTCTTAAAAGAAAAATCCTAAGCTTTCTTATGAAAAAAAAAAAAATGCCCTTTTTGAAAATAAAGGCAAAAAATGCTTTAATTTAGTAAAAAAAAAGTCTAAAAAAAAAAATTTTTTTTTTAAGTATTTTTTTTCCGAAATATTGAACAAATAGCTATCCAAACTATTTGGGAGAAAATTTTCTAAGAACAATAGGTAATAAGTTACATGGATGAGAAAAAACACCTGTTTGGCCAAAATGTCAAATTTTGATCCCCTCTAACTCAGAGAGCTCTTGACCGATCTTGTTCAAAAATTGTGTCTAAACTACTATCCAATAGAACTAACCTTGGTGCAAATTTCATCCCGAGCGGAAGACATCGGTTTCAAAAGTTGGTGCACTTGACATGAAATCCCCCATATATATAATAGTTGAACCTATTAGATAGAGTCTCTAAGCGCATGGTATAGGGTATCGTATGTTTTCGTAGTCACTAAGTCCGAATCGAAAGCCCGTTAGGTTTTTGTGCTAAAGTGGAGCGCAGCAAGTTTTAGGAGTTTATATGACATAATACAACACTTCTTAGGCAATAGAAAAGCTGAAAACGCAAAGGATATTGTCCGCAGCTTCGTACACACTTCCTGAAAAATGGGTGTAAATACATCACTGAAAATATAATAGATATTTTCTCCGAAAATTTGGGTAATTCAATGATGAACATGGAAAGTGTTCCATCAAAGAAAAAAACACCTGACGAATTCGTGATTCAGAATTCTAATTTTATTCTAGAGGACACCAGTATTCCAAATGTTTCTACAATATAAAACATTTTTCTCCAAAAGCCAACGAGATGCAAATATTATTTTATCACATTAATTTATTTTCTTCACTTATTTGTATGTGAACAAACAATAATTGTTCAAATCTTAAAACTAATTCTGATTAAAAAGTCCAGCCTGTGACAAACAAAAATTTAATTGCTCATTGATGTATATAAAAAAATATGTTTCAAGGTAATCCGTTTGCCGCGTCAGCATATCAGATCGGCAGTGTACAACCTTCTAAAGCGTAGGTGGCAGCCGTTGTTGAGTAGATTTCGGGCAAGCACGTTAGGGTGAGTTTAAAGTTTATGCAAATAGTTGACACTGTGTCTCATCATATTTGACCAACGGAACGTTTAAGTCCTTATGAATGTTAGAGTTTCTGACATGCCAGGGTGCACTTGTAATCATTCGTAATAGCCTATTTTGACTTCTTTGTAATTTTGCAACATTAATCTGTTGTAAAATAGTAATTTATTATCTAAGCTCAGTTTTGAGTTTCTGCCAATAAGCCATGTAAGTTGCAAAGTTTTTAACTTCATCTGGGTAAGTTTTGCGTCTATATTTTTTTCCAAGTGAGGCGGCAGTCAAAGTGAATTCCGAGATATTTACGTTTGTATTTCGGGGTATGTTATGATTATTAATTTGCATCTGCGGGCATGTTTCCCTTCTTAGGGTGAAAGTGAGATGGATGAATTTCTGTTCATTAACTTTGATTTTCCATCTCTCCAGCTAATCTTCTAGTTGAGCAATGTGGGTCTGCAGAAATATAAATGCTACTGATGGGTTCTCATGTATACTTCAGATTGTCGTATCATCAGCATAAGTCGAAGTGTGGGTGTTAACATTTGGCGGTAAATCAGTAAGTAAAATAATGAAAATAAGTAAAATAATGAACCCAGAATACTCCCCTGTGGGACTCCGGCTTGTATATATTGTGGTGGACTTCTACAGTTGTTCTCTTTAACTGTGAGTGTTGGGTAGCAACATGTTTTAGTTTTATAGATTAAGCCTTCATGTTAGACTTTGTCGAATGCTTGTGAGATATCAATAAAAAGAGCGGAGCAGTATTGTTTTTCCTCAAAGGCCTTTCTAATAACAGTTACTAGCCTATGGACTTGCTCAGAGGCGCGTTTCTTCCTAAATCCAAAATGAACACTGGTCATAAACCTAACTTTGGCGATAAAAAGATATTAGTGGGTGAGAGTTACTACAAAAAGAGATATACTCTAGAAATGCTACACATTATTGATGTACCGGCAGAGAAGAGGCTAAATTACAAAACTGATACTGACAAATGCGCTCAAATTTACAGACATACAATTGACAAATACAGATTAAAATCAAAAACAAAGTGACAACAAACCAAACAACAAACAGAAATAATCGCGGAATATTTGTTTTTTAAAAATATATGTAACAAAACTTTTTGTGATAAATGTATTATCCGTTTTTATATGTATATTTTGTATATATTATGTTATTTGTTTTTATACATATGTATTTCATTAAATAGATACCCTGAAGATGATCGAAGTTTTCGATCGAAATATTGGGTTTTAAATAAACAAAAATTAACAATAAAATTTAAAACAATTCCGTTTTATTTCATTTTATTAAAATGTATGACCTCAAGCCGATCTAAAATTAAAATTATCTAACAACAAAAAAGGTCAGCTGTACACACATATTATCTGGTATATTGTTACTCTGATTTATAGCTAGGGTTAATTTATTCATTAGCAGTCTTTCGAAGAGTTTTGACATATTTGATAAGAGACAGATTGGTCTATATGACTCGACTTTCATATTATCTTTGCCTGGCTTGGGTATCATTGTTGCGAGTGAAACTTTTCATTCTAAGGGATAATATTCAAGGTGCCAGATAGCATTGAAAATATAGAAAATTATTCTTAAAGCTATACTATTTTTTTGACCTCTCCCGATAAACCAAAATTAAAGAGTTTTCACTTGCAGACGTCATTCTCTTTATTTTGATATCCGGTTGGAAATACTTAAATTAGATTTTTCAAACTTTTTTATCCTTTAAAAAAGAGAAAAGTTCACAAAATGGGAAACCGAGTACAGAGTTTTTCTATGTACAATCTCCAATTTCACGAATATAAGGTATTATTCATGTCCAACAAATGCTGTCCAGTATTATGTGATAAAGTAATACGTAAACACGGTTTCAACATAAATTTTTTTGAGGAAAATATATTCGAAATTCTCAAGGATATGAAAGGATAAAATATTCAAAGGACATTATTTAAAATTTTTGGTCCCGAAAAAATTTTACTTATTTCCAGATATTGCTCTCTTTCATTTGATACCCATATTGTTATATACTGATGGGTAGAAATATTTAAATGAATTTTTAAAAGTTTTTATATCCTTAAAACTTTGAAGTACTTGAAACGGAAGAAAAGATCTGAAAATAAAAAACTGAGAACGCAGTTGCATATGATCTTGTTCAATTAAAATAAAAAAACTCAATCATTAAAATTAAAAATTTTAAATTGTGTAATTAATTATGCGAATTTTTATTATATCAATAAATCGTTAGTTATAGATTTTAAGTGAAAACCTTTTTTAGCCAAAACCGCCATAGCCGATAAAAAAAATCGATAAAAAATTACAAATTGTGATTTATCATCCATAAGTCGGATAAATCGAATAATTATAAATTGTGCTTAAAAGAAAAAAAAATATTTATTAAACTATATATAATAGTTTTCTATAAATCAACTATTATAAAAACAACAAGTAGGAAAATTATAGTCGGTCTAGACCGACTATACGATACCCTATACCATGCGTTTAGAAACCCTATCTCTTAGGCCCAACTAACTGGACATAAAAAATAAGCAAAAACCAAATTTGAGTGGGATTTTTATTAATTTTTTTGGCTGCAGATATGAAAAAGTTCATATCGGATGCTATATCTATATAGGGACTGGGTCCAAAAATGGACAAATCCTGATCATGTTTGGTAAAGTCTCTTGTATTTTGCAAAAATATATACAAACAAAATTTGAGAAGAATCAGTGCAATATTTTTGTTTTTTAATAGATTTAAGTGAAGATCGGGAAGCACCTCTATATGGGGTCAAAGGGATCATTTTTGGACTACTCATTAGTGGATGTAATGAACGCATGCAAACCCAATTTGAGTAAGATCTATGTGACAATTTGGATCTTATGGAAATTTATGTCGATTTCATATGGGTAATTTGTATGGGGGCTAGGTCTGAACATGGACCGATTCTCACCAATTTCAATAGGGTTCATCCCATGGCCGATAAAAGCTTATATACCAAATTTCATCAAAATATATTCATATTTGCGACCTGCAGTTTGATTACAAGCTTTACATGGACACACAGACGGACGGACGGACGGACGGACGGACATTGTTAAATCAACTCAGAAAGTGATTCTGATTCGATCGGTATAATTAAAGATGGTTCTAGGTCAAATATTTTTGGTTGTTACAAACAGCAGCACAAAGTCATTATACCCAAACCACATAGTGGTATAGGGTATAAAAACCACAACATCGTTGAAAATACATTTTACTTTATTTTTAAAACATTACATTACAATATTAAACTAATTTATATAATTAATTGTTTAAAACTCTTTCTAACTGTTATGGACCGCATTTAAATAAGAAAAAAAAAGTGCAAAATGTGGTGATTTATTTTAAAACTTTTATTTCTTTGATTTTTCAAAAATAAATTAAACAATAATGCCACATTTTGGGAAATTAATAACATTTATAGTTTCGATTTTGTTTCAAGCAATGTAAAAATTTACTTCCTTCAAGTCGACACATTGATAATAAACCCGAAATATTTCTTTTTTAACCATGTAAAAAATTACATCAGAAAATAAGTAAGAAATTTTCTTTTCAACTGTTTTTTTACGCTAATTGTTTTTCAGAATTTAATGCCCAACATGGCATATATAAACATTATATATTTTTTTTTACAAGTTTTTACAGCAGTTCAGGACTACAAAACAACAACAACAACAATATTTCTTATTTGTACTATTTTATTGAACCATTAAAACGCATTTTTACAACTCATGACCAAAAGTACAGCTGCATAAAGTATGAAAATCCTCGTAGCAAGAAGCAACTTCATAGGTAAGGACTGGACAAAGGATGATTCTTCTTTTAAGGTTGACGACTGCTGATGGTCCATATAAAATAAAGATTTTAAAAAGCAACATATTACTGTTAATGTATAGAAAACACATTTTAATTTTTACTGTTAGAGTTGCTTTACAGTCATCTTTTAGTAGTTAAAATAATTTAAGTTTATTATTTCATTTGTAACATCTTGAAATCATATGACAAGTATTTACACTTAGAATTCCAGTGCCTCTATAAAATATATTCAGGCTTTATTGTAGGCAGCTTTTTGTTTCAAGACACATTATTTTCAGTTAAAAAATCGATTACCAAGAAGAAATTTTAAATATATTTTGTTTAAACGTAAAACCAATTCAAACAACAAATTTACTTTTTTTTAATTCCAATTTTTATTTTTTTCATTAATCTGGTTTCTGATTAAAGGGTAAATTTAATTCGTTTCAAAAAATTGTTTCTTATTTATTTCATGTTTAGCCTGGGTCCTGGAATGGTTTTTAAAAGCAACATCAAACTACAAGTAAACTAAGAGCTTGTAAAGCAACAAAGTTGTAAAATTATTTTCTTAAAACAACTATTTTCTACTATAAACCCTTAGTAAAACATGAATTAAGAAAAAAAAAATTGCTCTACACCAATGGAAAAAAGTAAAGAAATAAATGTTAGGAAACAAATTTTGTTACCAACAGCGTAGTTTTGTCGAATATTGAGTTATGCGCGTTATTTTGCGTTAACTAAAGCAATATAAAGGTAATAACAACCAATGTTATTACAAGCGACAAAGCAACTCAGCTCCCTGAATAAATATATTCGAGGCCATGCAGCCACCCATTATAGAAGCTGTACCCAGCTAAGATATGAGTGACTGACAGATGAAAGCAAAGTTGTTTATAGTTTATGGTTTTAGGAGGTTAAGGTTTGAGTTCTTCGTTATTTCTTTTCTTCTTTTTTTTTTAACAATTTAAGTTTGAAAGGTTTGCTGTTTGGGTCATGAATTTGCCATTTTTACAATCTTATAAACATTTTCTTTACTACTGTTTTTTTACTTTTTCTCCCCTTTTTTGGTGGGTGGGGTTTTGGGAACAGCAGCATCGTCATTCTTAGCGCATAATTTTTTAACCAAGAAAATAATAACGCTTAAACTTTTTAGTATTGTCATTAAATTTTTTCGTGTTAGTAGCATTATGTGTGGGTATGTGTGTCTGTTTGTGTGTGTGTGGAGGGGTGTTGCGCTATATGCCGCTTAAGATGATGTTCCTTTACTGTTATAACTGCAAGTTCTACTATGTTTCATCGACAATGTTACAGCAAACACCATTTCTAAATTTTGCACTCTTTTATAGAAATTAAATTCTTTACTGCCATTTTGAGAATATTACAGTTGCGTGAAGGAACATTTTTATACCCTATACCTCTATGTGGTTTGGGTATAATGACTTTGTGCTGCTGTTTGTAACAACCAAAAATATTTGACCTAGACCCATCTTTAATTATACCGATCGAATCAGAATCACTTTCTGAGTTGATTTAACAATGTCCGTCCGTCCGTCCGTCCGTCCGTCCGTCCGTCCGTCTGTGTGTCCATGTAAAGCTTGTAATCAAACTGCAGGTCGCAAATATGAATATATTTTGATGAAATTTGGTATATAAGCTTTTATCGGCCATGGGATGAACGCTGTTGAAATTGGTGAGAATCGGTCCATGTTCAGACCTAGCCCCCATACAAATTACCCATATGAAATCGACATAAATTGCCATAAGATCCAAATTGTCATATAGATCTTACTCAAATTGGGTTTGTATGCGTTCATTACATCCACTAATGATTAGTCCAAAAATGATCCCTTTGACCCCATATAGAGCTGCTTCCCGATCTTCACTTAAATCTATTATAAAACAAAAATATTGTACTGATTCTTCTCAAATTTTGTTTGTACATATTTTTGCAAAATACAAGAGACTTTACCAAACATGATCAGGATCGGTCCATTTTTGGACCTAGTCCCTTTATAGATATAGCATCCGATATGAACTTTTTCATATCTGCAGCCAAAAAAATTAATAAAAATCCCACTCAAATTTGGTTTATGCTTATTTTCTATATCGAAGTAGTTGGACCGAAAGATAGGGTCTCTAAACCATGGTATAGGGTATCATATAGTCGGTCTAGACCGACTATAATTTTCTTACTTGTTTAAAAGTGGCCTAAATTTAATAATGTAACTAAACGATCCCGTTGAACGTTGTTTCATCTAGCCTACATTCATAATTAAAGTTTTTTTGTGAAATTAAACAACAATATTGTTTCAATGTATGTTTGTTTTTTATGGCTTATAGAAGGCTAAACTTAGGGTTTCCATTCTCATTTATCGAGTACTCGGTTACTCGGTTATTTCTCTGTTTTATATATTACTAGGAAACTCGGTTTTTCACCATTAATACTCGGTTATTATTTAAACAATTGCAAGAGCTAAATAAATGAATTCAAGTGAATTCAAATTCAAAACTAATAACCTTGCAAATAAAATAGTAGGCTTTGCAAATAAAATAGTATTGGTTTTACTTTTTCATATATAATTTTGAAGAAAGTTTATTCGACAAATTGATGGTAAGTTTATTATATTTTGTGAGGTTACGTGTAGTGCAGTAACAATTTATTTTTTTAAAATAGCCATGTCAACCAAGAACTCAAATAAAAAGTCTGAAGTCTGGAATTTTTTTAATAAAAATAAAAATAATGAAGACGCAAAATGTTTGAAGTGTGGGAATGTCATCTTCTGTAAAGGATCATCCACAACCGCATTGATCAACCACTTAAAAAGAAATGATATATTTATTAATAAAAAGCGAAATAGTTCAGAAGAACTTCCGATGATATCCACTGGTTCCGATTGCGCCAACAAAACTAGAACTGAACAAGGTAATTTATTCAATTACGTAAATCGAGACTCGTTGGGGGAAATTTTAGCAAAATGTGCTGCTGTGGATAGTTTTTGCATACATGCTATTAAAAATTCTTCAGCTCTAAAGGGATTTGTTCAATATCGTTGTTATGAAATGCCAAAAAGTGATACATCCATCATGAATCACATTAAAGATTTTGCTGTACAGAAAAAAACAGAATTAACCAAATACTTATTGACCTCGAGTTCAAAAAATAATGGACAAAAATCTAATATTACCATAGATGAATGGACAGGCAGAAATGTTAAACGATATTTCAACGTAACCTTACACAGTAAAAATAAAGCGCATATCTTAGGTTTGATGCCAATTGAAGGTTCGTGCAATGCAGTTAAGTTGAAATATTTGGTTGAAGAAAAATTGCTTTGCTTTGGTCTGAAATTTGCGGAAGGCATTATCGCTTCCACAAACGATGGAGCTGCAGTGAAAAAATATGGAAGGTTAATAGAAGTTATATGCCAACTTTGTTCGAATCATTCTACTCACCTAGCAGTAATTGATGTTTTTTATTTTGCAAAATTATGTCACAAACCACGAAGGCAAAAATTTGAGTTTGATGTTGGATTGTAAAACCCGCTGGAATTCTCTTATCCCAATGATTGAATGTTTCTTAAAATTGAAAGATATTGGTTGTTTCGATATTTATAAAGAGAAATATGAGGTAATTTTGGAAGAAATTTTAAAAATTATGAAACCAACTGAATTGGCTGTTATCGAATTAAGTAAAGAAAATGTTACGTTGTTAACTTCTGAAGGTGTTTTTAAATTTTTGTTTGAAAACCTTGGTGAAATTAATACTAGTTTAAGCAAAGAATTATTAACTGCATTAAAAACTCGAATGAACGAACCAAAAAGCGTACGGAGAATCTTGAACGATTATACGAGGCCTTATTAACTATAAAACCAACATCTACCGCTACAGAAAGGGTTTTCTCAACAGCAGGAAATTTCTTGACCAAAATAAGAAGCCACTCAAACTTCGAATCATTAGATGCACTAATTTTCTTAAAGTATTATTTTTTAAATAAAAATAAATAATTCTATACTGTACTTATCAATTATATACTCTTTTTTATACTCTATAGTCTATAATATATAATAAATTAAAAATATATGAATTACAAATATGTTTTTTTTTTTGTTTGAAATACTCGGTTAATTTTCCTTACAGATACTCGAAATCTCGGTTAGTTGTAATTGGAAACCCTAGCTAAACCATTGGGCCGATTTTTGTAAGAGTTTAACTGAGTTTTACTGTATATCTAGAAGAAGCTGTAGGCTATAAATTAGTTTGATATTTTTAGTGGGCGTGGTACTTCCGATAATATGACAGGGAGAGCTTTGTAAATTTTGGATGAGGTCATTTATTATTAGCTAGCAGATTCCAGCACTCGAAATTCGAGTGCAATTTCTAGGCGGCTTAATTTCTCAACTTAGCCAATTCACGAACCAACACTTTTATGCTTCATTATTATTTTGAATGAAGATAATCACCTCATTATCAAACACATTAACAAATTTAATAAAACACGTACAGCATATGTATAATTTTATGTATGTGTTAGTAGCAACTTTAAATGCAATTTACTCAAAGTAAAGGAAAAAATTGAAAAATTTGTAAATCTGCAAAACGGCTAAAAAGAAATACCTTTCAAATAATATACATTTGGTTGAAACCGGGATAAAATGGTAGAACAAAAAAAAAACATCGCTCACAAGAAATCACCTAGCCTATTAATATTATAGATGTAAAATGGCAGTTTTCTTTTCTGACAACAAAAGTAGCATTTTATTTGCACTTTTTTTGAAAAGTGTATATTTTTTATATTTTCTGAATTAAGAGCAACCTTATATTATACATCAATCGAAACGTCTCAAAGTGCTGTGTTTTGTTTAATTGTTATCCTCTTTGAAGTCATAAAGTGAAAATACTCAAAAAAGAGGAAAAATAGGGATATATTCTCACAGAACGACCTGAAAGAAGTCAATGGCAGCCATTTTATAAGACCTTCGAGACCTTTCGATTAATGTATAAGGTAATGGAGCTCTTAGTTCTGAATATATAAAAAGTACAAACAAAATGCGACATTTTCTGTTAGAAAAGAAAACGGCATAAGTCTCTGCACAGAAAATGGGCTGTATTGGACCAATGGGCGTGGCACCCCCCATACAAGGTAAATATTAAATGGCATACATCTGGACTACTGTAATAGTGTGAGCCTTGGGACTTTGCACGAGCCCTTATGTTATTCATGTGATTAATCGAGCAAAAAGTAGATATCATATAAGTAGGCACAACAAAAGGGAAACCCTTGGCACTTTTCAAGAGTACATCACGTATTAATGTGAGTAGTCAGATAAAAAAGGAGGCATAGAATTAGTGGATTAGGGCGTGGCACCTTCCGTACAAAAAATATTAAAGCGACAGTTTTGAAACTTTTGAAAAATATATTAATTAGCAGTGTGAGTAGTTGCGGATAATATTGGCGAAATCGCCAAATTCAAAAAAAACGGCAAAATCAAAAATCACCAATACGGAAAATCCTGAAAAATAAAAATCTTCAAAATCAAAAGTAGGCGAAATTAAAAACCACTAAAACCAAAAATCAACAAATCAAAAATTGCTACAAAAAACAAAACTTGCCAAATGATATTATAAACTCAGTGCTAATTGTTAAGTGTATTTTGCTCCAGGTTAGGAATGCCGTTGCAACATGCAACGTACCTAAACTACTACAAAACAGCAATACTATAAATTCCCGTACTTAACTTACATGACTGATCCTATACCAACCAATCTGGATAAGTAAGCAAGGTAAAGTCAGTCAAGTCGAGTTAATGACGAGACTCTGAGTCAAGTCGAGTTAATAATAAGACTTTGTGCCGGAATAATTTACTATCAAGTAGGTATATCCAACCACGTACTTTTTGATGACAATTGACCTCGGTTGTCATCCATACTGCAGCAACTTTTGTTGTATGCTCTCGCTACTCCAGCAACTTTTGTTGTCTGCGCTCGCTACTTCCGCAAAATTTCGTTTTATGCTCTCGCTACTCCAAAAACTTTTGTTGTCTGCTTTCGCTACTCCAGCAACCCTTGGATTGTCTGCCCCTTGCTTAAATCTTTCTTTTCTTCTTTTTCATTTCGGATAATGCCATCAACTCAAGTTGCTGCCCACCAACCAGAAGTACCGAGCGAAGTAGGACTGCTACCAACAAAACCAGAACTACCGAGTGAATCGGCTGAGCTACCAATACAACCAGCACTATCGAGCGCAGCATCTGAGGTACCCAACGGCACAACCAACAACTAACGCTTAATGTACCCGCATCACCGACATATTCGGCGTCTTCCCATTTACGCAACCGATCAACGACACAACCGACGGCTACCGATTTACGCAGCCGAACCACCGATACAACTGACGGCTACCGAGTTACGTAGCCGAACTACCGACACACTCGACAGTTACTAATTCACGCAGCCGAATCACCGATATAGTCTACGATTATCGATATTTCGAAATAGCCGATTGTGTTATTCGTCAAAATATATTTATATTAACTACCAGAATCCAGCGCTCGAAATTCGAACCAATTTTTTGGCAGCCTTATTTTTTAACTTAGCCAATTCACAAACCAACACTTTTGTGGTTTACTATTATTGTGAATGTAGATAAAAAAACTCTTTAACAATCACATTAACAAATTTAATAAAGCACACATAGCATATGTATAATTTTTGTTTGTGTTAGTAGCAACTTTAAATGCAATTTACTCAAAATAAAGAAAAAAAAATTAAAAATTTGTAAATCTACAAAACGGCTTAAAAGAAATACCTTTCAAATAATATGCATTCGGACAAAATAGGGATAAAACAAAACATCGATCACAAAAAATCGCCTAGCCTATTAATATTATATATTAGAAAGAAGAATAAAAATCAGTGTGTAATCAACCCCGATAAGGGCAAATAACTTTCTTCTTATTTGCTTAAGATTTTGAGGGCCCGTGAGTAGACCCTGGACACGGCTGGCTACCACAGCCCGTGATAAAACCTCATTACAATACATGTTAATAAGTTTTGGAAAATCGTAAACACAGGAAAAAACTGGCCTGTAAAATTGTTTTAAAGTTTAACAACTGAATAGATTAGTAATTGTCATTACCTCAATCTTCGGCTATCAGCTTCATCGCAATTCGGTTGGCAATAATCTTGGTAGCCACAACGAATCCATTTTCTGCGAAGCACGACAGGGCTTACTAGTAGCACAAAAAAAAAATAAAGAAAAATAATAGATATCCCATTCCACCAATTTATAGAAAGGTAGAAATTTTATTTGCTTTGCTATATTTAAAAGGGGACCATATTTTGCAAAAGTATATACAAACCAAATTGAAGAATGTTCGATGTTGTTCTTTTTTACAGATTTATTTCAAGATCGGTAACAAGCTTTATAAGGGGGCCACGACTACCAAAATTATAATAGGCTTTATTTTTGAACTTCTGATTAACAGTTGTAATAAAAACACATACAAACCAAATTGGTCAGAGATCTATATGATAATTTGGATCTTATTGCAATCTAAGTCGGTCCCATAGGGGTCAACATCGCTCGTTCAATGGCCGATTATAACTTGTATACCAAATTTCTTAAACAGAATTGGGCCATTCACAATTGGTATTATATCGTTGTGTCTGCTGTATCGTGTATTACTTTACAACAGTGTAAAATTGCTGTTGGTAATTTTCATTGAAAAATCTGATACAACGATATAACTTCATATGCTATGTTTAGTAAATACTGTATATTGTATAATAACATATCAGTCATAAGTGAATGCCAGTTTTTATGAAAAAGAAAAAACATATATGTACATACAATTTCACAGCATACATAATTAATTATGAAATAAAAATTGGCAAATAATGCAAATAGCGCAAATACATCGGTAAGTTTATTTATATAAAAATTAATGTTTATAATTTTTGTATGTATTTTCTTTTTCATTCTAAATTTTTTGTATTCTAAATTAAAAATGTAAGAGCTACGTAACTAAAACTCCAGGGTATATCTTATGACCAAAAAGAAAACACCGACACGTGTTTTCTCTTATACGAAGTAACAGATGTGACAAAGCGACCTTTACTAGTTGGATCGAAAATTACTAACAAAAACGTTTTACACCACAAAAATGCAACTGAATATTCACAACAAATGATTGTATTTGTATTTGAGTACAGTATGCACTGTTGTGTCATCCCTTGACTTAGGGGGAATGATGTAGCATCCCTTGACTTAAGCACCAGTTACATGAGTACCAAGTGCCCTGTACAAACAGGCAGTTTTAACAACTCTAAGAAAACACATTTTATTAATACTTACTTTTGATCTACCACTCGTGTTGTAAAAACGTATTTCATACAAAAAAATGATTTCAAATCATTATATTTAATTAATAATATCAATAAATAAATATTGTTAAAAATTAGTATAAAATAAACATCCACAACAATTTTTATTAAGGAAAGGTAACTATAATTATTATTCAGATAAGTTCCTAAATGTATTCCTATTTGCTAGCTGAAGTTTGATTACCAGAGGGACAGACAGACAGACGATCAGACGTATGGAAATCGCTAAATTAAAAAAGGATTAAAATATTAATTCACACTATATGGCTAAAGTTTGTAACTTGTAGGATATATTTTGTGCTTTAGAACTACTTTGAGGCCATTTGTCATAAACTTTACCAAATTTAAAGTATCTTTAATAGTTTGTTAGATTTTGACGTCCTGTTTAGATGTATTGCAATTAATACTGTAATTAATATGCAATTATTTTATTTTGTTTTCAATGGTGCCATGGTAGAGCAGAAGAAAGCATATATTTTTAAAAATTCATAACTATACTGTATTCTTAATCGGACCGGTTTCGGCATTAGGTTATGATTGAAAAGATTGTTTCTATATGAAATTTTTTTACTCCCATACACTCTTACTTGCACTTTTTGGTCATGGGCTTTAACACACTCACCTAAAGACAAGCCTACGATCAGTGTGGTTAAGCATCAGTTTTTATACCGTACAGCTTTTACTTCGCATTAATCTCAGAAGATACAACTCTTTTCTGCTTTACTTATTTTACCCCAGTCATCTAAGATGACGCTTTTTATAGGTATAGGATCGGCTGATGGGCCACCACTCCAATTTCAGTTGCTTTTTGGTATTGTAGAGGAACAGCTTGGCATTGTGCGCCATATGCTCTGAACCAAAAATCTTCCCCAAGGCCCAATTATTGTGCGCTTTCTTTAAAATTTAGTTTTAAAAAATTTATCAACCAATTTCATCCACTATAGGCTCAACAAAAAACAAGTTTACCAATAGCGTTGCTTGCCATACAATCACTAACCACAATGCCACCATCAAGTTTAACCGTTGGCAAAAGATTTTAATTATCTAATGCAGTTCCGAAAATTCAAAACACGTTCCGAAAATGATGCACTTTAATTTACATCTGAAATCAATAATCGATAATCAGATTTTTTAATATTCTGTCTTTCCGGAGGATTCTTTAATTTTAGAACTAATTTGGGAAGTAATAATTCTGGGATTCTATTTACTGACGCCAATATAGTTATCCTTTCATGCTCAGTTAGTTCAGAGGAGCGACCAGAATGACGCTTTGACAAAATTTATTTATTTATTTATTTATTCTTACTTGTATTTTTATTCGTTTTTCTTTGATAAAAAAGAAGAAAAAAATATTTATTACTGAAAACAAGTAAGAAAATTATAGTCGGTCTAGACCGACTAACGATACCCTATACCATGTGTTTAGAGACCCTATCTCTTAGGCCCAACTAACTGGAAATAGAAAATAAGCATAAACCAAATTTGAGTGGGATTTTTATTAATTTTTTTGGCTGCAGATATGAAAAAGTTCATATCGGATGCTATATCTATATGGGGACTAGGCCCAAAAATGGACCGATCTTGACCATGGTTGCTATTTTGCGAAAATACATACAAACAAAATTTGAGATGAATCAGTGCAATATTTTTGTTTTTTGATAGATTTAAGTGAAGATCGGGAAGCAGCTCTATATGGGGACTATGACTAAGAGTTGTCCCATAAGGATTTTTAGACTACTAGTGGATGTAATAAACACATACAAACCCAATTTGACTAAGATCTATACGACAATTTGGATCTTATGGCAATTTATGTCGATTTTATAGGGTTCATTTGTATGGGGGCTAGGTCTGAACATGAACCGATTCTCACCAATTTCAATTTCAATTTCAATTAAAAATGGGTCTAGGTCAAATATTATTGGTTGTTACAAACAGCAGCACAAAGTCATTATACCCAAACCAAATGGTGGTATAGGGTATACAAAAACCTACATCTGAGTCTAAATCGTAATTTATTTCGAATGATAATTTGTAAGTGTCGAAGTTAAGAACCAGCACCAAGTCGACTCATGTTCTCGGACTTCACTTTACCCAGTAAAGTAACTCTGAGCCAACGCTGTTTCATTGCATCTTTCGCAACTGGAGCCAGAAAAGACACATGGTTTTCAAATGGAATCCAATAAGACAGCAATGAATCGATTTAGCGATGACCGTTTGTCTGTCTGTCATTGCTACGCATTGCACAGTTGGTTTGTACTTATATATGATTTTGGCACATATAAGCGGTCTAAGTAGATATGGTCGGCATAGGACCATTTTTAGACTTAATCGTCATATAAAATTAACACTCGACCTGTCCTAATTCTATAATTTGGAAATGGTGTAGTAGTAGCCCGAATATCTGTGTGTGAGTGTGCCTTGTATCGTTTTAATGCTTGCGGCATCTTAAAACTGTTAGCTGGTTTCTAAAATGTTGGCATGTCTTGTTGTTGTTGTTGTGTTTGTTTTATTTTATGCTGCTTTATGTTGTTGTTATTTAACATTTTTAATGTATTACTATGTACTAAAAGATGGCTATAACTGTATGCAGTTATTTCTTCATTTTTCTTTTTTCATCTGTACTTTTTTCGGTAAGGTTACAAAATGTCTATAAATTTCGATATTTCTTTTATTTTTTAAGACTTTTTATATAACTTATTTTTTTTTAAGTTGAAATTACGGAAATTAAAAATGTAACGCGTTTTATAACTTTTTTTTTATTTTAACTGAGCAGCGACATAATAAAAATATGCAGTAGCTAGTTCATGACAGAGGTGCACCAGTTCTAGAGAATCATTTGCTTCCGAATGGAAGCTTATTGTAATGGAATATTTTAAATAATGGACTTCAAATCACATTTTTGGTAAAAATTTTTACAGAAAAATACTGCAGAAATTCGAATCGGAAATGTTGTTGTGGATAGAGGAAAATTCCGGCTACAGTGCGGAGCAATAAATATATTTGGGTTGTCAATTACTAACATATAAAATTTTACCGGAAAACATAAAATCGGCAAAATTTTTATTCGATGGTTCACTTGAATTTTCGATGCTATTGAGCCAACTTCGACTTTTGTTAATAAATTAGCACACCGGGCTACCATGTTTCGCTGATGTGTCGACCTGTACTTCTACTAAAACTTTTGAGTAGTACATCGACAAAAACTTTTTATGCCCTTACTATTGAGTGGTATAGTGTATAAGAATACGAAGTTTAACTTCTTTATCACAATTGAAAAAGGTTAGCAGTACTTTCTGTTGATACAATCGACAATACAGTTGTAAAACCCTTGATGGATTCGATTGTCAAAATATTTTTCTGTGTGTACATATATCACCATGCATAGATGATAATAATTTTTGATGTTATTGGTATATATTTAAAAAAAATTTTTTTTCTTCTTCTCTACCATTCTAATAAAATTATGATATAAAAATATGTGAAATTAATTTCGTTTACCAATCAAAGTCTTTATAAAAACACTGTCCAACAAAGTAAGACTTTTCGATTGGAACAGAATAGCGACCCTACAATTCTAAAAGGGAATGTTGAGTAAATCGCTACTGTAGAATGAACTTATAGCCCAACTGGTCTGTTTTTTTTACAGTGCTCAAAGTTTTCATTTCTTGGTCCAAGGTAGAATTAATGTTGTAAGTTAATTTTATTATTTTCTATAAAAGTAAAAAATCTTATATTCGATCTTTATCATTATACCCTATAGCTACTACTAGAGTAAGTTCGGGTAATGTGGTATACCACTTTGTTATTTGGCTATAACTTTCAGAATTTTTACTCAAATAGCATAGATTTTCGCTGGTATTTTACTTCAAGTCTAAGCTTAATATTCAGAAAGATGTAAAAGACTTTGGCCAACAAGTTTCAAAGATATTTATAATAAGGTTTAAAAACACATAAAGAAGACATTAAAAAAATTGGTGGGTAATGTGGTATACTATGATCTGCTAATGTGGTATACTATACCAAATTACCCGAGCCTAGCATGTTATTTTAATTATACAAGAATTGTTTTTTTTCGAAAACTCAAATTTTATTTCAATTTTAAGAAGCAAAAAAAAAAAAATAATTCATATATGAAAAAATAAATAAATTAGTTAAAAAGGATGTAAATTTATTCTTGGCAACAAACGCAAAGGAAAATTGCACTACGATTAGGTATGCACTTTTCATGAGCCCAAACTGGCTCACACTGTAGGCAGGGAATCCATGCCATTACAATGGAATCTTCTTCATATGCTTTATCGCAATAGCTACAAGATGTGTCTTTTGTCGGAGGAAGATCACTCATTTCTTCATCATCCGTCGTGTCGTTTAAAGCTACGTTTTCGTGACTATCACTTGAATGACAGTCAACACCCGAATTAGTTGGGGTCCTCTTTTTGGGAGTTTTTGTTTTTTTGGGTGCAATAATCGATACTTTGCGTTTTCTGTTTATATTATCTATACTCTCCTGGCAATTTTTTTTTGTATGGTGAAGTTGTTGTAACTACCAAAAATATTTGACCTAGAGCCATCTCTTGTTATACCAATCGCCTCACAATCACTTCCTGAGTCGATTTAGCGGTGTCTGTCCGTCCGTTCGTCCGTCCGTCTGTCCCTCTGTGTGTCCATGTAAATATTGTAATCAAACTACAATTTTGATAAAATTTGGTATATAAGCTTTCATCGGTCATGGGATGTATGCTACAAAAGGCCCCTATGAAATCGACATAAGTTGCCATAAGATCCAAATTATGTTTATTATATCCATTAATCAGAAGTCCAAAAATAATCCCTATAGGACAAATCTTCGCCATAGGCCCCATATAGAGCTGCTTCCCGATCTTCACTTAAATCTATCAAAAAACAAAAATATTGAACAGATTTTTCTCAAATTTGGTCTGTATATACTTTTTCAAAATATAAGTGACTTTACCAAATATGGTCAAGATAGTTCCATTTTTCGACCTAGTCCCATATAAATATATCACCCGATATGAACTTTTTCATAACTGCAGCCAAAAAAATTAATAGCAATGTAACTCAAATTTGGTTTATGCTTATTTTCTATATCCAATTAGTTGGACTGAAGAGATAGGGTTTCTAAACCATGGTATAGAGCATCGTATAGTCGCTCTAGATCGATTATAATTTTCTTACTTGTTTTAGTTTTTGGGTTTGAAATTATTAATTAATAAAGCAAAAACATTGGCACATTTGCTTCAAAATTTATCTATATTCTGCGTGACAGGTTATACAGCTGTTTCGGGAAGAGTCACCAACCTTCATCAGTAGCCAAAAGCAGCATATAGTTTGTTTGGTAAAAAGTTAAATTCACATACATTTGCTGAAAACAACAACAATGAGAATTCAAGCAAAGAGTAATACTGTTTAAGCCTCTTCCAATATAACAAACTAAAATATAAAACAACTTTGAAGCAAATTTGTTTGTATATATGTATATGCACATTTGCGATTTTTATCATTTTAAGTATTGAATTTGAATTTATTCAGGTTCAAGATCAAATGTTTTGATGTTGTAGGTTAATGTTTGCGAGAATTTTTATTGTCAGAGCTACATTGTGAAATTTTATGAGGATAATTTTTTGGAAGATCTTAACCCTCCAGCTGTTTATAGGTCAATTTCATTTAAGGGTCAAAATATTCGACAAAAATATTCGCCAGAAACTTTCAGTGGGGGGTGAACAAAGACACAACAGACAACCAAAGTTGTAGATAAAGCTCTTTACGCTTGATTAGCAAAATTATACGCCAACTTACATAAAACAATTAATATAATGTAAATATATTTTTTTTGCAAAATAATTAATAAATATGGTGGTGAATGTAAACTAGTCATTGCGAAAAATGGGCCCGGAGTGATGAGCAACTATAAAATAGTTGGAATTTAATTATGATCAACTAATATAACTGTAGCTTTGGCACGGAGTTCTCGCGTGTAGTCACCTCTGACGTACATATCACGCCTGCTTTTTACAAAAATAAAATAAAATATATAGCAAAAAACCAAGCATAATTGAGCTGAGACTAATTCTTCAAAACAGAAGAAAGATATTCCCTACAATTAAAGAACCCTATTTTCTTTTCTTTAGAATACGATTTCCATCTGAAGCATGGATACCCAAAACTGTATTTACTACTTGCGAAAGTGCTGGTATAAAGGCGGTGCTAAAGCGCTGCCTTTTCTATGTTTATGGCATGGATTGCTATTTCTATGTATACTACAAATTCGGTAGATGTCATAAAGATATTAAACACAAAAGTTTGAAACAAAAATCGTTACTATTTCGATTCTATGACTACATAACATATTTTTTTAAAATTTTATTATAAGAGTTATAAATCAATAAAGCGCTGTGTTATAAGGCTTTATGCCTAGCACGATTGGCTTTTTAAGATCCTTAAAATGTACGAGTGCTATCCCGTAATAGGCTCACCTGACGAAGAGATGGCGGTAGTAATTTGGAAGAAATTATTATTATAAGTTTCAAGACACCACGCTGTTAAGTTTTATTTTTTTTTTGAGTCATCAAGTAATCTCAGTGAATTTGTAAACATTTAATAAATTGGACACCTTTATGTAATTCAATACTTTCCCTCGCTTACGACTATAAAATATTGTGTGCCATAGTTTAAACGAGGCATTATGAGCAGCTAAGACTACCACCTGCCACGCGAGTATTATGCTAACTTATTGTATAGTTTAAATGATGAAATCATCCTGCATATACCCGCGCGTTGGTCTGTGAGGCAAACAAAACACTTTTTCATACATGTCCTTTTTTCCACAATCGCTAGAAGATTGAGTTTTCTGTTAGCTGCCGGATTTTTTACAACCTTTGTGTGTTCAGTCACAATTTGGCCTGTCAGACCGACGCGGGTATGTCCTGATTTTAATTTTAAGGCTGAAAACTAAGTCAACTTGTGATTTATATATTGCACAAGAAGTGTTTATAAGTTTGTAAAAGTAAATTTTTATTATTTTGAAGAAAAAAGTGTTTTTTTAATTTTGTTTTTATAGTATTTAAGAAAAAACCATCGATTTTGATGACTATTTTGTAAAAGACTGAAAATCACTAAAATTAATGAAAATAAATTAAACGCATAAGTAACATTATGATATAATTAGTGAATAAATTTTTTGTTATTTAATTTTTAGCTTTTGGCAAAAATTTTTCTTAAAAAAAACGGTTTACAATTTTCTCCCGACGCACAGAGGCGCCCGTAGAGCAAACGAGATTGCAAAAATCAAAACTTTCATATGCGCCGACGAAGTTTTGAATAAACCCATGCTTTAGGAACCGTCTCAACGATTTCAAATATGCTACTCTTAATAATATCACATTTTTAGTTTAGAAGATATAACCGCTCAAATTTGACTGACTTTCGGTTTTCAAAAAAACACACAATTTTTAGTCAATTTGTTGCGATTTCAGGTGTAATATCACGAAAAATAGGTAATCAATCGCCTTATTTTTTGTTCGCGTTGATTGATGTATTTATTAAATGTATAATGATAAAAAAAATTAACTGGTTGCTTTGTGTTTCTCCTGGTAAATCACTATTTAAAAACTGTCCGTTTTTTCACTATTTCTCAACTTTGACGGAAAATAAAAAAAATCCATATTTTTCTATATTTGCCATATTTGCAAAACATGTTCTTTGATTATTTCTTTACATAATTCAAGAGAGGTAGAAAAGTTTAAAAAGACATGGTTGCAGAAATTGTAAGGCGTGCATCCCTTACATGTTTTGACTGACAGTAGTTTGATCTAATAGTTTGAAAATTGCATTTTAAGTCGGTTGTCTACCTGTGAGCCTCTGCCAAAGTCTACTCCCAATATTCTGTTACAGACACAGGATGCTCAAAAAACTGCTCATTGACATTCGCAGGTACGCACCTCACTTAAAAATTACTTTGGAGTACAAATGGTCAAGAACAATATTGACTTATGGTCCCTCCAAATAGGCACAAATCTTATTTAGACACGAGCATAATATCAAAATTGCATAATTCAGCCTAAATCCATATGTATGCAGGGAACAGGTAAACTTTTAGGCATGGTAGCATAAGCCTATATATTGCAAAATAAGCATAATGCCTTGATTAGTCTACGACTGAAAGTTTGCGCAACAAGTACTGAAACCATGGCGTTAAACAATTTAAGTATTGAAAATATGGCGTTGAACAATTTAAAATTATTTGAACTGTTTAGAAGGTCAACCACGGAAATATTGAGAGAAGCGAAATTATAAAAAATAATTTTTATCTGATATATGCAAATATTAAGGCAAAATGGGTGAAATCTAATCGAACCATTCAAAACTTAAACTCCAAATACGAGGACTGACTTAATGAAGACACCATCCTGGATATATTGGCAGTAGATAAACCCACCACATCAACCAGAGGAGCAAAAGGAATGCCAAAAAAAAAGTATTGAGGAGTGTTCAATTTTCACAAAAAAGATGAAACTTGTCGACGCCAAATCTGATGTTTCCCTACACTGGAAAAATCCACGTCCGTCATCAGTGCATTATTGCCGACCAATAATGTTTCAGTTTGCAAGGGAATCGGCAGAGCTCATAAGGACCACGGTGAAGGACATTGAAGAACAAATAAGCAAGATTAAGCCTACAAAGCTGCAAATTGGAGAAGAAAAATATATTGAATGCAATTACGAGTTCCACCTGACCATGATTGACGGAAAAGTCATAAACGAACTGACAGGAACAACCTCAACATTGTCATGCCCGATTTGCAAAAAGAGTCAGAAGAACTTTGGCAATATAAACGATTCTACAAAAAAGGAGAATTGCGAATATGGAATGTCACCATTGCACGCAAGGATAAGGTGTATGGAGTTCTTGCTAAAACTGGCGTATACCCTACCACAAGAGGAGGAAAACTTCGATGAAAATACATCAATAAAGGATAAGGAAAAGATCAGAAAGAAGCAAATACAGGATGCTTTTTTTTAACAAGTTGGACTAAAAGTAGACTGTCCCAAGCACGGATATGGTAACTCAAACGATGGAAACACTTCTAGGAGATTTTTTTTAAATGATGAGGCAGTAACTAGAATCACTGGAATTGACAATCAAATCGTGAAGAGATTGGGAAAGATCTTGAATGTTTTAAACTGCAAAGCAAATGTCAATTCTACAAAATATGGAGAATATGCATCGAAAACTGCAACTCTTTTAGCAGAAATGTATCCACAGAAGAAGTTGAACCCGACCGTCCATAAAATATTGGCGCATGGCAAAGACATAATTGAGTACCAGTCTATGCCAATTGGAGAGCTTTCTGATGAAGCACAGGAGTCTCTTAACAAATTTTATAGAAAATATAGATTGCAGAATACATTCAAAGCATCAAGGGTAAGGCGAAATGAGGACCTCTTCAACATGTTGGCAGCATCTTCCGATCCACTTATTTCCTCCCTGCGGCATGTGAAGTCACGAATAGAGTTAGAAAATAATTATACTTTAGAAATGATTAGTCTTTTAGATAAACCTTCTCTTACGAATTGTGATGAATATTTTACAGAAAATTGAAAAAATAAATTTAAAAAAGAAGTAATTTTTTTTTAATTTGTTGGGTAATAATTTAAAACATAAAACCCTAAAGAAAAAAAATAAAAACAATCTAAAAATGTAAAAAATAATTTTTTTTAGTTACCATAAAATTGATTTTTCTACAAATTTTAACTTTGATAACCCATAAGTAGGCCCCTACAAAGCGCAGCACCCTTTCCGAACGCTCATTTCATAGGCTGAACAGTTATCTATCATATGCTGTTTAAACTGTTCAATTATGTTATTCGGTTCAAAAGATATGATTTTTGCAACGAAAAAACTCAAATGGCGCCACTCTGCGACGTTTCGAGGCTTTTTTTTGCCTCTTCTTCAGGGGATGTTTTTTATTTAATCTATAATCACAATGTTTATAAATAAATACAATGAATTATTACAATTAATTATTCACTTAACTTACTAGTTATGCGTCCTTTTCTCCTAATAGTGTGTCGTCATGTTTAATTTTTACATTTACAATTTATTATGTAGAAATTAAGACATGCCCATCTGTTTACGGCCCTAGTTGATAGTGCTTGTTTATTTTGTCTTTGTCTTCTTTTGTGTTCATCGTTGTGGTAAGTTTTTTCTGTATATATAAGCTTTCTAAAGTAAAGCGTTTGTTTGTATTGTTTTCTATGTCTAATATTTTGATTTTGTCAAAATCAGCTGAGTGTTTGGTTTCTAGAATATGTTGTGATAACGCTGTGCTTATTCGTTGGATTCTTATGTCTGCTTTGTGTTCTGTCATTCTCTTTTCAAGCGATCTCCTTTTTGTTTACGTATTAAATTTCGTTTGTTTTCTTCTTATTTTTTTGTTAGAATTAACTTTGGAAAACTTTAGAAATTTGTAGTGGTAAAACTCAGCACATATAAACAAAGTTGTTCAATTTTATCTTGAAAGGCAGCATTCGATTGTTCGGACGCAATTTACCGACTGTTTCCCCGTTTTTGGTTACAAGGCACTGTCTGTAATCCTTCACCCGCTGAAAGATATCGTGCAGTTCGAAATGATGTGCACATTGCTCGGGTACAAGCAGATGGTGAGGAAAACCCCGAAACTTCCACCAGGCAACGTTCTCTACAGATGATGATGTCTAGGCAATCTTCGGAAGGAATTCCACGTAACTTACGTAATTTCCCATATAAAATTTAATTGCTTCACGAGTTAAAACCAAATGATGCACAAATACATATCCAATGTAGTTGCCGGTTTCAAGAATTGTTTCTAGAAAAGGACGAATTTATTCACAAACTCATAATGAGCGATCAGGTCCATTTTTAGCCCAATGGTCACGCAAATAAAAAAAATGCGTTACATGGTGCACTCAAAATAATTGTTGAATATCAAAGCACTGAGATGCACAATAGGGCAGGACGTAGAATAAATTCATGGGAACATATTTGTTTCGAAAATGACCAGCAAATTGCGATTAGTGTGTATCACTTTCAATACTGGGCCACGACTTAAAATTTTTGCTTCCAACAAGACAAAGTCACAACTCACACAACTGGTCCAACTAGGCTCCCCTGCGCAAAATTTTTTGGCGATCGAATAATATCGCGCTTTTAGGGTATTTACTATGGGGCTACTAAAAGGTAAGCCTAGAACCATCCAGCAGCCTAAGGCCCATATCCAAGAAGAATTGAGGGTGCTGGGACCTAAAATTCTCAGAAAAGTAATGGGAAAAGTCCTAGAAAGATTATGTCAGGTCGTAGCAATCTATTGGTACCATTTGAAAGATGTTCTCTCCAAAACATAATGTGAACATATTTCCAAACTGTAATCTAAATTTTAATAAATGCCAACGTTAAAAAAAAACCAGAAAGAAAAACTTATTCATCAAATATGTATATCATAACGTTACTTATGCGCCACCCTCTATTATTTGCAAATGTTACATCAAATTCTAAATGGTCATAACTTATGTTAAATTAGTGGCATTAACTTAATTATTCCTGAGAAGCAATATTGCCAAAAAATTACTGTATCATATTTTCTGCTTTAATCATTAAAATAAAATCCAAATTCCATTATATCAACGAATTCTTACAATCCACATGCTCAAATTTATTTATAATTTCATAGTACATTGAAAACAAATTCGTAAGCTACAACAAATCAGGTCGCTCTGTGTACGCCATTGACTTCCGATAGACACAGCTTAATGTAACCGATCAAGAATTATTGTCTATATTGTCTATAGATCCGTTATATTGAGTGTATGTGTTTTTGTCGTAAAAACCACAGTTACAGCGCAACAACTTAATGCGGTGCTGAGCATTGTTTAATATCATGGGCGTATTAACTTCTCTACAATTTTATATTTCATTCTTTTCATTTTTTTTTTTTTTTTTTTTTGAACATTTTTATATTTAATCGTAAAGTTTAGAAACTTTGTAATGGCAGGCAGTTATCTTAAAATCAAAAAAAGAAGAAGAAAAAACAACAGAAATAAGACAAGACTTTCCTTTGACTACTAACGAATCATAACTAGAACAGGCAGCGTTATAAAAGCAGAACCCAAAACAAAAACAAAATCAAGAAGCTTTATAATCCTACCATATAACATTCATTCACTTTAGTCATTCATCTATACAACGACTACTATGGTCATAATCAGCACTTTTTAATGGTGCTTACATGAGCAGCTGAAGGTAGTCAGTCTTCCATGAAGAGTGTTTGAATGTGTGTGTATTTCAGTTTGAATGTATTTGAACTTTTCCTAAAGCCATTACTTTGTTGTAATTTTCTTATTCTTATTACTCTACATAATGTTTATTTTATATTTGTACATATTTTTTTATTTGCAATTTTTCATGACTTCCAAAAACACACAAAAAAACAAACGAGGAAAAGAAAAAGAATAAACCTGGAAAGCTGTAACTTAACAAAATGCATTGCATACACTTGCTGTTGTTGTTTTTGTTCCGCTAGTGATGGTGAATGTGATGGTTGCTGGGATAATCTTGAGGCTTCTTTGTTAAAGTCATAAACTTTTAAATAATAATAAAAATGATTTGCTTTCTACGCAAAATATTTCGAAATTCGATTAATAGGAAAATGCTGAAAAAAAATATAAAAAAGGAACTTTTATTTAAGAGCTGTATTAACTTTGCATGGATCATACCAAGCACCCACTGCCTGTTAAAAAATTAATGGCTAATCAAGTTCATCATATCTTTCTTTTTTCTTGTTGTTGTGCTGGCTCATTCATTTCTGCAGTCATAAAGACGAGATACTTCTAACATTAAAAATAAAAATTAAATAAAGCAGTTTTCATAACATGCAGGCACCCTGCAATAGGTTTTGTAGACTAAACAAAAGCAAATCATCCAACTATACTAGACTATACTAGACTATACTAGAGTAGAAGAGATGTATACATATGAGTAATATTTTTTAAATTAAATCAAACATGGATATATCTGTGGTTTTCTGGAATAACCGCGTATGTCCTTTTTTGTCAGTTTAGATAACGATGCCAAATACATTAATTTTTTACGCTCTTTATATGTGTTAAAATTTTTTTTAAAATAACATTGACCATTTCTGAGTTTTTTCTTTAAATAACGACGTAACTTAAATGTTTATCAAATTAATTTGCAGCACTATCGACGTATGTCAATCTACGTTTGATAGCTGAGAAATTATTTTCTCAGAAAACCACACATAGTGACAGACGTTGTTATTAATGAAAAAAAAATACAAAATAATTTTGGATTATTTTTCAGTTTATAACCACTTATAAAAACTTGTGTGTTTATTTCTGTTATTTTTTGTCACTATACGTTGATACGTTGTTATATTCTCATCCTAAGTCCCGTTAACTTTTTGACGAACAAAAAAATCCATTTTTCAAGCAACAACGACTTATGTCTACATGGGTGGTTGCATTGATAGTTTTCTTTTTCAAAGAAAACGACGTTCGTCGACATAAGTTGTTTTATCTGCACACAATTTAAGTGTTATTTACATATTGTTTTTTTCGTCCTTCTCTAGGATCTATTCTTCTGAAGATTTTTGACTCAAAATTTTATATAAAGTATTTATTGCCCATATATACAGGACTGTTAAATAAGAAGCTCTAAAAACTTTATATCGAGCGCATAATTTCAAATATGACGTTTTTTGGTTCCTCTGAACATTTTGATTTTATGACATACGCGGTTATTCTAGAAAACTATAGATATTAATTATTAATAAATATAGTAATTATTTAGGACTTCTTGAGTTAAAGCCAACAAAATATATATGGAAGGTCATACAAAATTTTCGCCTGAGATCGCCAAACCCTCTGCTAGTTTTTCAACACTGGCCGAGTACTTTCATCATAGCTAGAAATTTCTCACTCCCCAGATTATGACCCCGAAAATGTTCCATAGTATTCCACAAAGTTTTTAAAAATCTTTAAAAAAATAAAGTTATTTTATATGTTTTGCAACCAAAAAATAACAAAAATCCTTTTTAATGAAAATATTGCTTTATTGCTGTTAAAAATGCATTTGAAACAATTGTCAGAGAATCTTAATCACTCCGATTCAGGGACTTCCAAACGCATTTTAGACGCTTCAGTTGCTTTTTCGGGAATCTTTGTGCGATGACCAAACAACAGCCTAAATTAAACGAAGTCCTTCATAGTATTGCAAATAAATGTTTTGGATATTCTTTGAGACTTCACATTGTCCTAGTGGACAAGGGTTAGTTTGCAGTGGGTGATTGTAGTTATTTTTTTAAGATCTCAGGCATGCTAATGGTGTGTTACCATTCAAAGTTGAGCTCTTATAGTTTTTAAATTTTTCCTAATATCACATGGCTCGTTTTTCCAACAAAGTCTTTTGTACGCAATAGAGCAGAGACGTTAAATTCATAGAATTTTCAAAAATGGAAATTGAATGCGACGTTTAAAATTGTGCCGCAAGGTTGCTTTAAGCAACTGCTTATAATATATGTATAGTATTTATTGCACATACGTACGTAGATAAAGTTTATCATAAGATATCTCACTGAGATGTGTTCCGCGAGCGAGTCGCGTCCGCGTCCGCACGTTTAACAGCTATGCCCGTGCTGCCGCATAGTTGCCGTCAACTTATTTTATTCGCCAAAATATACTTTTCCGCGCGTTTGGTAGCCACACCACTGCTGCCGCGCAGTTGCTGTCAACTTATTCTAGTTGCCAAGATATATTTTTCAGATCATTTCGATATTTCAGCTAAGCTGTGTTCCGCAAACGCGTCGCGGCCGCGCACCGAATTAATGCTATTGAAAAGAATACCGATTTTAAATACGTTTATTGCAGGACAGATATTGAGAGCAGTATGGGGAATTTGATAATTTTTTTTGGGGACCATTTTTTAAAGTTTGGGGAATTTGTTCATCATGAAGTTATTCTCCAATTCTTCGGGGAATAAATTCTTTTATTTTGGGGAATTTGTTCATTGGGGACTATGTACTCAGCGCCTGCTTACCATTACAACTAACTATGTTTATACATGGATTACTTTGAGTGTATGTCTAAAAGTTATGAATTTTGCTTATTCTAGAGCTTTGGGATATCCAACATTTCTGCCCTTTCATCCTGGTGCATATACGAAAAGATTGTGCTGGCTCCCAACTCTGGAGCAAGCGACATATAATTGTCTATGAAAAAAACAGGGCGATTCGAAGTTGATACCTGCTACCGTAAGAGACTATCCTCTTATGTATGTACGTTATGTTAGGAAAAATTTTAGTACCACCTCTTGCAATGAAGGAACCTACTTAGAAAAGTTTTCTGGTAGGTATATTACAGTCGTTTCAGGAGGTTCACATTCCCTGGGCTCAGCTTGTCTTATGAGTTGGGCCTGAAGACGTTGTTGAATCGTTTCAGGAGTTTCACACACTCTCGACTCGGCTTGTCTTAGCCGCTGGATATCTAGACGCACTTGAGTAGATTCGGGCATTTCCGCTTCTCTTAACAAAGCTTGTTTTGATCTTTGGGCTGCAACACGTTATTCGGTTGCTCAGGTGTTTCAGCATTGCTCGAATCAGATTGTCTAACTAATTGAGACTCGATACGAATTTGGGTCTGATCGGGGGTCACCTAAAGTTCTGTTTAGTCTAGTACAGCCTACATGCTATGCTTTCATGTGCAAGTCACAATTTCAAATAGTTATTTTTACACCTCCACAACTCACTTGTACAGTGAAAACGACGAAATGGACATATTTGTAATAAGTTGCTTTCCAATGTAGTTAAAAAGGCGAGATGGAAATATTTATATGAATTAACCTCACCGGAGTAATCCTACAGTGGTAGTCAACCTGTATCTGTTCAACCATGAAATAAATCTGCTCTAATTTTGGGGTGTTACAAATCATATAGTAAAAAGGCAAGACGGGAATATTTGCTACATGTTGATTCACAATATCTATTCATAATGGTGTAAACTCGGCAGTAGTAAAGAGATTTATGCACAAAGTTTTAGGGAATTCCATTGAAAAATTAAAATGTGTTAACAAACACCAAAAGCGAATATTGAACATTAAAAAAGGTGGGCGTGGCCGATAAAAATATAAGACGACCTTGCTATGGATATGAAAATAATACGCAGTAATTTGGAGCGCAGCCCGTAAAAAATTTAAAAAAGTGGGCGTAAAAATAGTCATGGCTGGTAAGAAACCTCGTCTGGGGTATAGAGATCGTGTATAACAAATTTCAGAAAAATTCGTAGAAAAGTTAAAATTTGTGTAGCGAACAAATATACCAAAAAACAGAAAATTAATTGTCTATAAAAAGTGAGCGTAAAAGTGGGAGTGACCGATAAGAAGTATATGGTGACCTTACCTGGAGTACAGAGATCGTGTGTACCAAATTTTTGAGAAATCCGTTAACAAATAAAAATTTGTATAGTGAACATATATACGAAAAAACAGAAAAGGACTTATATATAAAAAGTGGGCATAAATGTAGGCATGGCCGGTAAGATCTTCTCTGGAGTATAGAAGTTGTACGTACCAAATTTCAGAGAAATCCGTTTACAAATAAAAATTTGTATAGCGACCAAATATACCAAAAAACATAAAATGAATTTTATATAAAAAGTGGGCGTAAAAGTAGGCGCGGCCGGTAGGAAGCATATGGATACCTTTCCTGGGGTACAGATGTCGTGTGAACCAAATTTCAGAGATATCCGTTGAAAAATACAAATTTCTATAGCAGTCAAGCAAACAAACAAGCAAACAGAAAATGAATTTTATGTATATAGATGAACAGTGCATGATTATAATTTAAAGAAAATTTTAAAGAGAAAATTTTACGTCACGAAACCAGCCAATTGCTGAAGCATCAAAACAGTATCGCCCGGTGCTCTTCCATAGCTGTTTTCGCGAAACTATAGCTTATGCTTTCCACACTGAAGAAAAAAGAACGTCAGGACTTTGAACAGCCAATTCTAAAGTATTCATCAAACCCATCAAGGTTGTCAAGATTGTTTAAAATTTCACCGACACACCCAAGAAGTAAATGTTCGTGTTAACAAAATATATAAAAATGAGTGTGTGGAAGGCAACGTTAATAACAATGTTCAACAAATGAAGATTTTTGAAAAATACACGGACTTGACACTATAGGTTCGATTCTAATAACAAAGGGCAGTAAAACCCTATATTCAGTTTTGCCATATTGGTGACCAATTTTTTTTATGGGCCTCTAAAATTTTTGAAAATCAGTGGGTCCCTCAGAAAAGATGTCATCAGTTTTTGTTCATCAGCTAATTCAAACTTGCAGATACGGCTAAACTATATTTGGCAATAATGTTGCTAAGAATCCGTTCAACAAATCGTATTAACATTTTATGTGAAAAAATAATTTTTTCCTAAAACTTTAATGGAAACATATAGGAAAAAAATGTTTGTCACTTTTTTCTCATAACTTACAGGGACTACTAATTTTTCACTAACAATATTTGGTAATTTGTAATATTGTAGCCATGATAAATCCGAACAACCTGAACATATCAATATAATCTGAGCGTGTTTATTCATGCTAAATAACTCATAAAAACCAATTTTTCGCCAAGCTCCCGCCTACGTTCCCTTAGGGCGGAAACGAAGGACCGCAAAACATGGTACCGCTGCATTTTCCACTACCTCTTTTCGGTATCCCAAGCACTCATTTTAATAAATATTAGCAGATTCCAGCCCTCGAAATTCGAGTGCAAGTTCTAAGAATTTTTTTTTTTTTTTGATGTGTAAACATCTATACGCGTAGGGGGTAAATTTCTATTTCACAATACAATCACAACAACAGCGTAACATTTGAGCTCACATGTTGTGCTGTGAGCCGTAAGACAAATCGGTGTGAAAAGATTATGATATAAAATTGTTTCAGCTAATTCTACAACCCTTTGCTGTAAAACGACAAAAATTTCACAATATAAACATGTAACATATACATAATTCAACAACCCCACAAGTATACCTTCAGTCGTTTGCTATAAGTGATACATAGATAACGCTTTCTGTTTGATTTTAAAAAAGTGACATATAAAAATCTTTAATTACTAGATGTTTACATATCTCCCTTGTGATTTTTATTTAATAAAACCTCTGAAGGTATGCTACTCAATTGTAGCCAATTCAACACTTTTTAAATATTTATTGTGATTGAAGAAAACAAACTCATTTTCCTATTTTACTCAAAAAAAAAAAAAAATTATTAAATAAATAAAAATAAAAATCTGTAAATCTGCTGGACAGCTAAAAAGAAATACCTTTCAAATAATATACTTTTGGTCAAAATCGGGTTAAAACTGTTTGACATAACATCGGTTATATTATAGATAAATAGTAACCTGCCAAATACTGAAAAAATAAGCCGATTACTCACACAGAAAGAAGCAATTACGTTTTGTTTTTGTATCACGGTTATAACATAATTATCAAAAATATTTCACTTGTAAATAATTTATCTTTATCAAGTCAATTTGTTTTTATTATGTAAATTAAATATTTTATAGTATAGCCCAGCACTCGAAATTCAAGTGCAAATTCTACGAAATATTATTTTCTCATTAAATTTTTGTCTTCCAATGCTATTTTAATCTGTATATATATAAAAAATTTGTGAATATTTAAATGAGCCTAAATATTCACAAATTCACAATTCAACACAGAGCATCTGATATATAATTTAAATCATTCGTATTAACGGGGTGTAAGGAGAAATATTTTATTTTATTTAATTTAATATATTTTTTATATTTAAACATAAATTTTTCATTCTCAGTTTCTCCTCCATATAAGCCATAACTATGCCAATTTTCACATTCCTTCGTGCCCCCATATTGCTTATAAAGGGAACTAAAAATTTACCTTCGCGTATTAATATATAGTTGAATATTGAAATTATTATAGAAAAAAACCTTTGTGAGTCCGATCACATGGGATATGTGTAAACATCTAGTAATTAAAGATTTTTTTAAGATGCAAGTACTTGTGCTTTCAGTATATTTTTTTCAATTTAGATTACGGTTCCCAAATTCCCAAACTTTTTAAATTCCCGAGAGAAAAAAATTTTTTTTGATAATTCCCGGAAATTCCCGGGAATTTTTAAAAATTTACAAAATTACCTTTTTAAGTTTTAAAAATAAAAAAAAATGCACAAAACACTTAAAAACATAAAAATAAAGATTTTTCTTTTATTCATAAGAAAACTAAATCATTGGTATAAACAAAACAAATAAAAATTCAAAAGTTTAAATTATGAGATCGTACATTGCTATTTGTACATTGTTTAAAGTATAAAAAAAGTTTTAAATTATTGTTTTTGTAAAAAAAAAAATTTCAATATTATAAGACCATTTAACAGTTCATCAGACATTCTATTTCTTATTTTTGTTGCAATATTCCCCGCAACAGAAAACACACGTTCGCTTTCAGTTGATGTCGGCCTTATGGTTATGTTAAAGCGTTATACAAATTTTCCAAGGTGCTTGTTCTGTTACCAGTAGCTTCATATACATTAAGCTCTTTTTTTAAAACATTATCTGGCTTTCTTTTTTTAGTTACTTTATCTCTAGTACTAAAAATAGCATTTTCCAGTTGGTGTTGAAATGAAACCGGAAAATCTTCTTCACAAGATGATGAATCATTACCGCTGTTTAGCTCGTCTCCAAAAGGTCGTTTAAGAATCTCCTCAACAATTACAAAAAGATTTGAATTTGGAGTGTAAAAAAGAACTTGGGTTTGTAGTCATCTGAATTGTGTAGATATTTTATCAAAGAATAAATTAGTATATCTCGTCTTTCATTTACTGTTGTTTTTAATGAAGTCAACATTTTAATTGATAATGAATTATTCTTATATTGAAGTTCTTCAAAAAGTTTAGAAAGAATAATTTCTGCTATGACTATATTACAATCTCTTCGATTAAGAGCCTCCACTGCTACTTTCATTAAATGAAGGACTTCAAACAACATTTTTAAAACTGGAATATGATCTTCATTCCACATCTCAGCCAAATCATAGTCTATTAGGCATTTTTAAATGGCATTTTTTAATTTCAAAAAACTTTCAATCATAACAACTATCAAGTTCCATCGAGTTTTTACATCGCTGCATAAATTAACTTATTTTCCAAGTTCTGTTTTAGCATACTGTTGTAATGATTCTGTCTTTAATGGACTCTTTTTAAATACTCCACAATAATTTTGAGATATGCTATAACTTAAAACTTCAAATTCATCATCAAATTCTGAATAAACGGATTCTTCTGACATTTCCGAATGTTCTCTTTTTTTATACATCACGTCAATAACAGCAAGGGGTATACCGTGATTCAAATAAAAACAAGTAAGAAAATTATAGTCGGTCTAGACCGACTATACGATACCCTATACCATGCGTTTAGAAACCCTATCTCTTAGGCCCAACTAACTGGACATAGAAAATAAGCAAAAACCAAATTTGAGTGGGATTTTTATTAATTTTTTTGGTTTTAGATATGAAAAAGTTCATATCGGATGCTATATCTATACGGAGACTAGGTCCAAAAATGGACCGATCCTGATCATGTTTGGTAAAGTCTATTGTATTTTCCAAAAATATATACAAACAAAATTTGAGAAGAATCAGTGCAATATTTTTGTTTTTTAATAGATTTAAGTGAAGATCGGGAAGCAGCTCTATATGGGGCCGAAGGTATCATTTTTGGACTACTCATTAATGGATGTAATGAACACATACAAACCCAATTTGAGTAATATCTATATGACAATTTGGATCTTATTGCAATTTATGTCGATTTCATAGCGGTAATTTGTATGGGGGCTAGGTCTGAACATGGACCGATTCTCACCAATTTCAATAGCGTTCATCCCATGGCCGATAAAAGCTTATATACCAAATTTCATCAAAATATATTCAGATTTGCGACCTGCAGTTTGATTACAAGGTTTACATGGACACACAGACGGACGGACGGACGGACGGACGGACGGACATTGTTAAATCAACTCAAAAAGTGATTCTGATTCGATCGGTATAATTAAAGATGGGTCTAGGTCAAATATTTTTGGTTGTTACAAACAGCAGCACAAAGTCATTATACCCAAACCACATAGTGGTATAGGGTATAAATACCCAAAACTGGACTATTTTTGACAAACCATTTCATGACATTGGGTCAGTCAGAAATTGCACATATAATATGTTTTTCAAAATTAATATTAAACTCTTGCAACTATAATAAAACCACATCAGTTTGGCTCTCCGGACTGAACTGAAAAACTCTTTATTAATTACTCAACTTAAATCTACCTACAAATATTACATTCACTCACACATTCACACGTATATCTATAGATAATTATAATAATACATAACCGTGGGATTTAGCTGGCTCAGCGGTTTACAGGTGAGCCAGCTATAGAGTGTGTGGACAAATAACTCAGCGGAATGTGAGTATTTAGTTACATGCATAAGGCATGGTAACTAAGACTTAGTCAAACACACTACACCTCCCATTTTTAGAAAAAGAATGATCAATAACTGGTTGATCATTCTTTTAAAAATAATTACAATTTCTGTAAAATTACATCTAATAAAAAATTTTTTTTTCAATATTAAGTTTATTTTCTTAAGTTTGATGTTAATTCTAAAGTTTTTAATTTTAATTTTCCAAATTTCAAATTTAAGTTTTGTATTATTGTTAACTTTAGTTCTAGTTGAGAATTTCAATTTAAAATTAATTTTCTTTTTTCTTTTTTTCCTTTAAATTTATTAATATTAAAATTTATTATATTTAAAAAAAATGTAGTAATAATTAAAAATAACTAATAACGAACTAAACGAATAAAATAATTGTGCAATTGTAATGTTTAAGACTAAAAAAAAAAGAAATAAAAATTATTACCTATTTATTATAAATTTTTAATCTATCTCTATGTATATTTTGCCTTTTATTTTTATTATCCTCTATAACAACATTATTGTTGTAACCTAATTCTATTACTTTAAAAGGTCCTAAATATTTATTCTCTAACTTGTGTCCTGCTTCATTTCTAAGCAGAACCAAGTCATTTTTCTTCAATATTATCTCCTTACTTTTCCTGTCATAGAAGTCCTTTTGCCTTAACTTTGCCCTCTCAAGCATAAGTCTAACCCTTTTATAGGCTATTTCTAATCTATACCTAATCTCTTTCGAATAATCGTCGACGTTATAGAGAGGTGTTACGTCATTGACTGTGTTGAATAACTCAAACCCATTTGGTATTTTCCCGAACACCAATTCGTATGGACAATATCCATGTACCACCGAAGGGGTTGTATTGAAACAGTACATAAAGTACAATAACCATTCATCCCAGTCATCTCTATCAACTGATAAATACGATCGTACGTATTCATTGAACGTTCGATGACTGCGTTCCACAGTACCAAGGGTCTGATGATGGTAAGCTGTCGATGTTATATTCTCTATTCTGAGGTACTTACACAAATCATTAATTATTGAATTTTTATACTCCGTACCCATGTCCGTAATGATCGTCATCATAGGACCGTACGTTAGTATATGAGATTCAAATATAGCTTTCGCAACGGTCTTCGCGCTTTTGTCTGGTACTGGTACAGCAACCAAATATTTGGTAAGATCACATATAAGCGTCACCGCATATTCATTGACCTTTTCCGTCCGAGGTAACGGACCAATAGTATCTATTAATACAGTTTCAAAAGCTTTAGCAGGCGTCTTCGTCAAGGTCATGGGTGTTCTCGTATGCCGAGTTACCTTGTCTTTCTGACATTTCTGGCATGATTTGACGTATTTCGATACATCTTTAATCATTTTTGGCCAATAGAAATATCTTTTTATCTTATTCAGTGTTCTTGTAATACCACAGTGTCCCCCTTGAATTGGGTCATCATGATATTTTTCAATAATTTTCACTATATCACCCTTATTTTTCAGCTTGGTCACCCCTGGTAGTAGCGCTACTCTCAAATTTATTAATTTCTCATTGCCCAAGGCCTTAAATTCATCTAATGTGACAAATTCGAAAATTTGTTCACTGGGTGACATTTGTACTTTGACAATACCATGTTTGCCGGCCAATGATTCCAGCCTTGGGAAGAATTGTCCTAGGTCAATTTTCCCATTAACAAACAGGTCGTCTATCATTATCCTTTGGATAATTTTTCCCCCACGCTTCAAATAGCATTGGGTTGGAGTCATTCTTAATTTCGGATGTTTCCTGACGTCAGTGTAATTTATGACCTCCAATACATTGGGCCTTTTGTAATCCTTTTGCTGATTGAGGGGATTTTTGTCCGTATCAATAATCAATAATCATTGAAGTACGAATCTGCGCTCAGAGACGCCGTATATAAAAACAAATTCATCCTGGCTCATTAGGCCATTTACTCAAAACACAAAAATAAAAATATAAAATATCTAATATAAAATCGAAATTTTTGTAGTTATCTTTTCATCAAGCCAAATTGTGTTATGCTGATTCCATAAACCTAAATTTTGTCTAAGTTGTCGGACCTTTTGGTCGGATTCCCTGTATGCGCGACAGGCGTTTCTATCGAAAAATTCGATGTTCCTTATGGAATGGCCATTAGGCTGACACCCGCCTAGGAGATTAAAGTGCCTAGGAAAGACAAGGTGTCAGGTTCGATTTCCCCTGGATAGGTGAAACCGTGACCCTGGAACTGTTAACAGCCCAGCCTCTTACGAGGCCAATATAATGGGCGCTGGACCAGGCGATCGGTTGATCCGAAAGCCAGACTCTGGGAGGCCGGTGTAGAAACCGGTTCATTGAGTCGAATCCTGACCCCGAGTAAACAATACCTCGGGGCGACTGGCTCGGGAGAAGGTGCATCTTCTCCCAATTTTGACTCTGGGTTGCCCATATTATCTACCTAGTAACCTATGAATTATATCTCTTATTCTTTAAACTTCTCCTAACAAAAATTTACCTCAATATATATCTAACATATCCTCAACGCAATAAAAATTAAATTGCTTTACTAAGTACACATATTTGAAAAAAAAAAGAAATTAAAATTGAATTATTTTTTTATCTATATTTTAATTTTTACACTAGTTTTGGAAAATTTTACATTTTCTTCTTTTCCCTATAGAAAAAGTATATATATAAAAAACAATTTTAATGGTGTTAGTTATTCAAAAAAAAAAATTAAAGCTAAATATATTATTATGAAACGTTAAGAATGAAAATACAGTTGATGAATGTGATTGCTGATAAATAATTTAATAAGAACTCTATATACAAACACTTACAAAATAACATTTTGAATTCTAAATTTTTAAATTTAAGATAATCTTAACTCGTTCAACTTTCCGTTAGCCGTTGTTTCTGCTGTTGGTATTTATAATCGTTGTCAACGTTGTTATGTTGTTGTTATGTTGTTATGGCAATAAGGTTAAAGATTAATATTGATGATTCCTTAATTTGTCACTTGGAGATTATATAGACGTTGTATTAATATATGATTGCTTTTTGTAGTAGGTTTTGTTGTTTTTTTTTTTTTCAAAGTTAAGAATTTTGTTTAATTTTGTGTTTTTTTTTTCAACATTCTTTTTTTTTTTTTTAACTGTATTTTTTTTTCGTAATTGAAATTTTGTTTTCCGCTTTTTTTTTTGTAATTTAGGTATTTTGTTGTTTTATTTTATAAATTTATTTAAAATATTAACTCCAAGAATATAATTGAACACAGCACCAATATTTCCTTATTATATTCATAGGTAGCGGTATTTTTTTTTGGTTGTGTTTTAAAAGAGTACATTTGTGTTTTTTCTTTTAATTAAATGTTCAAATGTTTTCTTATATTTTGTTTGTACTTTATTAATTTATTTAAGTTAAAAGTTTACTTTAAAAAAAAAAATATCATTTTTCCCTGTATTTAAACTTTGTCGTAGTTTTTTTTTTCCTTTTTTCATGTTTGCACTTTTGGTTATTCTTTTTTTTTTAGATCACTTTAATTGTTACACACTTGTTCTTGTTATTTTATATTTAAAGTTTTTTTTTGTTTTTCGTCACGGTCGCCATATAATAAAACCACATCAGTTTGGCTCTCCGGACTGAACTGAAAAACTCTTTATTAATTACTCAACTTAAATCTACCTACAAATATTACATTCACTCACACATTCACACGTATATCTATAGATAATTATAATAATACATAACCGTGGGATTTAGCTGGCTCAGCGGTTTACAGGTGAGCCAGCTATAGAGTGTGTGGACAAATAACTCAGCGGAATGTGAGTATTTAGTTACATGCATAAGGCATGGTAACTAAGACTTAGTCAAACACACTACACAACTGTTGTTCGATCATAGTTCTTATTTCTATAGCTCCACATTTCCTTGGGATATATACTAAGCCCAAGTTAAAAAAATTATCTGATGGCCCATACAAAAATGTGTTGCGGTATCTTCATTGCTTAATGCTAGACCATAATAGATCTAATACAACGGAAAATCTTCCATTATTTTCAATTATTTTTTGTATGTCTATTATAATTTGTTTCTTAGCAGTATCAGACTATGATAAAATTAATTTTTTTACCGATGAAACATTTTTTGGAAGATTGAAGCCCCTTTTTTTGTAGAGATTCTCTTAAAAAACTGCTTTCAGTAATGGCATTAATTGTGATTCCGTCTAAAGCAACCATTGGAAGAACTATCTCTTCCATGGACTGATTTGGTGCAAAAATTGTTTTTTTGCTTAAATCAGATTTGCTCTTTTTTGAAGGAATCACATCACCAGCATCCGGCTTGACTTCATGAACATTTTCCAAATGTCGTGTTAACCCACTTGTACTTCCATCTTTATACGTCAGCGTCTTAGGGTACAGGGAACATTGTGCCAAATCATTATTCTTGGTGAAGTTCTTCCAAGCTGGAGATTGAACACGATCCATAGCAGTCTAAATATTATCGCTTGTTAAAAAAAGTTATGTATTATTTTCAACAATTTGAGAATATTTACATTCGTTTTTGAAAATCAAGTAGTTTATTTTATAAAGGAACACCTAGCCACTAGTAATAAAAGAGCAAAACATTTATATTTACATTAATGGAACAACACACAATAACAAAAGACAGTCAGCTGTGATTTAGTGTTGCATTTTTTCGTACCAAAGCAATGAACAGGGTTGCCAATAATAAGTAAAATACTAAAGTTTAAAATAAAAACTCCCGAAAATTCCCGATGAGTTTTTAATTAGCTGTTATAGTTCTATATTATTATTTTGTGATTAAATTATACTTTTTGGTTGTTGAATTAGTTTATATTGTGATATGTTTAACGTTTTTATACTTCAGGGTTGTTGAATTAGCTTAAATAATCTTTGCACCAATACACTCATACCTTACACCGTTTTTGTCTTACTCTGTTTTTGTGATTGTATTGTGAAATAAATTTTTACGCCACTGAGCGCATATATATATATATATATGTTCCTCTAACTCCCACTGGAGCATAGGGCGCCTATTTTATTTTTTTTAAGCTTACTGTAGTTTTTAAATAGGTTATCCCAATGAATGGTGCTCGCAATTAATAAAAAACAAATTTTAAACTCCATAATATCAACAGAATAAAACAACATATGGTTGTTCGCAATTCAAACAGAGTAATAAGATAATAAGTACACACGACTATCAAACTACGGTTGGTAACAAATATTTTTTGTGTATAATCATCGTAAAAAGGAATACTTTCAATAAAACTTGCATATAAGCTCACTGGAAACTTTCCGAATTTTCTAGATCTTATTGATTTTTTGCATACCTTTTCTTTACGGGGATGTATTATATTATGTGAAACAAATTTTTACATTTTAAAAAAATAAGGAATGTTTTTTTATAAAATCTTTTTAATTACCTTTATTTGAATACTTACTTATAATTGAAAATCTTAATATATAAAAACGTTGGTGCGTATGTTGGTACTCTAATAACTGTTGAACCACTAATGCTAGCGACTTCGTATTCATACCATATGTTCCTTCGGTTCTCCGATTTGCATGACTTTTTTTTGTACCCGATAGGTGGCGCTGGGGTCGAGATTTTCCCAAAAAATTTATTTAGGGTCCAATTTAGCTCAAATTCGCAACATATATTATGTACATAAAACTAAAGTTGCTGACAAAGTTTTTCACCTGTAGGTGGCGCTGGTGTTAAAATATTCAAGAGAACGTATATTTTTTTTCAGTCATATTCATAATATTATTAAATGCAATGTATTTAAGGCACAGAATCTTCTGAATAGCTTTTCGGGTGACACTGTAGTCTGATATTTGATTTTTGATCTGTGGGCGGAGGGGCATGGCGAAATCAAATTTTAGTCTTGTACCTAGATATTTGCTAAAATTTTCGAGGGAGCTCGTGCTTTACTTTTGCCCGACACTCGGTATTAAAATTTAGATGCAATATAAAATCCAGATGTTTTTTTCGGGCCAGCAACGCGGACCGGACTCAGCTAGTATATTATAATTCTGTATTGTAACAAAAATATTCTATACAAACTCAATACTTATAATTATGTAATAGCAAATTAATATTAAAACTTATCAATAAATTGATAACCAAATAGTATGTTGCCCATACATTTTCCTTTTTTTCTTAGGCAGGTTGTATAAGTAATATGTAAAGTATGGTAGTGTATCACTCGATCGTTATTTACCCATAAAATAAACTTTTTTAATTCTAGTTCATTCTTTGTTGTTTGTTGTGATTAAATGTCTTCATATAATTTTGTACACTTAAATATATTTTCTAAATTTATGTTCACATAGTTGTAAACTGTAAAATAAGATGTATTTTACATCCACCCCCGTGACCCAACTGCCATATGCCACTCCAGCCTTCCGCTTATGGCCCTGTGTGTGAAAACGAAAAATTTATTGTTGCAGTTTTTAAGTATTTTGATTTTATTTTTACGTCATGACATAAACTGTTTAGATGAGTTTTTCTTCGCTGGTTCGTTTGTACGTTCTACATATTTTATACAATATAATGTATTTCATCTTTATTTCTTTTTTTTTTTTTTAATCGAAATATTTTTACTTGAAATGTTTTAGGTAAAGTAGTAAAAAGTTTTTACTACACAATTTAGTACGGCCCTGAAAGTGGTATTAATTTTGCATGAATGTGATGTGAAGTGGAGTTGGCAAAGGTAGTTAGTGGTAATGGTGGTGGTTATGGTGGAGCTGGCCTAGAGTTTATTCAGAGGTAAGGGTTGTTATCTAGGTCTCAGTAGGATTTTTTTAATTTCCTTTAGCCAATTTGATTTACTATTCAACATTAAAATGCAATAAATATATAATAAAACACTTGGACAATTTATAGTTTATGGATTTGTGAAAATATCATCCCCACTCAAATTGTCCGAATGCTGGATGCTCTTAGATTTTGAGTTATTTAAAAGTAAAATTTTGCCATAAACCTTTTCCTGCAAAGTAAAAATTTGCTTTTAATAGTTAGTACATGAATTTATTATAAAATGATATTGGAAAATTTTTCAAGCCTCCGTACATGAGCATAAATTGTAATTCAAAGAAAAATTGTTTCTGCTAGTGATTGGTGGGGCGGATGAAACTTTCGTAATTATTTCTTTTTTACCATTTTTCTACAAAAGAAACATCTTGATTTCATCAAAACATGATAAATTTAATAAAAAATATTGAATTAGGAAAATTGGAAATGTTTCAAATTAAAAAAATTGTAACATGGATATTAGGGTTAGTCACTTTTTGACTTCTGTCGAAAATCAAATTGTTCTCGCAATATGATGAAGGGCATGGAAAACCATGAAGAAATTGATGTTTATTTTTTTAAAATTGTAAAAAACACCTTCCCCGTAAAATGCATTTACTATTGCTAGAAATCAGAAAAAATTTAAAATAAAAAAATCGGTTTCGAACAAAAGTAAATGCATTTTACCGGGAAGGTTTTTCACCATTTCCAAAAACTAAACCTGCAGTTCTTCATAGTTTTCCATGCCCTACCTCATACTGCGAGAGCATTCTTCGCAGAGAAAGTGACTAACCCTAATGGACATTTTCTAAAAGTTAAAATTTAGAGTTCTTACATCTAAAATGGTGCAAAAAAATTATACATTTTTTATTTTTTTTATTTTTCTTTTTTTTATTAGAATTATATAATACAATCAATGATACTAAATATATATAACTATATCTTAAAATCCACTTTTTGCGAAAAAGAACTTTTTTACTGTTGAAAATTAATCTCTGGAGTATCAGAAACAAAGTTTTTTCTACGACTTTTTCACTTCTGAATTTTTTTGAATATATACCGATATTTTTATGTTACTCACGAAAATCGCCTTTTTGACCCTAGAACCAAAAAATTTGGTTTGACAATGTTGCGCAACTTTATCCAGGAGTGTTAGGCCTAAATTTTTGATGTGTAAACATCTATGCGCTCAGGGGGGGGGGGGGGGTAAACTCCAATTACACAATACAATCACAAAAATAGCGTAAGGGAAAAATGGTGTGTGGGTATGTAAGTGTATTGGTGTATTTAGTAAGCAGAACCGCAGAGTACGCTGTCTGTTTAGCAAAATCACATTTTTTTTTCGTTAATTTTAAATTTTCAAGCTCTTGACCGCTAGGTGTGCTGTGAGTTTAACATGTTTTCAAACTTACAGAGTTGTTTTTTTTTAAGATTCAAGTATATATTCGCTATTGACAGAACTTTTTTAGTAAGCAGAACCGATAGCTGTGCTGTGAGTTTAAAAAACTAAATACTAGGAAAACTTTGAAGAAGTCGAAAACAAACTTTTTTTAATTACTACAACTTTTCCAATTTTATTTCAGAAAACATCAATTGAATTTCAGAAAGTATCAACTGTGTTTCAGAAAACATTAATTGATTTTCAGAAAATATCAATTGTATTTCAGAAAATATCAATTGTATTTCAGAAAACATCAATTGATTTTCAGAAAGTATCAATTGTATTTAAGAAAACAACAACTGACTTTCAGAAAGCATCAATTGAATTTCAGAAAATATCAATTGAGTTTCAGAAATTATCAACTGTATTTCAGAATATATCAAATGCATTTCAAAAGATATCAACTGTATTACAGAAAACATCAAATGTATTTCAGAAATTATCAAATGTATTTCCGAAACCATCAAATGCGTTTCAGAAAATTTTAAATGTTTTTCAGAAAATTTCTGAAACAATTATCTAATGTATTCCAGAAAACATCAAATTTATTGCAGAAAACAAAAAATGTATTTCTGAAATAATCAAATGTATTTCAGATAATATCAACTGTATTTCAGAAAACATCAAATGTATTTCAGAAATTATTAAATTTATTTCAGAAAATATGAATTGAATTTCAGAAAATATCAATTGAGTCTCAGAAAGATAGTCAGAACTCTATACAAAAATATATTTTTTTAACTACTACACTGGGTTTGTAATATTCCTTGAAATTTACATATTGTCAGCTAAAACGCAAAAGGCCGTAACTAATATTTTTATTTTTTTACAGGAGAAGCAAAAAACATCATAAAACAAAAACTACTTTAAACTTAATACCCAAATTTTAGAATCAAAAGGCGGTAACTACAATACAAAAAGTCAATTTTGAACTTTTGTTAGTTACGGTCTTTAGCATTTTAGGTGACGATATAAACGTGTTTTTTTCAAAATCAAGACTTCAATATCGGTCAAAATCATATCCTGGTGTTTATATTGTAGCTGATTAACAAATGAAGTCCTCATCTTCTTTTGATTAAAAGGCCGCCCTTGATAGTTTATTTTCCAGTGCATAACAAATAAGTCCAAATATTGCTAAACATATCCTGCGACTCCAAATCACTAATGGAAACAATAATAACTTTCGGTATTGTAGGGTAAACTACGTATTAATTCTGATATTTTTTTAAATACATTTGGTAATTTCTGAAATACATTTGATACTTTCTGAAATACAATTGGAAAATGGGTAGATGTTTACACATCTCCCAGTGATCAGACTCACATTAAATTTTTTATTTCTGAATGTACCAACATCGAAAAATGCAAATAAAATGTTTTTTTCAGACATATAGGAAAAATGTCATTACCGCCACCTTTCAAAAGAGGTATGTGTGATGCAATTCCGATGAAAAATAAGGAATCTAGACGCAAAAGTAATTAATAGTACACCGAATATGTTTTTCTTTATAATTAATTTTATTAATATCAAACGACTTCATCCGACGTTTTTTATTTTTATATATATGTACAGTGTATTTCGAAAAATTAGTCACTGCTAACAAGATTAGGATTGAATATAAAATTTTTGTTAATAAAAAAAATTATGGTTAAAATTCCGTATGAGTTTTTTAACTTTTCTTTAAGTTCGGTCTTCAAATCCATAGTTCTTGTTTGACAAATTTTTTTATCGCGGTATTTGTTTTCTTTTTTTTTTTTTTTTTGTTTCTCAATATGTTAATTTGTTTTTTATGAATTTTTATCCACACGATTCAATGGCTTCGTTCATATAAGTCTTTATATAAACTTTTATATAAGCCTTTAAAGCAATTTCATATTTCTATGGTTAAAAAAAGTATTTATATCGTCTGCATAGTACATTTAGAAATTTCCAAACATTTTAATATTTTGTTATTATTGAGATAAATTATAAATAACAACGGAACCAATGTACTTCCTTGGGGAACTTCATATTCAACAGGACCGGTAAAACTTGTACTTCAACATAATGTTTTCAACATTTGAAGTAACTCTTTAACAATACCCAAGATGCTCCGTTGAAAGCATAATATTTCATATATTACTAATTATTATTATTGTTATTATTAATATGAATTTAAAACACATAAATAAAATAAGAAATATTTTACATCATAAAAAAATGTACCTACACAATAGTCTTATGTCAAAATTTCATGAATGTAGAAAATGTATTTTCAAATAGTGACAATTCCTTTGTTAATGCAGGCAACATGATTCACTTTCACTGTGGATGGCAAGAATATAAGTAGAAAAATATAAATAAATAAATAAACGTCTGGCGAATAACCTTCAACTTCCGTTCACGGAAAACCCAAAAATCGCAAAAGAGTAAATTTTTTAAAAATAATTATTTAAAAAAATAACAATGATAATAAAAAATCCACATAATAGAGAACTTGTCTAATCATATAGTTTGATTTACGCATTACATATCTATATGTAGTGGGGCGGGTCGATTTAAAAATCGCCCAAGTGACAAGAAAAATCGAATTCTAGGGATCAAAATCAGAAACTTTGCCCGAGGAACCACACCTCTAAAACGAATTCCAATGTCCCGACTTTTGACCTGTCTGTCTGTCTGTCTCTCTTTGACCCATTTAGAGTGCCCCAATCGAGTCCAAATGTATGATCGACCCGCACTAACTTTGGAGGGCCGACCCACCCATGCCAGTGGAATGCTCCCTAGAATCCTTAGGGGGTTTCCCATACAAACATTTCAAAAAATCACCATTTTTTGTTTAGAATTGGGCTGACTATGTTTGATTTAATATTAAAATTAACACTCATACGTATACGTTTTATCTACTCTGCTAATAAATAATAATCATACGCCTTGACTATGTTATATTATTGAAAAAGACCGATCGGATGAGGGTCAACAACTTTTAGCTCACTCCGTGACTGTGCGTGACTCTGCGTGACTACTCCAAAATAAATCTGTAGTCACAACAAGACTATGGGCCAAGCTTCAGATCAATTGCATGAGGGGGAATGGGGTTGCCCTTGGGCAAAGTTTCTTATTTTGATCCCTAGAATATGATTTTCCTTGCCACTTGAGCAATTTTTTTGCCTCCCCACAAATCGACCCGCCCTAATATGTAGTATATCCATTTGTTTTGTTTTCTTTTGTCTCAATGATGACAATTCTTAATTTATTTGTTAAAAATGACAAACAAGTTAAAAATTCGATTGGGTTAAATATTTCACTAAAGCTTTTTGGTATAGATAGATTCATAGATTCTTTATTGAATTATATAATACTAGATGTATCCCGGTGTGCTTCGCTACACCCTCCCCCTCCCCCCCCTTCCGATTCGTTATGAAAGGGCTCACGCAAAGTCCCAAGGCTCTCACTAATACAGTAATTCAGATATATCACATTTAATATAAAGTTTGTGGGGGGGTACCACGCGCATTTATCTAATCCCGCCCATTTTTTTTGTCTGACTACTCATGTTAATAATAGATGACCTGAGACAAATTTGCAAAGCTTTCTCTATCATAGTACTTAATATATATGATATTAAAAATTTACATTGTATGTGAGGTGCCACGCCCACTAAAAATATTTAAAAAATATTAAGACTATGTGAAAATTTCAGGAAGATCAGATGAGTGGTTACGGAGATTACCTCCTACAAACAAACAAAGAAACAAATATTACCTCTTTATTATGTTAGTATAGATTATTAGTATAGATTTTTCTATTTCAATGCTTGCTGATGCTGATATACAATGTTTTTTGTTTTTTCATTCGGTACAACAATTATCAGATTTTTGGGCGTTCCTACCCTGGAGCAAGGTACATGTAGCTGCCCATGAGAAGAAGATGGATTATTCATATTAGAACTGGCAACAATTAACTGATGGCCTTGAACTTAGAATATCATTTGGCAATTTTTCTATTGAGCGATTTTTGATTTTGCCCATTTTTTATTTTGAATATTTTTTTTTGGCAATTTTTATTTTTCGCGATTTTTGGGTTTGGTGATTTTTGATTTTGGCGATATATCTTCCACAACAAATCACATTTATAACTAATGAACTTGTCAAAAGACTGTCGCTTTCGTAGTGCTTCATACTTTTTACATAGGAGGTGCCACGCCCACTAATCCCATCCCGCCAATTTTTATTGGACTACTCACATTAATATCTGATGGAGTCATGCAAAATGTCGAGTCTTTCCCTTTTATAGTACACCAGTTATATGATATTAGATATCTACTTTGCATGGGCGGTGCTACGCCCACTGCTCGGATCACGCCCATTTTTTGGTTCGACTAATCAGACAAAGAACCTATGGGCTCACGCAATGCCACAAAGCTCTCTCTTTTGCAGTACTCCAGATATATGACATTAAATAATTAATTTGCATGGGGGGGTGCCACGCCCATTGTTGTGAACCCGCCAATTTTTGTTCGACTACACATACTAAGATCTGATAGGCTCGTGCAAAGTGTCAAAGCTTCCTTTTTTAGCATACCAATTATATGATATCATATATTTACTTTGTATGGGCGGTGCCACGCCCACTGCTCCTATCACGCCCTTTTTTGTTTAACTAATCAAATGAATAACTTATGGGCTCACACAAAGTCCCAAGACTCTCACTATTACAGTACTCCAGATATATGGCATTTTATATTTAATTTGTATGGGCGGTGCCACGCCCACTGCTCCGATCACGCCCATTTTTGTCTAACTAATCAAATGATTACAGTACTCCAGATATATGGCATTTTATATTTAATTTGTATGGCAGATGCCACGCCTATTGGTCCGATACTGCCCATTTTTTGTCCGACTACATACATTAATAATAGGTGACATCAGACAAATTTGGAAAGCTCTCTCTATCACAGTACTCGAGATATATAATAATGAACTATTACTTGTATGGGAGGTACCACGCCCACTTATCCGATCCCGCCCATTTTCGGCGTAGCTACTAATATTAAGAATTGGTGACCTCACACAAATTTGCAAAGGTCTCCCTATCATAGTACTCAATATATGTATATGATATTAAAATATTTAAAAGATTATAGCCTATAGCACTTCCCATATCCGCTGTAAGACTCTATGAAAATTTCAGGAAGATCAGATGGGTAGTTACGGAGATTACCTCCTACAAACAAACAAACAAACAAACACACATTACCTCTTTATTATATTAGTATAGATAACAATTTAATATTACTTACAATATTTGTTGTAATATACAACTTTAATACAAAAAAATTGTAATTGAGTATATTTGTAATAACAAAGATACTAACGGCTTGGTTTTCTAATCGTCATGACGGCTGACGCGTCAGCCGGAAGTTTGTTTTAAAGTTTTTTAACTGATGAATATTTTTTTTTATTTCAAAAATTGAATTCATCTATTAACAATTTTCTATAAGTTAATGCAGTACCAGTAAATGTTTTTGATATAGTTTTTGATGAAAGCCTGTGGGATAATCTATCATTTTCAAACTCGAAAAGCGTCTTAGAAATAAATTCAAGGTGTAGACTGTAAGTATAGAGGTGTGCATCTTATTGACCGGTTTCTACAGCAAGTATATAGTTTGGAGTATTTTCTGGTGTTTTTAACATGCGTTTATTGAAAAACCTTTATCAACAATGTCAAAAACTCCAGTCCCATACCTGAGCACCATATGCTTGTATAGAACTACAGACAGCTTTAAATAACTTCCACACTGCATTGAGCGACACACCCCTTTTTGCAATAATATTTTTCCAAATGATATATACACAAACTTTTGCACCATCTTTTTTTGTAATTATATGTTTCGTATAAGACACTGTCGGGGTCAATATTATATCTAAATACTTGCATTTAGCCACAATTTTTACGTACTCTCCCTTAAACATCCACTTTTAATTGCGGAAACACGGCCACCTTTCCAAAAAAGCAATACCTTGGATTTTGTTAAGTTTATTTCCGTTCCCCACGTTTTACAATATACTTCTAAATTTTTTACAAGTTTTTGAAGAAAGCTTATATTCTCGGCAAGAATAACAATTTCATCCGCAATAATTAAGGTTCTTATGTTCAGATCATCTATGAATAGACCACGCTTCAGTTGCTCATGGAGATCATTTAAATGCAAGGGAACCAAAAAAAGGCGACAAAAAGCATCCCTGTTCAACACCAGAGATTGTACAAAAATATTCTGAAATTTCATATTCAGTCCACACCGCAAAAATTGTATATTATGTACAATTCCATTTCGCATAGTTCATGCAAAAGTTGTCTAGGCACACGATCAAAGGCAGCTCTTAAGTCAACAAAGAACGCGTAAACTCTTTTTTGTTCATTTAACTTTATCTTTACTATTGTTGTTAAATTATAGATGTAGTCTCTATTGTCGAATAGCCTTTGCGAAAGCCTGCCTGGAATTAATTTAAAGTTTTATAGTTTGTGGCCCATTGTATTAGTCTTTCGTATATAGCACCAATCATGATCTTTCCTATGCAATTCATGAAAGTTATTCCTCTATATTTGCATGGCTTTATTTTCTGTAACCTTTGCCAGTTCCAACCTAATTTTTTGCAGTGTGAAAGCTTTATCTAGATCTCTACTCACAACTAAATAAAGAGCATAATCAATCCACAATGCCCTACTTTCCGGGTTTAACAACAATTTAAAGTATTCTTTAAAGTTTTCTGTACTTATATATATTACAACGAATCGTTTTTCTTGCCTTATTTCCTTTGCTACTAGCCATCATTTTCTATTGTCTGTAACTTCTGTTCTAATTATTTATAATTGCAGTGTACTGTGTTATTGTACTTCCAGTACAAAAATTGTTTTAAATTTATTTATGTATGTTAAATGAATTGTTTCTTTTTGTCAAATATATTATGAAAATATTTCTTCTTTCAAAAATTGGAGCTACGTATTTGATATTTAAATAAAATTAAATATTTATAAATAACTAACAGATTCCAGCGCTCCAAATTCAAGTGCAATTTTTAGGCAACTTTATTTTTCAACTTAGCCAATTCATAAACTAAAATTCTTTTGGTTTATTATTGTGAATGAAGATAACAAACTCATTAACAAATTTAATAAATACACACATAGCATATATATAATTTGACGTATGTATTAGTAGCAACTTTAAATGCAATTTACTCCAAATAAAGGACAATATTTAAAAATCTGTAAATCTGTAAAACAGCTAAATAGAAATACCTTTCAAATAATAAACGTTTGGTCAAAATCGGCATAAAACGGTAGAACAAAACATCGGTCACAAGAAATCGCCTAGACTATTAATATTATAGATATCTCTAGAATAATAATTTCTTTATTTCATTTTGCGCATCGTTTGATATTTGTTGTTCTTTTTAGTGTATTTTTCTTTATCATTCTCACATTGAGAGTATCTAAACTTTTGTAAAGCTTCAAGGGATGCATTATTGTAGCATTATTGCATTGCATATCAAATCACTTATTTTTGAATTGTTTGTGTTTACTTTTTATTTCAGGTATTTTATACGACTCTGCAATAAATTTCGTCATATCGCTTAGGTTTAAATTAGCTTTATGTTTTTGAATTTCATTTAAATTCGAGTTAACCTTGATACAATAATTATTTTTGTTTTTGTGGTTCCATTTTAGTTTTGACAAAAGGTTCATTTTCCTTTTATCACAATGTGTGGTTGTAAAACTTAAATTAAGTGTGATTGGTAAATGATCTGACCATATTTGATTCTCTACCGTCAATTTTTCAACCATGGTTAACATATCAAGTGCCACTGCGCAAATATTATTTACTTGTATGTAGAACAGAATTCGATCCATTCGTTCAGTTATAATAGCCGAGAATTAGGTGTGAAAACAAATTTGATTTTATCATATTAACCAACAATTTACAGCAATATATTTCTAGAAATTGTATGCTCAAAAATTTATAATTGCAACAAATAAATATGGAAACAAATGATATTTTGATCAAACAAAAATTCGGCTTTTGAAAAAATCATTCTGGAACACCCCAAGTAAAAAGTATATTAAACATGATAACAGCGAACAAAAATCATCGTAAAAGTAATGGAGTGGTGTTTTTTGATATAGAGAAAGCCTACGACACTATATGGCACAAGGGAGTCATTTTTAAGCTAAATAAATTTTGAATTATAGATGAGGATACTTCGACGCAAAGGATTTTGAGTACAAAAAAATCAATCTGCAGCACTTTATGCAGATGATGCTGCTATTATTGTTAATCTTCCTAGGCGATATCCTACAACACAGCTCTACAACACAGCAATTTTAATCAAGAAGTGTTAAAAGCAGTTTTAGAAAAATTAACATCCAAATTCGAAAATAAAAACAGGTCTTCAAACTTGGACCTAATAAGGAATTGCGAATTTTATTAACTTTTTTCTTCAACATCTGAAGAGGAATTGAAAGAAAAGGTTAGTAACAAAATTTCTTAGACACCTCAAAACGTATTTCACTAAATTTTACCTTTAAAATGCAATCAACTCCATTCATGTGTAAATCAAAAATTTTAATTGTAATGACGTTGATAGTATATAATAAATAAAAAATAGAAAAAAAAAATTAATTAACTTCTTCTTTTTCAACTTTTGAAGAGATGTTTAAATTAAAATCCGTTCAAGTCAATTCCTGTTTAAATTTAAAAAAAGACTCTATTTGCTGCAATACTTTTAGTAATACCTCAAAAATTGTAGATATGAAATACATACATTTATTTTAATTGTAACTCAATGTAAATTATAAGCTTGTGAAATACCGTCGGCTGGTATTATTTTCTTAACATAAAATGGCCGTACTTTGCAGAGGTTTTAAAATGGCATTAAATACACCTAATAAAAGAAAAATTGGCTTAAAAATATAATGACACAACATTTTGTTTTCCATCTTTTGTTTGTACTGCAATTCCAATCAATGATGGCAAACATGACAATCTCAAATGTTAATGTTAATGATGGACCACAAAATATAAAATCTGTTAAAAACAAATGTAACAAATGCAATCTACAAAGTAGATTTATTTAGTACAAACTAATTAAAACTTGTACTTAAACCGAACAAATATTTAAATATTGTAACGAAACGTTTATGCATTTTTAAAATCAATTAAATTAATTTTATTTTTTATATTTCTATACAAAAAATAAAATGAATGGAAAGATATGCACAAAGCATTAAATTAAATTTAAATATTAACAGTAATATAGAATTTTTGTAAATAAAATTATAAGTAACATTAAAAAACAATAATACGTAGTAAAATAGTTATGTACAAAGTCAAAGGCGAGCACAATGAGCGAGATTATCGAAAATTTTGGCAAAAATAAAAAAGAATTTTGTAAATATTAGGTATTCCGAAGCTTAAAGAGCAGAAATAATATCTGATCTGTTTTACAATTTATATTAGAGAAACTGTCAAAAAGATAATAGAATAATTCTAATCAAACATAGTCAACGCACAGTGGTTTGAAATGTACCAAAATAGAGTACTAATTCAAAAGCTGAACTTTCTGTTTGTCACCGATTGAAAAGTAAGTAATTAAATTCTACATCACCAGTTAAAAAAATTAACGTTTCGAGTAAATTACTTCATTGGGTGTGAGCGGTCAAAGTTAAATAATTTTTACAAATTTGGCGAGCCATTGCTAAAAGTGGAAATTGAGATATTCCGAATGCTTATAATTTTTGTTATGTATTCTAAAAATAAAAACATTATTACGGAACCATCAGATTCAGATATTTTGGCATAATCTGCCCCATATAAATATAGTATCCGATATTAACTTTTTCACATCCGAAGGCAAAAAAATTAATAACAATGCCATTTGGTTTTTGCTAACTTTCTATATTTAACTAGTTGGACCTAAGAGATAAGGTCTCTAAACGTTTGGCATAGAGTATCGCATAGTCGGTGTAGACCCACTATAATTTTTTAACTTATTTTAGTTTATTTAGTTTTCCTAAATATTTTTTGTCCAAGGTAATTTGTCGGTGTGCATATAATAGTATTTGTTGTGTTCGAATTATATCTAATATATATCTAATAAAAGAAAAGATAATTTTTGCAATGTAAGAGAAATAACAAAACAACAATTATTTTCTGTGAGAAACTTTATTGCCATAAAAATATAAATTAAAATTTGGTGAATAGAAAAATATATTACGAAAAAGAAAACTTTAAAAATATTATTTTATTCAAACTGCAATTAAAATAACATATGGCCCATAGTGCAATATGTAAGCTACGACTGGACTGCGGTAAAACCAACTTTTGCCATTTTTGTTAAACCATGAGGAAATTTTAACAAAAATAAAAAATAACTAAATAAATACTAAGCGAAAGAAGAAACATTTAAAATAAATATTACATTATTTCACAAGTATAAACACTTTGTGAAAAAATCTACTGCAATTTATATTATGTGGAAGTCATGCAAAACACTGAACACTTTTCTATGGTCAGTTAGTTGGAAAGTTAAGAGGCCACTTGGTATTGTGTCCTGTTAGGTTGTGTAGTCGGTCATTTAACAACATCAAATTTAAATCAAAATACTTGCCATATGAATTTTTTTGGTAGTATTTTGTTAAACTAAATCATACAAACCACTTACCGGAGCTCTTAATAATATATATATATATTGTTTCTTTTATTTTCAGATGTTTCCTATCCACTAAGCGAGTAATTGTGGCCTAGCAAAATAGCAAACCTGCAAGCTCCAAAAAAAAATATACAAATATTTTGCTGAAATTACAAAAAATATCTGTTAAATGCTTAAAACCCCAGCAATAATCCAATTTTTAAGCTAGAATGAACGTTGTTGTTTTTTTCTTTTATTTTTTTAAAATAAAATATCAAAAAAAAAAACACAAACATTTACTATAAAATCATCATGTTGATGGTGAAAAAACCCATGGCCATCACATTCAAATGTTTCAAAATAACTTTTTCTCTCCACCTAAACACATATGGCACTTAAACCATTTCTGTGGAAAATATGCAACTAGAACATTTATTTGCATGTGGGAAATAAGCGTGAAATGCCTTTAGCACTTCAATTATTTTATCATTCAACTTCATCTTTATCGTCAACATAATGGAAAACAGCTGCAGTACTGTCACAATAAATCTGTGAAACCACAAAACAAGAAAATATTAAACAAACCAATGAAAGACGTTCTTTGCGAATATTTGAGTTGTACAGTTTTGGGCTTATTAAAAGTAAAAAACAAACATAAGTTCATAATTTTTAAGGCAACTGGCTGAAGTTTTAAACTAATTGCGATAAGTTAGAATGAAAACAAATACGCAATATGATGTTAATAATTAACAATAAGGGTCTTACGGCATGGCTAACCAAAACACAAATAATTATTCCGTCACCAACAGGCACGTTTTCGTGATCAGATTTTTAACAATCACTAATAATGGATGCCAAATAAGAAACCCGAAATATAAAATGCTTAGTTTTCCGGGATTTTTTTCATCCGGGCTCCTGGGGTCCCAAAATCTCGGAACTTATATAAATATATATATTTTTTTACCTTGAAACTAAAGAAGAGCCAATGATATTATGATTCCATTGCACATTGTAGAAACTTGAGTTTATCGCTTAGTGACTGCAATTCCGGCCAACCTTTGCGGAGACTGGATTTTCTTATTCATTAAAGGGTTGAAATTTATTTCCGATTTGACGAGTTTTTTTAATAATTTTTTAAAGAAACGCTGGCGTCGAGATCCCAAGTTTAATAAACTCCCCATCTGATTCAATTTAATATTACCGTATGCTTTACAATTAGAACCAGGAGCTTTATGAAAAATGTATATTGAGATTTTTTCGGAGCAGTGGTTCAATTAGTAATTTTTGCTGGAGTAAAATTGGCCGACCAAGTGATGACGTACATCATAAAAGAGAGAATATTTTTATTTTATTTATTTTTTTATTAATTACATAATACAATTATTGTAACTAAAATGAGAAAAGAGTACTAGCAACTGAGGCTTTCAACTCTGAATTAAAATAATATTTACAATTTCTTTAGAAGATTACATTCTATTATGAATTTATAAATTAATTGAATGTTATGGCTAGAAATGTGTTTCAAACAATTTGAAGGTAAATTTGATCCGAAGATGTTGGTTCTGGAGTATTGATAATCTGGACACTCATCTAGAATATGTGTAGTGTTGAGATGGGTATTGCATGTTGCACACATTGGAGATGTTGTTTTCTTTAGGAGGTATTTGTGTGTTAACTTGCAGTGTCCTATTCTGAGGCGCACAATTAAATTTGTTTCTAATCTGGAACAGGTTTTTGGATAAACAGGCTTATTACCAAGAGAATTAAACCGTTTGTAGTAATGTTCGTATTCTGACCATTTTTGAATTTTAGATTTTTCATAGTAGGCGTAAATCTGGTTGAGTATATCATGATGTTCCCATGTTTGAATTTTTAACAGTGGTCTTCGCTTTGCTTCTTCAGCTGCCCAGTCTGCAAATTCATTACCAGGGATACCGACGTGCGAGGGAACCCACATAATTTTTATTTTATTTGAGTGTTTTATGCAGGTGTTTCTTATTTGGGAAATCAGCGGAGAATCATGTTGAGTATTTTGGATTGCTAGAACAGATTAAAGGCTGTCCGTGCATATTATATGCTTTGTTGGGTTTTGTGCTGCGAATTCAACAGCAAGAGATATTGCTAATGCCTCGGCCGTGAAGTTCGAACAGTAATTGTCAATAAAGCCGGTGTTGATAATTTTTCCATCATTCTGAACAGTTGCAAAAGTGGTTAAATTATGAGATTTGGATCCATCTGTAAATACAAATTCCCAGCCTTGACCAATATAGTGATCGGAAACTTGGTTGAAGATTTGTCTGTATACTTTTGGTGGTGTTGTAGATTTTGGAATATTATTCATTGTGGAAATAAATAATGATTCCTCAAGTAGCCATGTTGGTTCCGATGGGTATTTTGTTAGAATTGGTGGAAGATGTAAGCCGATACTTTGGCAAAAATCAATGCATCTATCCATTGTAGATTCAATTTTAGGTGTTCTTTTGCGATTCACCGCTTTTGTGATATCTTGAAATAAGATTTTATTACGACATACAAAAAGTTTAGGAATTAATTTGTACGTTTGGAAACAGATTCGATCTTCAACAGAAGGCATTCCAGCCTCGGCTAATATATTTTTTGTTGGGCTAGTACGGAAGGCTCCGATACTGCGTCTAATAGCTGCATGATATGGTGATTGGATGACTTTAATGTGAGAGGGGGCACACCATCCGTATATCGGAAGTGCGTAGTCAATTTTTGACAGCATGATTGAACGAGTAATATTTATCATTGTAGACATATGGATCAAAAAATGTTTAGATGTGAGATATTTTATAATATTTAATCTCGAATTTAAGCTTTTTCTCAGTTCTGAACAGTGCTCTTTAAATGTAAAGCTTTTGTCGAAAACAACACCCAATATACCAAGTTTATCAACTTGTTTAATTTTCAAGTTTTTGTATTCGATGTCGAATAAATTGCAATTATGCTTTCTGCATATATGAAGTAATTTACATTTGTCCACTGAAAGTTTTGCGCCTGAGACTAGACTCCAATTGTCAATTTCTTTTAGTAGGTTTAGAAAAAACTCCTTTACTCTATTATTTTCGTTGTGTTTAGTAAATATTACAGCGTCGTCTGCATACATGGCATGTTCAATATGTTTTTGATTTGAGATGATTTTGCTGAGTTGGTTAAACGCTATGATAAAGAGCACAACTGACAATGGTGAGCCTTGAGGAATACCATTGTAGAGGGGGAAAGTGTTAGAAAGTTCACCGTTGATTCTGACTTTAAATTTCCGATTAAATAAAAAGCTTTTAATAATAGAATACATTTTTTGTCCGATTTTCCATTCTATTAGCTGGTGTAATATTACGTGAGTACCAATTCTGTCGAAAGCTTTTTCGAAATCTGTAGAAAGGATATTGACATGGTTTTTATTGGACAAGGCTTTCGAAATAAAATTTTGTAGGTGTAGAAGAACGTCGTCAGTGCTTTGTTTTTTCATAAACGCTACTTGGTTCGGTGAGAGAGAATATTTATGAACAATAAGTATTAACCAAATTTAAAATGAGATTATCATGCTTTAGTTGCTGAGCCACTAGGTGATTCTAAAGTATGAAAACATTAAGCTAGGTTTACCAATTAGTACTGTAGAGTATAATTTTGTATTTGATACAAAACAAGTCCCCTTTTTAAACTCTTTCTTTTGACTCATACTCTCTGTCTGTCTGTCTTCCATGGGGCAACACCATTCCACCTCATTCAATTGATATGAAACTTGGCCCATAATCTTGTTGTGACTATAGATTAATTTTGTGGTAGCCACGCACAGTCACGGGGTGCTTTAAAATCCATTTTCCCTTATCCGATCGATCTGAAACTTGGTCGATAGACTAGTCGTTAAAAAATATTCACTTTGATATGGTCACGCAAAAAGTCACTCACAGTCACGGAAAGAATTAAACCCCATTTCCCGTCATTCGATCGATTTGAAACACTGTTCATAGACTTGTTGTGGCCAAAGTTTAATTTTAAGATAGTCACACAGTGTCACGTATAATCACGCAGAGTCACGCAGTGATTTAAACCAGATCCTACGGTCAAGCTCGAGTACTAGAGCTACTCGAACCCATAAATTTTTTTTTTTTTTTAATTTTTTGTTTTTTTCATTACTTATCTTTTTCGAGTTGTAGTTTGCCCACCCCATACCTTTCATCCTAGTGCTCCAATATCTTAGCATACTAATCTGTTGATATGAGGGACTACAATATGTATTAATGTTTACCATGAATTTTTGGAAAATATCTTTTAAAATGATGTCAAACTTCCATGAAGTGAATCTTTTCATATATTTGTATGGGAAGTGATCGAGCTCATCGAGTAGTAATTCGTCCACACCATAATTATTTTCGGAAACGTTTGAAATTTAAAAGAAATTCTCTACTTACATTTCCTGCCCTAAAAAATATAACATTTGTCTAAGTCATTATGAAAAAGTTTCTGTAAAATTATCTCAAACATGAAATAGGAGCAAATTTTCACTCTTTTGTATGGGAAGAATCTGATCTTTTTCGAGTAGTAGTTCGTCTGAGCCACAATTATGGCCAGCTTATTTTGAAATTTGGTCTACGTATTGTACTCATATTTCCAACTTTAAAAGCATAAATTTGTACCATCTGTGCCTTAAATATTTTTTGTAAATCGATGTCAAACTTGCTTGAAGTGAATTTTTTCATATAAATATTTGTATGGAAAGTGGTCGAGCTATTTCGAGTAGTAGTACGCCAACAGCACAATTATTGTTGGAATACTTTGAAATTTTAAGAGGATATCTCTATACATTTGCATAAAAAAATTTTAAAAAATCTTAGCAAGTCATGATGGAGTTTTTTTTTTTTAAGTTACATAAATCTTGAAAGAAGAGCAAATTTTCACACATTTGTATAGAAAGTGGCTGATCTTTTTCGAGTAGTTGTTCGCCCAGAGCACAAGTTTAATCGGAATGAATTCATTTTTTATATGAGTCATCTGTGAATAAGGAGAATTACGGGCGGTGAAAAAAAAAATATTTTTTTAAATTTTTTTTTTTTAGTTTCTGTGAGTAGTAGTTCCTCCAAGCTGCAATTTCTGGCAGAATGCTTTGAAGGAAGTGTTCTCCTTATATACACAGCTGTAATGAATATAATTTTTTATTACGTCATTTTGTAAACTATTCTGGAAAATATCATCTAACTTCATATAAGAGCATATTTTCACACATTTGTATAGAAAGTGGGCAATATCAGTCGAGTAGTGCTATACCGACGCCAAAATTTTAGTCGGAATGGCTTAAAATTTTTTGTGAGAAATCTATGAATATAGTCAATTCCGATCTTTTTCGAATAGTTGTTCTCACACGCGAACATTTTGTCGAAATGGTTTTGAAATTTTGAAACTTATTCTCTGCATATATTCAGATAAAAATACTAATTGGATTTTCCAAGCGTTCTAAAAAAAATTTTTGTAAATAGGCATCAAACATATACGAAGATTATATTTTCATACATTTGATTGGAAAGTGGATGATCTTTTTCGAGTAGTAGTTAGCCCACTCCATAGTTTTTAACAGAATGATTTAATATTTCAGGAGGATAATCTATCAGTGTAACTGACTTCAAAATATACAAAATCATACCATGTATTTTGGGAAATTTTTTTTCAAATGAACTCAAACTTCTATGAAGTAAATATTTTCATACATTTGTATGGAAAGGCGTCGTAGTTTGCCCACGTCAGTAGGGCAGTCCTATTCAAGTGAAATATAGGGACGATATTTTTGATACTAGTACGATTCCAAAAGGTATACATTTGTTATATCAAATACTTATATTTATCGTTGTACATGATTTCAAACATGGGAAATGTTATTGTTTACTACTCGAGCTATGCGTTGAAACTTGGTCTACAGGCTTGTTGTCACCAAATATTGACTTAAAGATAGTCACGTATAGTCACTCCCAGCCACGGAGTAATATAACCCCCATTTCCCCTCATCCAATCAATCTGAAACTTGGTCAATAGACTTGTTGTGACCAAAGATTAATTTTAAAATAGTCACGCCAAATCACGTACAGTCACGGAGAGATTCAAACCACATATGCATAAGAAAAGAAAGAGTTTTAATAACAACATTATTAACATGCATCGAATTTTTATATACAAACTAGCAGTAACCCGATGCGCTTCGCTGCACCCCTCGTAACGAAAAAGCAGACAATACGTGTTGCTATTGTTTTGTATAGGAGGTGCCAGCCCATTAGTCTGATTCCGCACATCTTTTTGGCAACTACTCACATTAATAACTTATGAACTCAAACAAAATCGCTAGACTTTCATTACTATAGTACTCCACGACCACTGGTTGAATCTCGCCCATTTTTCTATGCGACTCTCTCATTTATAACTCATGAACTCAGACAAAGTTCTAAGGCTTTCACTATTACAGTACTTCAGATATATGACATTATATATTTACTTTGTATGGAGGGTACCACGCCCTTTGGTCCGATCCCGCCCATTTTTTCTACAAATCCTCGAATTATTTTAATATGTGCATGTATATAGTTTCAGAACTCTTGCTATAGTAGTACTCCAGATGTTAGATGTTAAAGATAGATGTTAAAAATTCATTTTGTATGGGAGGTGCCACGTCCACTTGAAAGAACAAAAAAAATATAGCCTATTTTTCCTTCCGGATAGGCAGTTACCTACTGTAAAAATTTAAAGACGATCGGTACAGTGGTGTAGTCTCCTATAAACCGCAAACAAACAAACAAACATACACAACTCCGTTTTTATACCCTATACCACTATGACTTTGTGCTGCTGTTTGTTACCACCAAAAATATTTGACCTAGACACATCTTTTATTATACCGATCGACTCAGAATTACTTTCTGAGTCGATTTAGCAATGTCCGCTCGTCTGTGTGTCCATGTAAACCTTGTAATCAAACTGCAGGTCGCAAATATAAATATATTTTGATAAACTTTGGTGTATAAGCTTGTGTTGGCCGTAGGATGAACGCTGTTGAAATTGGTGAAATTCGGTCCATGTTCAGACCTAGTCCCCATACAAATGACCAAAAGATCCAAATTATCATATAGATCTCAGTCAAATTGGGTTTGTACGTGTTTATTATACCCATTAATAAGCAGTCCAAAAATAATCCCTATAGGACAATTCTTAGGCATAGGCCCCATATAGAGCTGCTTCCCGATCTTGACTTAAATCTACCAAAAAACAAATATATTGCACTGATTCTTCTCAAATTTTGTTTGTATATTTTTTTGCAAAATACAAGAGACGTTACCAAACATAGTCAGGATCGGTCCATTTTTGGGCCTAGTCCCCAGATATAGCATCCGATATCAACTTTTTCATATCTGCAGCCAAAAAAATTGATAAAAATCCCACTCAAATTTGGTTTATGCTTATTTTCTATATCGAATTAGTTGGACCGAAAGATAGGGTCTCTAAACCATGGTATAGGGTATCATATGGTCGGTCTAGACCGACTATAATTTTCTTACTTGTTATATATGAGATACAATGTTACGGCTCCAAAAAACTACACTAAATTCACAGTTACCTAAATTAATAATTAAACAAGTACGAAAATTATAGTCGGTCTAGACCGACCATATGATACCCTATACCATGGTTTGGAGACCCTATCTTTCGGTCCAACTAATTCGATATAGAAAATAAGCATAAACCAAATTTGAGTGGCATTGTAATTAATTTTTTTGGTTGCAGATATTAAAAAGTTCATATCGGGTGCTATATTGATATGGGAACTAGGTCGAAAAATGGACCGATCCTGACCATGTTTGGTAAAGTCTCTTGTATTTTGCAACAATATATACAAACAAAATTTGAGAAGAATCAGTGCAATATTTTTGTTTTTTGATAGATTTAAGTGAAGATCGGGAAGCAGCTCTATATGGGGCCTATGACTAAGAGTTGTCCAATAGGGATCATTTTTGGACTACTCATTAATGGGTGTAATAAACGCATATAAACCCAATTCGAGTAAGATCTATATGACAATTTGGATCTTATGACAATTTATGTCGATTTCATAGGGGTCATTTGTATGGGGCTAGGTCTGAACACAGACCGATTCTCACCAATTTCAACAGCGTTCATCCCATTGCCAACAAAAGATTAAATACCAAATTTCATCGAAATATATTCATATTTGCGACCTGCAGTTTGATTACAAGCTTTACATGGACACACAGACGGACGGACGGACGGACATCGTTAAATCGAATCAGATAGTGATTCTGATTCAGAATCAGATAGTGATTCTGATTCGATCGGTATAATTTAAGATGGGTGTAGGTCAAATATTTTTGGTTGTTACAAACAGCAGCACAAAGTCATTATACCCAAACCACATAGTGGTGTAGGGTATAAAAACTCTATATCATACATCACATTTCAACAAGATTATCAAATAAAATGCAATTTTTTCAAAACTCGTAACAGAAGGACTCTCAAAACTAACTAAATATAACAACAACAAAAAAATAATAGTAAAATGGACAGTTACACTGAATGACTATGACTAGGAAAAGAGAAAAAATTCAAATTTTGATACAGCTTAACAAATTGATGAAAACCAACAAAATTCTAAAAAATAAGCCACAAAAAAATGCAATTGATACGAGTGTGCTACACAATATTACAAATATAAACAATAAACTCGCAAAAAGAAAAATACACACACACATGATAAAATTCAATTCAGCAAAGAAACGATAAAAAGAATTCAACCATTGCCAAACCACCCAAACTTTAGCATAAGAACCATACAATCGACTCAACAAACATAACACTGCAACATGCAAAAGTAAAAAAAAGATCTCAAAAAAACAACAAGAACTTGCCGCATGTACTCTGCATACAAACCCATACAAATTCTCTTCACATTTTTCACTCGATTTTACCATTGGCATTCTATATCTGAGCGCCTAATATTTTTGAGTGTATCACCACCGTCAAACACCGACCAACAACACCAATTGCGTCACCGACAAAAAGATAAAAACCATGTGTTTTACAAGTACTTCACTGCCATGGCAGACCCACATTTGCATTTGGCTGTGGAGTTTGCTATAGAATTCTGGAATTTCTTTCTTCTTCTATTTTTAGAATACAACGACATTCAACCATGGCCAAAAAGAAACTGCAACAAAGCAAGGACGAATTTTTTTGTTGCCAAATATTTTTCAGTTAAAATACTTTGGTTATTTTCTTTTTGGGAAAAAGTATTTTTTTATTATTTTCTGAGGACTTTTTATTTTTTTTGGACAACAGTTAAAAATTTGTTGAAAAAAAAATGTTTATAAAGAGGTGTAAAGGACTCATATTTGTGATAAGTGTTTGATACTTTTTTGTTGGAGTTTTTTTTTTTTTGTCTATAAATTATTGCACAAAATATTTATGACTGTTCATATGTTTATTTATATAGATTTTCTTATTGGTTTATAAATCAAAATAATACAAACACGAGTATTTATTAGAAATTATTTCGATGCCGGTTATTTCTGTGTCTATTTATTGAAAACCTAAGTTTTTTCTTCAATATCATTCAACTTGTTGGTCAACTATAAACGAATTGTAATGAAAATATTCCAAGTCAAATTTAATAAAAATAAGTTTATCAGTTATTTTATATAACAATATTTATATAACAGTATATAAAACTATATTAATTCAATATCATGTTTACTCCCTTTATATTAGCATTTAGTGTCTGCTTGCCGAAAAAATTTTGGATTGATTTTTAATCTTTTTTCTTGATCAAATCCAACTGAAACTTTGCAGGCAGAGTCGTGGCGACGATGAAAGAAAACATTGAAATCAAGATATTGCAAAAAAAAATTTTTTGACTGTAGAATTTACAAATGAATGAAACGATCCGGTAAACTTAAGTTATAAAAGGGAGTATAATAAAAACTTGGTTCTAATGGGTTAGTTTTTTAATTTTTACTTTTTTCAAATAATCTATACTCTAAATGAAAATAAATTATTTAATTAATTATTTTATGGGTAATTCAGTAAACTTCAAGTCAATTCACACTCTAAATACCACAGTTTCATAGGAGATTCACATAAAATGTAAATCCCAAAATGAAATTGCAATTATATAATAGGAAGACAAATATTTTTTAATTTGTTCATACATAAATGTTTAGTTTATATAAAAACAAGTAAGATTGTTAAATTCGGCTGTGCCGAATCTTTGATACCCTCCACCTCGGTTTGAGTCTTGATAATAAATATAAATGAAAAAGTGAACAATTTGCTAAACTTAATACCAAATTATTTCAGCAAATTCTTTGGGTTGGTTTTCGTCTTTTCTATTATTTCGGATTTATTTCGGTGTTTGCTTTTTGGTCATCGTGGTTGCTGATCGGCATGCATTTTGGTTATATACCTATATTCATGCGTTTCCGGTTGTATGATATAACTTCTCTTTTAATTTAGTTTTTGCTAATTAAATAGCTCGCCCTAACCTCCATTGCAAAGGTAATGGTTGTGTAGGGTGGCTATGTGCATTAAATCGTGCTAATTGGAGATGGCTGTATAGTTTCTTTTAACTGGCCAAATATTTCTTCATTGCGGCCATGTAGGTCGGATGGAGTAACAAAATAATAACCAAAAAAAAGCTCTCTCAACTTTTTTATTAAAATATTGCCATATTTGGAAAACATAGAGAATAAATTTATAATAATAAATATTCAAATTAGGGATTCCAAACGCAAAAAACCAAATGTCCCAAACATTTTAAATAAAATAATTTGTTATCTTTATTTTCTGAAAAACATTTTAACCAAAAAAAATTGTGAAAATTTCTATATAAATATTATTCTCATCAAATTGCGTTTATTTATGTAACAGTTTTTATGTTCGCAATTTTGACGATTTCTAAAATTCATTGAATTTAAATTAATGTTTTCTGTAGTGTGATTCTGTAAATTTCAACGATCCGACAATCGCAAAATATATCGACAGCTATTGTTGTTTTCACTAAGGATTAAGTGATTCAATAAGTACATACATCTTAACGACAGTCGACAAATCTATTTTTATATTTATTTAAATTGTAAACGAGTGGCATCTCTGTCAAAATAAGCGAAAAACACAAAGAAGAATAGAAAAAAACAAATTACTTCGTGTTTGAGAGGATGCTTTTATGTTGATGTTTAATATTTTTATTTTTTTTACCAATATTTCTGTGTATTTATTTGAAAATTAAATAATGAATTGAATATGCTATTTAATTTTTTTATTTATATAAAAAAGCTTTTTTTAATTAAAGCAAAATATTTTGACTATTTTATGATTTTTATTTATGTATAACGACATTTCAACCTAAAAATTTAAGTTTTTATCGATTGAATAAACAACACAAATATGGTTGTCGTTTAGATAACAACAAGAGCTGGCTTTAACAATAGCGAATATCGTTTAAAAATTTTACTGATAATTTTGCTATTTTCTTTTTTTTAACAATTCAACTATCGTTAAAAGAAGTTGCTGAATCGCGGTACTGAAAAGCTATTAATTTCCCCTGAATGTCAATATTTTTTTTATATGTAAAAATTTTTTAAATGTAAACATAGGTATTCGGTGTTTTTTTTTTTTTTTTTTTTTGGAATTTCAATTTGTGTTTAACGAATAAAATTTATATATTAAAGATGCAATTGATGTCTTCTAAATTTTAAATTATAATTTCCGACGTTTTGATATGATTTTCTGAAATTCAATTAATTGTAATTTATAATTGGAAATTTTTAATTCTAGTTTTTAGAATTGATATTTTCTTAAATTTGAATGGAAAATTTAAAAAGTGCAATTTTGTATTTATGTGAATAATAATGCTTTAAAAATTATAAACAATTTTTAAAAATTAGATGTAATCGCAACCAGGTATTTTGTAGGTAAAGCAGAATAATAATTCTATATAACTAAGTAGAACTGTTTTGAAAGCAAAAAACTCATTGATGAACTCGGTAATTCTCTTTTGTAAAGACAACAAAAAGTTAATATGCCAAACTTATGTTCATATTTGTAAAAGAATAATGAAAAAACGTATGAAATAAAAGACCAGCTCGTGAATACTCTTAACACTGTTCTGTATGATATCTAGTTGAAAATATTAACATTCATGTTAAAATAGAAATAACTATTGCAAAGCTAATTAGAACAAACAAAAATTGTGGCGCCATCTACGCTGAGCAAAATGAAGTAACACTCTGTTAATGCAAAAGATATGTATTTTCCCCACAACAAAATATTGCAGAATTTTATGTAAATAAAATAATATACCGATTTATTTCTAACATGCAGTTATTTCTGTTATTTAATATGTTCATGTATGTATATGTAAATATTACACACACAAAAATACAACATCAGACGTTATTTTTGTGTTTTTCTCTTTAAATAAATTTATACATAAAATTTTTTTTTTGCTAAATTTACATTGTTTTTTTTTATTAACAACCAGGTATTTTAGCATTATTTGCGTTAGATGCTGGTGAATTTTTACTCCCTTTACATATTTTAACTCGTAGTGTCTGCTTGTCGAAAAAATGTTGGATCGATTTTAACCCCTTTCCCGTGACCCGTTCGATCTGAAATTTTGCAGGCAGGCTCGTGGTAATAACAGAAATGATCTAACAGATTTTTTTTAGTGATGCCAAAACAATGGAAACTTTTAAAATTTTCTACCAAAGTTAATAAAAATTGTACAAAGGGTTAGTTTTTATTATATTATTACCACAACGACCACAAAAACAACAAGTCCAGCTATGATAACAGCACAACATTTAGAATAACAACAAGAACAATATAGAAACATCATATTTTTCATTTTTTTTTTTACTTTTTCAGAGATTTCCCTGGACCTGTTCCACCAATTTTAATGGTTTTTGAAACAGAAATCTTCCCATGAATTTGGTGAATCATTCTCACTAAAAATTATCACTGTAACTGCACTATTGAGAGCGTGATCGTGACAAGAACAACATAGAAAATTATATTTTTTTCAAGACTTATTTTAGTTCTTCATTCAAATCTCGGGCCCTAATCGACCGATTTGGACGATTTGAAACAGCAAACTTTTCATGAATCATTTTTTACATCAACGAGCACCCTAGCTGCCCGATTGATGCCGTCATCGTGATTTCCACAGACGGAGAGACGGACAGACGGACATCGCTTAATCAACTCCGGTTGTTATAAGGATCACAAATATATATATTTATGGGGTCCAAAATTTTTTTTCTAATTATTACAAACGGAATGACAAACTTATATATACCCTCTGCACACTGGAGTGGAGGGTATAAAAATAAAAAATTATAAAAAAAAGAAAATAAATCTTATGCAAATTTGAAAACTGAATGTGTCACTGTCCAAATTGATTAACTTCTCTTTCAGATTTATTAAAATTTGTATGTGAAAGCGCTTACAAAATTCTCTAACACTACCAATGCCATATCTATAATATTAATAGGCTAGGCGATTTCTTGTGGCCGATGTTTTGTTCTACCGTATTATCCCGATTTTGACCAAGCGTATATTATTTGAGAGGTATTTCTTTTAAGCTTTTTGCAGAATTACAGATTTTAAAATGTTTTCCTTTATTTTGAGTAAATTGCATTTAAAGTTGCTACTAATGCATACATAAAATTATACAACGCTATGTGTGTGTTTATTAAATTTGTTATTGTTATTGTGTAATAAAAATGAGTTTTATTTTTTTTTATATTTTTTTATACCTTTAGGGTCTTTATTTAATGAAAAAATAAAATTTCCTAGAATTTGCCCTCGAATTTCGAGGGCTGCAATCTGCTAGTTTTTATTAAAGGGACTTGTTTTGATTAGATAGTCATCAATTAAGAGCTATAATATTAATATTTAAATAAATATGAAGGAGGAGTTAATCGATTTGGACAGTGAGGCATACATTAGCATAGGCCCTACTGTATATCTGGACAATAACATTTATTCATTCGGTCTATTGTCGCACATTTGCGTTTTTCCGTTACAAAAATCATAACTTTTGAACCAATTTAGATAATCAAATAAGTTAAAAGGCATAAGATAGATAACTGTCCAACATGTGAAGTGTTTGAACGAGGTGCCACGCCTTCTAGATGCTTACTTATGGCTTATCGAAGTTGCAATTTGTTAACGGCATGAAAAACGTATGTTTAAGTTAAGTTTCTTTTTCTAGGGTTTTTATGTTTTGGAATTATTATCCATAAAAATAATTAAAAAAATTCATAACAAAAGTTATATCTAATAGTCTAATAATTTCTGTACTATAGTTATTGGACTCTAACTCTTTACGTGACTTATCATGCCGCAGAAATGATATAAATGGATCGGAAGATATTGCCAACATGTTGAAGATGTTCTCATTTTACCTCACCCTTGATGCTCGAGGATATATGTTATTTATAAAATATGTTGAGGGACTCTTGAGCTTGTTCGGAAAGTTCTCCAATTGGCAAAGACTGATATTCAATTATGTCTTTACCATGAGCCAATATTTTATCGACTGTAGGGTCAATTTCTTCAGTGCTACATTTCCGTCAAAAGCAATGTAGTTTTCGAAGCATATTCTCCATATTTTGTTGAATTAACCTTTTCTTTGCTGTTTAAGACATTGCTTAAGCAACAGATTTTCTAATATGTGACCTAATTTTGTCATTATGCCTTGTATATTTAATAGATAGCGCTTCCGAAGATGATTTTTTAAGCTTGAGTTACAAAAAAATATGTTCGTGGCTTGTGCTTTATATACTGTTGTACCAAATATTAGTAGAAAATAGCTTTCGATATGTCCTCCATTGAATGTCATTTAGTGAAACTTTGTAGAGCAGACTTTTTGCGGTCCAAAAGTGTCCGGTCCAAATCTTATATATTTTGTTTGTGACAGCTCTAGTGACAGCTCTACCAGTTTTTGCGACTCTCATTTTTATTCTACTTTGTAGGTACGATGCCAGTTTCAAAAAGAGAACTTGTTTTTAATATATAATAACGATGATGTTCCGTCTAAAAATTTTTTGGTAGTAGTAACATAAATGTGGGGTCCGTAGCATCTCCATACTAAGTAAATATTTATCAATATATATCGAAAATAGTATGACAGCAACAGTCTACACTATCTGCGAGTTGATTGAATATTATATACTAGAAGTCGTACCGAAAATGGACGGTATCGTACCAGTGGGTGTTGCACTTCGCATACAAAGCAAAATGTCTGGAGTACTATTAAAGCTAAAATTTTGAAATTTTAAGCGGGTTTACAAAATATTGATGTGAGTAGTCGCGCAAAAAATTGATGCGATCGAACAATGGGGCGATACACCTTCTACACAAAGTAGATATTTATCATGATATCTCTACAGTGCTATGGCAGCGAGAGCTTTAAATGTCATGTTCCTTCATAAGTTATTAAAGCGAGAAGTGAAAGTAAATATAGGCAAAATTAACCCAATGCAAAATTATTTATCAAGAGTGCTGTGATAGTGAGAGATGGAAGCTATTTAATACGAAGACGATGAAAAGACATTGTTTGCATTCTTTATTTTTGAAGATTTATCATAAGTTATGCATATCACCACAAGCTTATTATAACCTCACCAAGCAGTGATAGAGGTTATAAATAGTGTTATAAAAATCAGATATCAAGATTTTAATATGGACCGAAGCCGAATCTATAAAAATAATTTCAACGTTCTTCAAATTTTGTATAAAAAAAAAATTAAATACGAAAATGTCATGTGATTTGACGGATAATGCAATATTAAGAGGTAATTTATTAATCTTCTGTATATATGCACAATTTTTTAGAGTACTTTTCTGAGAATTATTTGATTGCAGAGTTCGTACACTTTTGGACATTAGAATTAAGTCAGAAAGACTTTTTGCTCCATTGTGAAACCACTGATTGCATAGGTTTTCATTTAGTGCAATTACCGGGTCTTGGGGTCAAAGCTGATATTACAGAAATAACTGCAGCGTTCTACAAAATTGAAGGAAAAAATGTTTTGTAATAAAGTACAAGATTATCCCGTGATTTACTTGTACGGTGTTGTTATTAGTTATTAATTTATTTATATTTTCAGTATCGTTAATCCCAGTTTTCCTAGATATATAAGTGACCTTTAATAAAATATGTTATATATAATCATTTTATAATACATAATACTTCTGAAGATGTCTTGAAAAATCAGACGAAACTTTAGGTGAACAATTAAGAAAATTACAGTCGGCCTGGACCGACTATACGATTCTAATTAGTTGGGTATTAAGTCCAATTAATTGGATATAGAAAATGAGAATAAAACAAATTTGAGTGACATTGTTATTAATTTTTTTTTTTTTTTTTTTGCCTGCAGATATGCAAAATTTCATATCGGATGATATATTATTTGAAAACTGGTTGAAAAGTGCCCCGATCCTGGCCATATTTGGCAAAGACACTTATATTTTGAAAAACAAAAATTTGGAAAGCAAATTTGAGAAAAATTAGTACAATATTTTTGTTTTTTTTTAAGATTTAAGGGAAGATCGCCAGCATCTTTATAAGGGGGCTATGACTCCAGAGTTTATTTTTGGGCTGCTAGCAAACCAAATTTGACCGGGATCTATATAATAATTTGAATCCTATGGCAATTGAAGCCGATCTCATAGGGGACATTTCTATGAGCACTAGGTGTGATCATTCACCGATTTTCACCAATTTCATCATTCTATGTTCGATGAAAGCTTATATATCAAACGTTATCAAAATATATTCATAATAGTATGCCCTGTAGCGCTTCGCTACAACATAGCGAGACTTATTCGCTTGTTTTATTTCACAATCAATTTTTCCTATGATCTTTGTATTGTGCAATTAATATAATTTATTTTAATTATTTTATATATTTTTTTTATTTCAATGCTTGCTGATTTACAATATTATTTGTTTTTCATTCGGTGCAACAACTAACAAATTTTTCGGCGTTCCTACTCTGGAGCAAGCTATATGTAGCTGCCCATGAAAAGAACATGGATTTCCGAAATTAAATCCAGCAACACTGAGTATAGAACATCATTTAACAATTTTTCATTTAAGCGATTTTTGATTTCGCCCATTTTTGATTTTGAAGATTTTTGTTTTTGCGCAATTTTTGTTTTTCGCGATTTTCGGTTTTTATTTATAAAATAGAAAACAGAGAAATTTTATAAGCTGTTTATGCACTAATTTCGTTTTTTTTTTTTATTATATTTTTATTTTCATTATTTTTTTATTTATATTATTATCCTTTTATTTTTATTTTTTTATAACCGCTAGTGAATTATTTAAAATTTTTTGAATAAATTTGATTGAAACAATTGTTGCCGTTTTTATAGGGGTGTATCAGACTTTTTCGATTGGATAATGTTTTAATTTTTAGATATACACGTTCCAGAAATCAAGCTGCAAATAAATAATACTCGAACCCGTTTATTGTTCATGTTCTGCTTTTTTAGCAGTACACGTGCAAGAACATGAACTTAAAATAAAGCTACACTCGAACCTGGGTGGCTTATCTATGTTCGAAACAAAAAATACCTGATGGAAACATGTACGTGTACGTAACCAAATATTAAAACGAAATACATTCGTGATTGTGTTCGTCATCGTACAAAATTTAGAAACACACATAATTGATATGAAAATAAAAATATGTGTTTGTTGGTCTGAGCTTGCTTGTTTAAAATATGTTTCTTATTCAGTGTGTGTTTTTTTTTGAAACTGTGTTAATACCTGATGAAGTCGTAAAAAATGTCAAGGGTTTTCGTTTTATAGTACAACAGTTACCTTGTATTTACTTTCTATGGGCGGTGCCACGCCCATTGTTTCGATGACGCCCATTTTTTGTTTTAAGTTTTACATGAATAACCTTTGGGTTCACGCATAGTTCCATGGCTCTCACTATTACAGTACTCCAGATATATGACATTTTATATTCACTTTTTATGGTAGGTGCCACGCTCATTGGTCTGATACCACACAATTTTTGTCCGACTACTATTAGATGACCTCAGACTAATATGCAAAGCTGTCTCTATCATAGATGTCGATATAAATATTTAATTATTACTTTGTATGGGAGGTGCCACGCCTACTTATCCCATCCCGCCTATTTTCGGTGTGGCTACTAACATAAATAATAGATAGCACCACACAAGTTTTTGAAGCTGTACCTGTCATAGTACTCAATATATATTATATAAAAAATTCATCCTATATGGGAGGTGCCACGCTCACTAAAAATATCCATCCTTAAGGACCTTTGTAAATATTGGAATCAACATTTCTAAAATCAGATGAAGAGATTACCTCCTACAAACAAAATAACAAACACACGTTACCTCTTTCTTACATTTGTATTGGTTTGCGAACTGTCGTTTGATTACAAAGTTTACATGGAAACACAGGCAGACGGACAGATGGACAGATGGACAGACATCACTAAATCGACTCAGAAAGTGACTATGTTTCGATCGGTGTAATCAAATATAGGTTTAAGTCAAATATATTTCGTAGTTACAAATATCAGAAAAACTCATTACACCCTGACCACATAGTGGTATAGAGTGTAAAAATTAAAATAAATCGTTAGCTATTTATATCATGATTATACCAGGACTAGCTCCTTTTTATATTTTTTTAAATTTCGAAAAATATATGAAAATGTCAGAAGCTTCGACAAGAGCTTATTAGTGAAGTTTCTCTATACAGAAAAAGGTTCTGAGTGCTCAGAATAATTCCATTGCGAGGTCTGTAAAATTTTGTTTATTTTAACAACACGGTAAAAGTAACGTCTCTGACAATACTGAAAATTTTTTAACTGAAGTCGTTACTAACGATTAGATTATAAGTGAATAACATTCCCTGTTAGCATATAAAAACTTTGAGTTCCTTTACGAAACTACGGAATAAATAGGTTGTCCTTTCAGTTGCCACCGTAAAAAAAGTTTTTGCTACTCCTTCGCTGTTTAGACGTGTTATTTCAAAAATGTACAATTTTCCATATAATTTCTAATGCAACCTTTTCACTATAAGGAATGTAGTGTATTACCCCAATAGGATATTCTCTATTTTCCCAGTGTAGTTACAATAAAGTTTTCCATGTTAAAAGAACTATTGATTTTTTTTAACTTTGCATGTTCTGCCACTGGCACATTTTTGTTTAGATTTCTGAGCCGTATCAAATCGAAATATAAGCCAGCACATTTTTCAACCAGTCACCTTATTCACAAAAGATACCTTTTTTCACACTAAGACCTTTAGGTGAATCTTCACGTAAAGTTACACATGGTGGTTAGACGGCTTCGAAACTAGAATATACTGATATAAAATATTTTATATCTGTAAGCATGTCATCATATCAGACACAATAAAGATGCACATCCATGAATGTTTTCATAGATGATTAGAATCTGTTGAACAAATTGATGATTTCTGCTTTTTCGGCTTATAATATCTAAAAATAAAGCTGACTTGTTAGTCAAAACGAATGTGAGAAAATACTTTTCGTTTAGATCTGTTTTGATACCAAATTTTCAAAAACTTATCTAACGTAATAGATCATTAAGAGAAGCAAGTGTTACCACTTATAAGATAATTAGCTGAAACAAAATATTTTCGACTTGGCAATATTATAGTCTACTTGGTTATGACACTTATTACCCTAATTCTATCTATATAATTAGTACGATAGATACAGTTTTCCAGTATAATTTCCATACAACTAAAATGAAGCTAAACAAAAGTCCCAAAATTCACATACCCACTTATTTCACACCGAAAACACTTGTTGATATAAAACAATTTTTATTAACAGACACCAAAAAAATAAGACGAAAATGTCATAGTATACCCATCTTATAAAAAAACGATACTCAGACAATATTACATAAAAGATATAAGACCAACAAATGATCACAATTTTACGGCAACGCCAGCAAAAAAGAAATCATGAGTGAATACGCAAAAAACAACAAGCAAATATAAGATGATGTCGAATAGAAAAAAAGTATCATAAACCATGTTCCAGCTATACTCAATTTATTCACAAAAAAAGCCAACAAAAGTAGCGTGCCATATTTTAAAGTGTGCCACACAATCTCAATAAAAACACTTCAACAACAGCAGCAGCAACAATAACAGCAGCAAAGTTGTGTAACAACAAGAAAAAAAAACGCCAACAATTCACGACTCAATATAGAGATGGTTGCAGGTTGCTGGTGACCATCTGTACACTGCTCCAATTGGAACAGAAAAAGGAAGACTTCGATAAAACAAAACGAGTTGGAAAACCATATGCGATTTAGGTCGACATTACAGTACCCTATACAATGAGTTTCGAGGAATGGTATTATATACAATTTTGTTGATGTCATAATTTGATATAGAAAATAGGAATAACCCAAGTTTGAGTGGCATTGTCATGAATTTGCGCCCTGCAGTTGTGAAAACGTTCATTATGGATTCTATTTTTCTATGGAGACAAGCCAAAAAATGGACCGATCATTACCATATTTAGTAAAGTGACTTATTTTACTTAAAAATAGTATAAAAGCAAATTTTAAAAAGATCTGTGCAATATTTTGAGTTTTGATAGCTTTAAGTGAATATCGGCAGCCAGTTTTGAATGGGAATTACGACTAAAAATGATTCTACAGGTTTTATTTTTGCACTACTTCTTTATGTGCGCAATAAATACACATAACCAAAATTTGACCGATATAAACATATATCTATCTATATATATATATACATATATATATGATAAACTGCAGCTTACGGCAATATAAATGGATCTCATAGGGATTACTTATCTAATGAAGGACTACTATTCACCAGTTTTCACAGCGGCCATCCTATGACCAAAATCTTATATACCAAATTGCATATAAATGGATTTCAGGGTTACATGGACACATATAAACAGACGGACGGACACGCGGACAAAGGAATGGTGGACAGACGGACGGACACGCGGACAAAGGAATGATAGACAGACGGACGGATAGGTGGACGTACTGACAGACAGACAGACAGAAGCACAGATGGACGGACAGTTAGATGGACAGATGGACGGACAGACGGAAGGAGAGATGGACGAGAAGTTAGACGGACAGAAGGATGGACAGATGATCGTACAGACGAACGGACAGACGGACAGAGGCATGGACGTATAGACGAAACCACATTCTGAGGCGATCGATCAAATATTTTCGGTAGTTACAAACACCAGCACAAACTCATTATATCCTTACCAAATAGTGCAAAAGGGTATAAAAAGTGCCGGTTGTTGTTATGACGCGGGTGCTCGTGCTTTTCTGCGGCTGCTGCTAAAAGTACTTGGCAAAAGAAAAAGAAATCATAACATCAATATGGAACACCAACAGAAAAAAACTCCAAGCACTTGGACAAAAAAATTCAAACACACACACACGAACCAACATTAACAACTGTGTTCATGTTGCGACGACACCGTCAGGAGTACGAGTTGAGGCTAAAAAAAAGAAAAATTTCTACAAAACCTCCTCCACAGTTACACAAAAATGCAACGAACCCAACAACAACAGCGCTATACTACTACTTTCGGTGACCATGTATGTATGTATGTGTACGGGGATGTGAATATATGAATGAAAATGTGACACACATTCCAGCGCACTTTCGACAAAAAGAATTGAACAACGACTTTGAAATAAACACACTGATGCATAAATCGCTCATGTGTGTGCATGAGAAAAATAAAATATTGAAAAGAAATCGCAAAAGGAAGCAAAAACCGTGTTGTTGATGTAGAATTGTATGTTACTCATACTTACTGTTTGCCGGTGTCTGCTGTGTACAGAAGAAAAAAAAATTAAGTAATGATTCATTTATGATATGGTCTATTCAATGTCAGGCAGAGCGGGTAGTCACCAAAAAGTCCAACAAGAACAAGGAACAAAATAAATAAATATTTTTTTGGTAGCGGTGTGGATAATTTTGTTAAAAGAAACAAAATTTTAAATTGAAGGATTAACAACACCATGAATAACGTAATGAAAACAATTTGATTTTCTGAATGTTGTTAATAGAAATTTGTGGAAAGGTTAGAGAGAAAAATTAGAGTGGTTGGGTTGGAAATACAGAAACGGATTTTTAAGGTAGTTTAAATGGAAAACATTGTCAATTACTTCTTTAAGAAAATATGCACAATCGTTAAGAAACTATTTGAAATGACCCACATATTTCAGAACTGGTTCGTAACACCATATGCTTAGAACAACAATATTTTTTTCGCTATATTTGTAAGCTGGTAATGTAAAGAAAATGCACAATGATTTAAGAAAATTCGCCAATCCAAATCATATTTGCATAATACGCCAGCAAAAAAGGGAACAGCAATATATTGTTGAAGAATCACAATTACTTAAGTCGACGTATTTATCACTGATAGACTTGCAATAAAAGCGAAGCAAACATTTTTAGAACAAGTGAAAGGAGAGCTTCGTTGCATATACTTCCAACTTAAGAATTGTAGAATTGCTCGGGCGCCAATATTTTGTAATACCTCCGCAATATTTTTGGATATCGTTTTACATAAGCAAAACACATCAATATCGGAACATTTCGTGGTTTGTTAAGCCACTTAAATTGTTTATGAATCTGTGGTAAAATAATCAAATCATAAGAAGCAAAAGTAACAACTTGAGAAAAAAATTAAATGTCATTCATATTTATCGAATATATATTTAAGTATTTTTTAACGACTAATTAAGAGTTATCATTGTTTTTATTTATTTTTTTTTTTTTAACTAACGAGGAACTAACGTCTTTTCCCGCGAATACCTAATTTTAATTGGTTTAAAATTTTTTTTTTTAATTTGGTTAGTTTATAAACTAAAGTAATATATTATATGGAAGGGAAAAAGTGTTCGAATTTAAAGTCTCACCCCCCTAGAAATATGCGAGTAGCAAAAATCTGAGAAATACAAAGTTTTGGGTGAATCAAAAAAATTTAGAGGTGCCTCAATGCGACTTAAAATTTCAATTTTGTTTATATGGGGAAAATATGACTTTTTTCAGATTTTATGAAAATTTTGTTCTAAAAATTAATCCTTTTGGCTAGTTGTTATAGTAGTCGATTTCATTGCTAAATTACCTTTTTAAAATGCTACATAACTTCAAAGCGAATAAAAACTCGCTAAGAAGTAGAAAATGACCTAGACCAATTTTGTGCCAAAAAAAAAAATTGCCTTAAACTACGTACGGTTATTTCGAAAATATTATTAATAGTCACAGCAGAATATATGATAGTACACGCGACCATCAAAATTCGGTTGGCAACAACTTTGGTTGCCACAACGAATCCGTTCTCTCTGTGTATGTTGCTGTGTTATTTGTGGGTAGATAACAATGAAAATGCGACTGCAGCTTAAAATTATAGGAGTGTTATCTAATTATATATAAAAACTAGGTCGTGAAATTTGACGGAAATTTTTTTAACTTTAAGAAATTAATTAAAGCCATTATTTTTTATTTTTTTGTCTCTAACTTTTGAGCACTCTGACATGAAGTATTGAAGTATGAGACCAAATATGGAAAATATTTTTGATAAAATATTGAAAACTCCTTTTTTAAGTTGAAGAAAATTTTTCTTCAACAAAATTTCAAAAAATGGATTTGCCACCTTAATGTTTTGTTAAATGTATGTTAGAGATTAACTGCGTGAATTTTTAACTAAATTCCTCCGCCAGAATTTTTTTATAAAGAATTTCTTTTGCGGATTTCGAGAAAAATGAGCTTTTGGTGAAATATTCAGTAAATGTACACTTCCTAAATACGTTGTATTAAAAATTCAACAGTCTTCTACTTTAATATGTTATATTTTATCTTAACAGCCTAGCATTCCGGAAAAAAATTATATGACCCCATTATCCCTTTTGGACTTGGAGTCACATATGACCCAAAGCTAATATAAGACAATTTATTCAAAAAATTCAAATATTTTGTAAGAGCTGCTGAATTTTCAATTTACTAGAACAATTAATTTTTTTAAATACACTTGCACCTTTGGATATTATATTTAAAGTGTCACATCCAAAAATTCAAGAAATTCAAGAGTTATTGAGCCAAGGTATTTCGTTTCATACTTCTCTGGCTTTAAGTTTTTTTGGATTATCCATTTGGTAGGGAGATTCTAAAAAGTTTAATACATTACTCTCATCGGTAGAATTTGTGAGTGGAAACGATTTAGAAGTCTGTTCTGTCTGGTGAGAAAACGATTCAACTTTACTTTTTTAATTTCTACACCATATTCCGTTTGTTCATTTAGTTGGATTATTTCATTTATTGGATTTCTTGAGGTACTCTGTGACTTTAATTACACTGTACAACAATTTCTAACGATTGATTCTGGTGGAGGAGACCAAAAAAAATATACGTGTGTCGGCGTTTTGAAAGATCACATCGGAATTTTATTTTAGAGCGGTTAAGGTTTCCCAGCTCTGGCCTGTTCTTGCAGCATATCGGTATAAAAACCTATGTTTTCTTTACATCTGAGGTATAGGGTATGTTCATCAACTTTGTAGAAAACATTATGGCAAATGCTTTTATAAACAGCGAGAGAGTCGGTCGTCTTTTAAATGAGCTCTGGTTTATTGCATATTTCAAATAAAAATTGTGTTTAAAAATATACTAAATATACACCAAAATCTTTTGAATTAAATTCTCCGTATTAAACTATATTTAAAAAATAAAAATAATTAAAAGAAGAAAGCTTAAAACAATAAAAAACTTTTTTTGTTTTAAAGTAAAATTTTTGAAAATCGGCATAAATATAAATAAACGTAAAAAACCGCCAAATAAATAAAACCAAACAAATAATAAAGAGCGAAACGAAAAATAAGAAAAACAACACTATAAAAAATCAAAACAAAATATACTCTAAACCACTCTTCAGAAATTATAAATAAAAACTACCAAGCAATAGCTTAAATAACAAAAGAAAACGCAATAAAAAAGTGCATCGATATTTAAAATAAAAAACAACAACAAAACTAATGTATAGACCACGGAGAAAACTTTTAAACAAAAAACTAAATAACAAATCCAACGACAATACAATCGAAGAAATAAACAATATGCAAGAGTTAAACGAAAACACAACAGAAACAACAACACCACCTAAAAATACTCCCGCACAAAAACATCTAAGAGAAGTATTGCAAAGCTCTCTTATAGGTAAAACACCTCGTCTAACAAATACAGAGTCACCTCTTAAGATCATTACGATGATGGATAGACGGTTTGATAAACTAACAGAGCAAATACAAGATATGATACAAAATAAATTTAAAGAATACAAAGAAGAACTTTTAAGTGAAATTGACAAGAGACTTAATTTAATACAAAGTGATTTACATGCAATAAGTAACAGAGTAACATTATTAGAAACCACTACAATTAATGCAATTAAAGAGAGTGTAACCAAACTAGAGTCAGAAACTTCTGAGTTTAAGAATATGAAAAATGAAATAATCGAACTAAAAAGAAGATTTTTAAAACAAGATAATTCAATAGTCGCCGGTGGTATACGAAAACGTGGTGTACCGTACTATGATAAAGAAAATTTGTTTGAAATTTTTAGTCATATTTGTAATTCTTTAAATATTGCAACGCCTCAAGTTGATAACATATATAGACTTCAAAAAATATACAAAGCTAACAAACAATATTCACCAAAAGATGAAGTTATTGTCGTAAAAATGCATTCGCCATATGAAAAAAATTTTCTTTTAAAAACAATTGCGAAATATAGACGTGATAATAAGACTGCGTTATGTCTCAAACATGCTGGTTTTGAAAGTGCCGAACCAATTTACGTCAACGAAAATTTAACGCCTCACAACCATAAAATATTTCAATCTGCATTAAAATTGAAGACAGACAAAATAATAAAAAGTGCATTCACTTTGCGTGGTCTTGTGTATATAAAAAAGCAAGACTGAAGATCCAATACAAATCGAATTTCTTGATGAACTACCACAGTTTTTTCGAGACTAAAATATCATCGTACATGAACTTTACTTTTATTATTTATATTAATGAACTTTTTATTAGTACCTTCTTAAATGTCCATATAAATAAATTTATCACAATTCTTTTCTTATATGTAATTAAACCAATAATTTTTACTGTTAATGCTGTCGTTGCCGTTAGGGTATTTATTTTCTTTTATCTAGTATATGACCTCAATAGGTGTTAATAGATTACATTCCAAGGACGTTACTGCCTCCATGGTTAAAATTCTTGGAAAACAGAGTAAAGAACTTAAAATATGCCATATAAATGCTCAAAGTCTTTTTAGTAAAATTGATGAATTCAGACATATCTTTGAAAACTCTGACTTAAATATCATATGTGTATCTGAAACATGGTTTTGTGATTCGATAACAGATGCTGTGGTCTCTATGAAAGGCTATAAATTATATAGAAATGACAGAGAAGATGGATATGGCGGCGCACTGTGGCTCAAATTTTGATTTCATTGGCCAAAAGTCAAATTTTTTTTTGTCATCGATTTTTAAAATTTTTACTCCTTTTTGTAGCTTATATATCCAGATTAAGGTAGCCAAAAAATTAGGTTAAACTATTGATAATTGTGGGCGTGGCATGCTGTCAAACTCAACTGTTTTTTTTAATTCAGCAAAAGGTGTTTTTTTTTTTGTTTTTTATCAAAAATAAATGGTTACTACTCGCAAGCTATCATCGATATTGGCCTGCGGTCTTTTTTATAATGTTAGTAGGATTATAGTCTTTAGTTTTTGTAAGTAGTCACAGTTCTAACGTTTGATATTAGGGGCGTTATGAAATATTTATGAAACCACTATATTTTTCTCAAATTTAAACTTTAGTGGAATAGAACTTCTAAAGGAAGTAAGGGAACAAGAAACGTATACCACGCGGAGAAAGGCGAATGTATCCTGTTTAACCCTATATATACTTTTGCACCCCCCACGAGCCCCCGGTAGAACACTTTTTTCATTTTAATGAAATTACTCTAAAAAAATTACTCTAAAAAAAATTTTGTTTTTTTACTTTAGACTACGTAAAAGTAAAATAATTAAATAAAATACCTGCGAAAGGGTTTATTGGCTTTGTTTTGATCAGCAAAAAAATAAGTCATAAAATGATCACAATAGGTTCTACAGTAAACAAATGATCTCTTTCTTAATTTACCTGTTGTCAAATTTAAGGGTCAACCAAAGTCATAAACAATTTTATAAGTTTGTCAATAATCGCGGCACTAAACCACTAAAGATAAAAAACCACCCCATATTGGCGAGAAACTAATTAGTTTTACCTGATATTGAAGTCTGGATAACAAGTGCAGTTTTGTTCAATTTAAGTACTACCTGCTATAAAATTAAAGATCAATGTGTGAATAACATGTACCTAAAAATGTATAAAATGACGGATTCTATAAGGGATTACTCAATAATAAGTTAATACTTCAAGTGTACGGACGTATATTCGCAAGTGATAAAAAGTGATAAAAAAGTGATAACAGACGCAAATAAAAATATTGAGAAAAATATGGAGAACTTTAGTTATAAAGAACTGGCCGAAGAGTATTTTCGAAACAAAAACCAGGAAGATGTTCTTAGTTACGTTAAAATAAAATTAAACTTAAATTCGTCTAGTACCGAAATACAAGAGCAATTATCTAATTTCGTCAAAGTACTAAAAAAACGATTGAAAGAAGTTAACTACTGTAAACAAAAGTTTTATAATAAAAGTGCAAACTGGTTAGAAGGCCAACTTAATGTTGGTGGAGAAACAGCAAAGCTAGATAAGGCTGGAAGACCACGCAAATCATTGGACAACTGCAGCGATAGATCTAAGAGGCGGAAACTTAAAAATTTTAACGAGGAAATTGGTTCTACAAATATAAAAGAATCTTTTCTACATCAATTACGAGCACAAAACCAATTAACAAACGTGGATATCATTGAAAAAACTTGTAATGCTAGTCCAGTGAGAACAAAGCGAATTCTTAAAAGTATACCAACTCCGAGCGATGCAAAACAGTTCACAAATGAGGAGGCATTAGCATTATTTCTGGATTTGAAATTAACAGAACACCAATATATTCAGCTCAGATTGCGTGCGATTGAAAAAGGCTCAAATATGTATCCAGCATATCATCACATAACAGCTGCTAAAATAGACTGTTTGCCATCAAAGGACACTATTACAATCACACCAATTTCGGCAGAAGTACAACTACAATCTTTACTTGATCACACAGCCAAACGCTTGCTACAATCAATAACAGGAACTGAGTTAAAGAAATATGGAAACACAAAGTTAATTCTATTTTGTAAATGGGGATGTGATGGTTCTTCGGGACAAAAACAATACAAACAAGTTGTATGTGAAAATATTTCGGACTCAGATATGTTCATGGTATCATTTGTACCATTGCGATTGAAAAAGATTTTGGAAGATTCGGAGCCTTCGAGTAGTACAACGCAAACAATGGATATTTGGAAAAATGAGACACCATCTTCTACGAAATACTGCAGGCCAATCAAATTTGAATTCAAAAAAGAAAGTCATGATGCCATTAACAAAGAAGTTAGTGATATCAAGGCCCAAATAGCAACACTACAGCCATTACAATTACAGTTAGATGGGCAGCAAATTGAAGTAAGCTACCAATTAGTGCTGACAATGATAGATGGAAAAGTAGGTCAGGCTTTGACTAACACGAAGGCTGCATCCAGCTGCATTATATGCCAAGCAACATCAAGCCAATTAAACCAAGTCCCGACAAAATCATTCGATAATACCGATGCCTTCGAATTTGGATTATCACCACTACATGCAAGAATACGACTTATGGAACACATACTAAAAATCAGTTATGATTTGGATTTCGGGCCTTCAGGATCAATAAGAAACAACGAAACCAACAAAGAGTTAAGAAGTTCAAAAAAGAAACATGTTCAAGATGAATATCGCAAATTTGGATTGATTATAGATCAGCCAAAACAAGGGTCAGGCAATACAAATGATGGCAATACCGCAAGAAGATTCTTTTCAGATCCAGAAACAGCATCTGAAATAACAGGAGTGGATTTAAACCTTATTTTCAGATTTAAAATAATCCTAGAAATACTTGCGTGCAATGAAGAAATTGACTCTAGAAAATTTGGAGATTATGCTAAGGAAACTGCAAAAATATATACAACCAACTACCCATGGAGAAATATGTCTGCAACAGTCCACAAAATCCTTTATCATGGAGAAGATGTCATTAAATATCATTTGGTGCCACTTGGAGATCTATCAGAGGAGGCTCAGGAAAAAAGGAACAAGGATTACAGATTTTATAGACAGCACAATACTAGAAAAATGTCACGAAATTCCACAAATGAAGATCTATTTAATATATTATTGGCAACGTCAGATCCGTTCATCTCCAGTATTCGAAATCAATGGAAAGTGGAACATCGGGATTTAGATGAAGAAGCCAAAAAACTACTAAAGAACAGAAATAGCACAGAACAAAATATGGAATATTTGCAATCAATATTTGAGTCTAATGAATAATAATTATAATTGCCTTTCATTGTTATTTAAGTACGAAAAACATAGTATTAGTAAAAAATAATAATAAACAGAACCTACCATTGTTACAAATGCTATTTAAATCTATTGCAGTTTTTATTCTTAAAAGGTTTCCCACATATGAATGCAATGTTTTAATAGATAAGAAAGATTCAAAAAATAAGAACCCATATTTTCATATCAAAATTAAAAAAAAAATTAGAATCATTGCGCTAATGTTTAGCAGATTTATTTAGCTAGTGTAACAAATTAGGCAGCAAACACTAATAAATTTTTCTGTAGTAATAATAATATTCCTTGAGTGTAAGGAAATTGCAAATTTGATAGCAAACATTTTTAATTTTTTAGTAATACTAGTTAAATTTCTAGTGAATTTTACTATTTTGTTGCGTGTAAAAATTTTTTTGAGTGTAAAAATTTTTTTGAGTGTAAGCATTAAAAAAATTTCATTATTACAAAAAATGTTTATAATAATTATTTAACTCCAAATATGACACTTTCTAATAAATAAAAATAAATAAAAAAAAACATATATCACGCTAAAAGTTAAAAAAAATCAAAAGTTAAACTTTGACCTAGAATTCCTTAAAAAGTACTCAATCAATTTAAATGAAATTCACACTGAGTCAAGATCAACTATCTATCTATCTACTAAAAAAAACAGTACTAAAATATTTTGATCGGTTCAAAAGTTACAGAATTTTGGCCAATGAAAAATGATTTTCAGCCACTGTGCGGCGTGGCGATCTATGTCAAACGTGGACTGGCTTGTAAAGTTAGAACCAGAAGTGGTGAAAACTCCAACGATAAAGTTGAATACATTTTTCTTGAAGCATGTAGTGACGGAAGAAAGTTACTGATTGGTAGTGTGTATCGGCCCAATAATAGAATTGATCTTACTAACTTTTACAAAACATTGGAAGATATAACTCCACTTTATAATGATGTAGTAATTGCAGGAGATTTTAATTCAAATCTACTAGCTGACACAAGTTTAATCATAAATATGAAATCTTTTGGTCTTAACCCAACTAATATAAATACTCCTACTCATTTCTCATCAACCACTAGCACACTAATTGATCTGTTTTTTGTGTCCAATGAATCAAACATTCTACTATATGATCAATTATCAGCATCGTGTTTTTCCAGACACGATCTTATTTTCTTGGCATACAACTCTCCACTCCAAATTCCTACTAACGAAATACATTTTCGTAATTTCAAACGCGCTAACCAATATATTTTAAGGGAAGAATATAACAAAATAGACTGGAGTTGTATATATAATATGTTATCGGTTCATGATCAATTAGCATTTTTGGAATATAACGTTTCAGATCTATACAACATAATTGTACCAATACAAACAAAGACAATAAGCAGCAAACAAAAACTTTGCTTTACTACACAGATTAAACGTCTTATAGAAGATCGCGATTATGCATACTCTCGTTGGAAGCGCTACAAAACAGTTGACTTGAATAACAGCTATCGAGCAGCCAGAAAGACCGTAACTAAAGCCATTAGACAAGCTAAGTCAACATATTACGCCGATAAGTTTGCGAATTCAGCCAACACACGTAAAACTTGGAGAACAATAAGAGAAATTGGAATAGTGAAACCAAAAACCAATGAAGAAACCTCAATTTCAGATCCAAATGCCATCAATGAAAATTTTATTAATATACCGATGCAACAGGCGAATCACTCTTACTACAGTAACTTGCAGGATGAACTCCTACCAGAAAATCAATTCAGTTTCGATTGTATTAGTCAGTATGATGTACTCATGAGCTGCTCATCCATCAAATCTAACGCAACAGGTGTTGACGGTATTCATCCCACTTTTTTAAAAATGCTCCTTCCATATATCTTACCGGTGATAACCCACATATTCAATAAAATAATCATGACGAGCACCTACCCCTACAGATGGAAACAGGCAAAAGTTCTTCCAATACCAAAATCGTCCTCCGAGTATCGACCAATTGCCATATTACCGTACCTGTTAAAGGCATTTGAAAAACTGCTACATAAGCAAATAACTAATTATATCAATGATAATAATCTTCTTACTTGTAAACAATCCGGTTTTCGTGCCAAGCATAGTTGTATTACAGCTCTTACTGATGTAGCTGAAGATCTTAGAAAAGAACTAGATGATGGCTGTATGGCAATGCTAGTCTTATTAGACCACTCAATGGCTTTTGACACAGTTGATCACACTATTCTGATTCAAAAACTAGAGAAGATCATGCACTTTTCCCCATCGTCTTCCAAATTGATTTATTGATATCTTCATGGTCGAGTACAGTATGTAGAAATCAACTCATCAATAACTTCAAATTTCCTTCCCATCTCTAGAGGTGTACCGCAAGGTTCCATTCTTGGACCTCTTCTCTTTTCCATTTATGCAACTGATTTGCCAGACCAGCTGATGCACTGCAATATTAGAATGTATGCTGACGATGTTCAATTGTACATAAGCAGTAAAAAGGAGCAATTTGAAGAATGTACGCGAAAATTAAATGATGATTTAGAACGTGTTTCTTTTTGGGCATCTGTAAATGGCCTAAGTCTAAATCCAAAAAAAACAAAATGCATTTTACTACGTAAGCGAACGCAGAAAGTTGTCGAAATACCCAACATTTATATTAATAACCAAAAAATAGAAATAGTCAATAAAGCCAAAAATCTACGAGTAATTTTTAATAATACATTAACCTGGTCAGATCATTTTACAAACGCGTGTGGAAAAACCTTCTCGATGCTACGAACTCTGTGGCCAACTCAACATTGCACCCCTTTTAAAATCAGATTGCTGCCCGCGAAAACGTATTTAATACCTATTTTAATGTACGCCTGTGAAATTTTTTCAAGTTGTGATGCAAATAGCAAATCGAGACTAAACATAACGTATAATAATATTACAAGGTACGTTTTTGGCCTTAAGTTTTATGGTAACTATGAGCATATTACCCCCTATGCAAAGAAAATTTTTGACGTCCAGCTTGATGACCTGATGAAGATTAAAACTCTAATTTTTTTACACAAAATTATAAACACTCGTGAACCTCATCAATTGTATAATCGAATCACTTTCAGCCGACACAGTAGAAATAATACCATAATTCAAATAAGACATCATACGCTAATATCAAATTGGCAATTTTACATTAACGCAATTCGTCTTTGGAATATTATCCCACCAATTATTAGGGCAACCAGCAACGCGTTATACTTTAAGAAAAGAATTTTTGAGTATTACTCTTAATATTTTTACTTCAAAATTAAATCACACATTAATAAATTTTTTATTTTTTGTTTTTATTAATTGTTATTTAATAACTTTCCAATGTTTAATAACTGTTACATTGTATGACTCTATCTATCATGATATTTATAACATATGTTTAAAATTATCTTATACATATCATTATTTTATTTTTATTTTCCTCTATGTTTTTATTTTTATACTTCAAAAAAACTTACATTTAAAAATGTCTGTACTTCTACTACTTTAAGACTCATGTTTTGCTGTAGATGTTACCAAAATGAAATAAATAAATAAAAAAAAAAAAAATAAAAAAAAAAAAATATATTTTTGTGGAACATATTAACCCTCTAACTCCCCCTCATAACGGCATTTTTTGGCTTTATTCTAACAAATGGTAAAAAAAAACCCCGAAAAAGGGTAAGGGCGGTGATGAAATGTTCAACAAAAATGTTCACCATAAAATTGCACTAAATATATATCAGATCACTTTCAAATCACTTCCTTTTTCGCTCTTGGCAATTCGACACCATTATCGTACAATGTCCAACACAAATCTGTTATAAAAGACAAAATGCTCTTGCCGTTATATCGTTCTTCTATAGGAAGACAAACCTGATGAAAACGTTCACCATGTTCATCAGATTCCCTTGACAACTGATTTTCAAAAAAGTCCATATGTGAGTTCAAAAAGTGGATTTTTGTTGACATGTGGACCCCTAACTTTTCGAACTCTTCTAGCATGGCGTTCGTGTATGTTGGAGCAGAAGGAGATCGACATTTGCCAAGAACATTTGATATAACGTCTTGAATGCTTTTCCATGTAGTTAGTTCATTTGGGGAGAGAATACGATCGAATTCAGCATTTTGAATGAGCTTCCATATATCAGCCCCAACAAAAACACCTGTTGGATTGAAGACAAAATAAGTGCATTTTCAAAATGTAACCAAATTTTTTTTACTACAAGCTCTATTATACCTTCTTTAATCTTTGCTTCAGTAAGTTTCGGAAAAACTGACTTCAAAAACTGTAAAGCTGGCCCATTTTTTTAATTAAAGTTTTTACAAAGTTCTTCACCACACCAAGTTTTATATGTAGTGGTGGCAGAAGTATTTGTTCTGTTGGTATTAGGGGTGGCTGAATGATGTTGTGTTCGCCTAACTTCCAGTGAGCTCTTGACTCCCAACTCTTTTTGGCATACTGCTTGCCACGCCATCTAGTATCCCATTTGCATAAAAAGCATGGATACTTTACATATCCAGACTGCATCCCAGAGAGAAGGGCAACTACTTTTAAATCGCCATTTATGCTCCTCGTATTTCACTACGTCCAATATATATTTTATAGAATCATAATACTCTTTCATGTTGACAGCATATGCAATTGTAATTGGGGTTTTTGAGTTGTCGTAAAATAGAAGTACAGCTTTAAGACTTTTCTGTGAAGAGTCAATAAATTTACGCCAATCGGCTGGGTTGTACTGTATGTTCATTTCGTTCATTAAGCCTGCAATGTCGTTACAATCAACAAATGTGTTCGTTTCGTTTACTGTAAAGAATGGATGAAACGTATGCTGGCGCGTTCTGAAACAAAATACTTTCAATCCAGGCTCGAGCAAATGCAGGCTTTTCAAGTCGGCTGCTAATATTACTGCATTATTTCTTGATAGTCCCAATTTTCTCACCAAAGCATTTAAATGCTCTTGTGACATTAATTTGTTCTAGATGTTGCTTCGAATTGTACAAAATTAGAAAGGATGGTTTCGGTTTCGGCTCTTGTATCAGATTCCCAAAGAAGACTTGGACTGCGAACAGGTAGTGCAGGTACCGGAAAAACATCCGAATGTGCTACTGGAAGCAAAGCCAGTCCAGTCCTCTTTTTTTCTTATTAAGTCCCTTATTTCTGCCGCTATTATAATTACACATGTACTGCAGCTTAAAATTATAGGAGCGTTATCGGAATTAATATACCGGAAGTAACAAAGTCAATCCAGTATTTTATTGGGATCACTGGGCATATAAATAAATGGAAAGATTTTTTTCTTTGTTACAGTTTAAAGATAAATATTTAAGAAAATTTTAAGATCTTCATCCGAAATTGTTTAAATTATTCAAATTTTGTAATTATTAAGAAGGTTTTCGAAACAGAGATAAATATTAAAATAATAATATTTTCTGCGAGCCCTTACATATTTAAAAGTCTAGTGTGAACAATGAAATTTCACCGAAAAAAAGGATCAAATAAAGAGGAATAATAATTTATAATAAATTTACATTATGAAATTTCAAATTTGACGTACTCTTAATTTGCAATCGTAGCCAAATTTAATATTTGGCAGTATATTTATATACTATTCTAGCGGAAAATAAAACCTTTTTGCTATTGAACTGACTGCTAATATCTATTTTAAATTGTTAATTTTGTTAACCTCTTGGAATATTTACAAATTTAACTAACAAAAAGCACTACTCTAATTTTTTTGTTTTCTCTAATTTCATAGTTTCCCTATAAGTACATTTCCTTAATTTTATCATTAAGAAAAAAAAAAAAACAAATTGACTTTCATTTTACTGATGTAGGTTTGTTACTTGTAGAAACTATCATACAATCATCATTATAAGGAATAAAATCCATTTACATTTTAAATCAGCTTACCAAACAGCTATAAAAGGCTAAGCCATTGTATGAGTGAATAAATGAATGAAACCCATTTAGAATTATTTATGAGTGCAAACTACAAAAACCGAGTGCAAATCTTAATAAGAAAATTCCCTTATTTGCCATTGAATACACATTTGCAATTTCATATAATATGAAAAACCTACGCACATACGCACAACCCACCCCCCAAAACAACACATACATTTATGTGTGCTGATTGTATTCTATTATCTAAACATATCCTAACAAATCCTTTTTATGACCACATTGTGTAGCATACATTCAGAACAAATTGAACTTACAGTTCCATTTCATTCAATGTTATTCAAGGTAAATACGAGTACATACTCGTAGAAACAGACATACAACAAATAGCGATTGGCACGCACATACAATGCCACGCATCATAAGTGCGTTCAATTACCTGTTACAGCCGTTAGATGAATTTCTATGGCCGGAACATGAGCCGCTAACATCATTTACTAGCTGTATTATTGTATGCCCCGGGATTTTGATAATATCATGCAGATAAAACAAGTGTTGAATAGGTTCATTTCTTCATTTATATGAATATTGTATTTTGCAAAAAAAAAAAAAAAATAAATAAATAAAAATCTCGCTTTGCACAGTGGTCTAACGGAATGTCAATGTTAAATGGTCAGTTGAAACAAATGTCATTTCCAACGCAAATTATTAGATATTATTCCAAAAATATTTTTGGCTTCAGCCGACTTGTAATTGTGGAATAGTTTACCAAATCTGAAACTTGCAAATATCCTGATATTATCAAATCTGCAATTCATCTAGCTCTTTATATGGTATCATCCCAGATAAAACAATGAAATTTGAAATACAAATTTGATAGGATGTCCTTATATCATCGATAACTATGTTGTTGCTTGCACTTCCTTTAAACAGCTGTAAAGTATTATTTTCTTTTTTTAGATCCTCCACACCAGTGTGCAAATGGTATATAAAATTTGCCATTCCGTTTGTAATAATTAGAAAAAAACTGGACTCTATAAGATATATTGATTTATAGCACGACAGATATTGCTTCGGAGATAATTAACGCACCATCAGTGTCTTGTGCGATTAGCAGCTCTAAAAATCTTAAAAATATCCATCACCTGACGGAATCATTCCAGCTGAATTGCAGCAGATATCGGACTATACTTCCCCGTGGTTATGTAGGCTTTACACTTGCTGTATTAAATTTGCATACATACTTATGAAGTGGAGGGAGACAAATGTGGTGTTTATTCCAAAAGCTGGAAAAAGCTCACACACTGCCCCGAAGGACTTCAGACTAACAAGTCTGTCATCGTTCTTACTGAAAACAATTGAGCGTTTGATAGACTCTTACTTACGTAGACTTATTGAACCTAAATTGCTGTCGGCAAGACAACATGTCTACAGTAAGGGAAAGTCAACCGAGATAGCTCTTCACGAGCTTATAGGCACCATCGAGAAATCGCCCTCGGTAGGGGGATACACCATGACAGTCTGTTTGGATATAGAAGGGCCTTTAACAACCCCAATATAGCGGCACTATCTAGTCTAGGAGTGAATTCTGTGATTATCTCATTCACTGGAAATCTGCTTGCCAACATGCGGATAACATCTAAATTGGGGATATCTCCAGTATCCCGATTTGTGAACAGGGCAACGCCAAAATAAGGCGTTATGTCACCACTTCTCTGGAACTTAGCCCAGAAGTCAATGTTAGTTCCGTTGGAGGGGGATGGCTGCAGCGTAGTCCCCTATGCTGATGACGTGGCCATAGCCGTAAATTGGAAGTTTCTAACTACACTTAGGGATATTCTGCAACGAGCTATGATGAGGCTATCTAGCTGGGCAAGTAGATGCTGTCTGGGGCTGAATCTGACCAAAACGGAACTTGTTTTTTCACGAGGAAGTATAAGATCCCTACCTTCGATCCTATTTTTCTCGACGGTACTGAAATCGCCATCTCTTATGAAGCCAAGTATGTTGGCATAATTTTGGACAGGAAGCTGAACTTCAGATGGAACTAAGAGGAGCGGGCGAAGAAGACGACTATAGCTTTATACCCCAGAAAAAAGGCCATGGTGAAGCGATGGTGCTTTAGTCCGGTGCTCCGCCCAATACTGCTATGCGAGGTCAACGTTTGGTGACCTCCTTTGGAGAATGGCTTCGATGTGCATCACTTCGTGCTACAAGTTAGGATACCAGTGGACATATTAAGGAAGCAGTAGTGCGCTACTATCACTCCCCCTTGGAAGATTTCGAAGGTAGTTGCTGTTATCACTGGGCACTGTCTCTAGAGAAATTCGCTGAATGTCTCAGGGTCTCATTTTTATCATATCTGCATGGATATGGAGGTGATGGAGAGTATAGAACATTTCCTTTGCTATTGTCCGGCGCTCTTCATAACAATGCATTGGGATCATCGATTCTTCACGATCTCTATAATCTCTCAAATGAGGAAATTTCACATCTCAGGGGCTTCATCAGGAGCCCGAACTGTCCTGTGGTATCACTCCAGACCCCAGAGTCTAGGTGTGCTTATTCTAGGATAGCAGCCACTTCCAACCCAAACCTAACCTAAGGGGATTGGACTCAATGCTGTTTACAAGTACCGGATTTATTTTGTACACCTTTTGCTTACATAACCTCATCAAATAAAGACTGGTGCAGTCAGGTCAGGTAAACTTGGGGGCCACCAGAAAGTGGAGTTTCTGGATATTAATTTGTTTGGGAATTTTCGTTGGATCTGACAATATCTGCAGTTGCTCTTACAGGCACCAAATGCTGTTGAAACGGATATATCTTCGGCGCAGTTCTGGGTAAAAAACTGCTTCATCATCTTTAAACAATGTTTCCCAATGACAGTCACGATTACACCGTTTTCTTAGAAAGAGAAACTGCGCACCACACAGTAATTCGTTCTGGGTGTAGTTTCTTCTCATGGAGTATTCGTGGATTAGATTCACTCCACATACGACAATTTTGCTTGTTTTTATTGCGCCTCATCAGACATAAACAAGTAATTTATCAAGCTGTTGTCCTTTTCGGCCATTCCGATAATTTTTTGGCAAAATTTCGGGCGAGTAGGCAAATTCAGAGTACTTTGTAGGTTAGCAAGTTTAAGTCATCACGAATTATCTGTTGTTTACTCTACTCGGGGGAGTACCGTCAAACACCCGCCCAAATTCCATTCGGTTGGTAATGAAGGACTGCAAAGCATGGTACCGCTGTACTATCCAAATCCTCTTTTCAGTATCCCAAGCACCGGTTTCAATAAATCTAAATAGTAATCTGCAAATAAAAATGAAACCGATTACTCATACATAAAAAAAATTATTACGTTTTGTTTCTGTAGTACGATTAGTCCGTCACACTGTATTTTATGGTTAACTGTGCCTTGGAGTGATCGAGAAGCACCAAGAAGTTAATCATCTTGATCATGCCTTACACTCTCCGATACATCAACTAAATCAGTAAAATAGCTGTGATTAGGTCGAAAACCTCAGTGTCTGTCAGACATTAAGTGATATTCATAAACGTGAACAATTTTTGGTCTTTTATGAAGGGATCTTAAAAGTTTTTCTACTCTAATAATAGGAAAATAATGCAACTTTTCAGATAGAATTTAATTCTTTCTATAAAGAAGCCATCATTATATTGATATTAAAAAATTAGTGGCTAAATACTGGTCAAAGAAGAAAGTAAGTAAACTTTAAATTTTAATTGGATTAAAATTTGAATGTTAAATATTGGCAACTGTACCGCATCCAACAGTTGTTAAGACATAGTTGGAGGATACCAAAGATACGGCATAGCCGAACTTAACAATATTTATTGTTTTCAATAACATTTTGTGGAGTCTTTTATAAACATTAACTAATTCTAGCGAGTTTTCTGTCGAACCACTGTGTAACATAATATGCCATGCAGCATATAATATTCTACCTAGATGTGAGCTGGTAGATATGGTGTAGAGTTAATATAACACATATAAAGTTTTTTTTTTGTTTTTATTTTGTTTCCAGTTTACTACTAAACCTTTAGTATGGTTTAGTGTTTTGTTAGTTCATGTAACAGCATGTGAAAACCATTTATCTCAATGTTTTTGAATATTTTAGAAGATTTGCGCGATGTGTGTTTCAAAATGAAAATGTGCGTACATAATGGCGAACGAACACATACATATATAGTCAGTGTTAAAAAGTAGAAATCTTTGCGTTGGCACGCATTTGTTATAAACATAAATGAGCTTAAAAATGAACCCCCGCAGGATAAGACACTTGTTATTTTCTTCGTTTTCTTCCTCTTTTTTTTTTGTTTTGTTTTTGTTATAAATATGCTATCACTAACACTTTCAATTTAACTATTCCTCATCTACTTGATGCCGCATTATAGAATATTCACATATTCATATCAATGTAGAGGAGTACTTGGATGAATCAGGGATTCGAATAAATGAATGAATGTTGTAAGCGTATAACAGTATGCATACGTGTAGAGTAGCATTGTAGTCTTATCTGGTATATATGTAAGTATATATTTATATATACAATCGAGAACATTATACAAATGATATGACATTAGTTAGATAAGCATAAGTGCAAATTGGCTTACAAATTGGGATTTGTTTGTTGTATTCATTCTATACACCACTCACAAGTATGTATGAGCATGGGCATAGCTTAAAAGAATGAAAACGTACGGTAATAAATTTATTAAAAATTTAAGATGATTTAAAAGTATAAAAGAACAATATGATAAATAGCGACAAACATTGAATAAACATTGGCGATCGCACCTTCTACGTCAATGAAAACTTGACCACCACTAATCATAAAATACTTCGATCTGCAATTGAATTTAAAAAGAAAGGGCTGATAAAAACAGCATACACTACTCGAGGCTTAGTATATATTAGATTCAATGGTAATGACGAACCAGTTAGAGTTGAGACTATCGAAGGACTAAACAATTTATTTCCTGATGGATGTTTTCCTGCCACCAACTGATGATTTGGTAATGGTTTCAATAATAAATTGGTATTTCTGTCTTCATTTATTAATTCTTCTATTAGTATTATTTTTACTATTTTTTATATACGTAACAAATTTGATATATTTTTTAGATTTTCTAACACTTTTTGTAAATTTCTTCCTTCTTTATCCTTGCGTTGCTTTTTTAATCCTTCATAATGATTTTGAACGGCGATAGTTTATCTTTCAGTTCCAAAGACGTAACTTATAATCTTATTCGTATTTTATGCAAACAGAGATCAGGTTTAAATATATGCCATATTAATGCGCAGAGTCTTAATAATAAGATTGATGAATTTAGGTTTATCTTTGAGAACTCAGGTGTTGATATAATATGTGTTTCGGAGACATGGTTCAATGAAAAAGTTGATGATAAAATGATTGGATTAACCGGATTCAAAATTTTTCGCTGTGATAGGAATACTCGTTGTGGTGGTGTAGCTATTTTTGTCAGAAAAGGCATTATGTGTAAATTTCATAGCAAATCTAAACCTCATGAAAAGGTTGAACATATATTTGTTGAAGTTTCGTCCCATGGAAAACAATTACTTGTTGGATGTGTTTATAGACCTAATAAAAGAATAGACCTTGATGTTTTTCAAAATATACTCGAAACTATAACTCTCAATTATGAAGATATTTTAATATGTGGGGATTTTAATTCAAACGTTATCAATGAGACTATTTTACTTGACATAATGCAATCAATTGGCCTTTCTCCAACTAACATTACAGTTCCAACTCATTTTACAGCTACAAGTAACTCGTTACTTGATCTTTTCTTTGTCAGTAGCAAAAAGAAAGTCTTACTCTATGATCAGCTCTCAGCACCTTGTTTTTCAAAGCACGACTTAATTTTTCTATCATTTGACTTTAAAATGCAAGTGGTGGATGACGTTGTTACTTATTATGATTTTAAACAAATGGATCGAAACGCGATGTTATTCGAATTATCTAAAATCGATTGGGACTCCATTTACTACATGCCTTCGGTTGACAATCAGGTCAGTTTTTTAGAACAAAATTTGGCACATGTGTTCCACAAATCTGTACCTTTAAAAACAACAAAATACAATTACAAAAATAAACCCTGGTTCAATCAACAGATTAAGAATAAAATCTGTGAAAGGGACAAAGCTTTTAAAAGTTGGAAACTGTTTAAAACAGATAATTTATATGACGAATATTCCAAAGCTAGAAAACAAGTAAATAAAATGATAAAAACTGCTAAATCTGCATACTACTCTAGCCTATTTATTTCTGCTGCACACTCTAAAAAAACGTGGAAACTCATACGAGAAATTGGTGTCGGCAAACCTAAGGAAATTGTCAATTCTGACATAAATGTTGATTCGCTTAACGAATCTTTTACAAATATCCCTGACATCCCCATAAACGATGGATATTATACCAGCAATACTGATATTAGTTCAACTTTATCGGAAAATGCTTTTTGTTTTCAATGCGTAAACCAACTGGAAGTACTTTCCACATGCCAAGCTGTGAAATCTAATGCTGTTGGTTCTGATAACATACATCCCAGATTCTTAAAGGAAATTATCCCTCAACTGCTACCTCAAATTACCCATATTTTTAACACTATTATCACAAAAAGTGTATTTCCTCAAAGTTGGAAAAATGCTAAAATTTTACCTATTCCTAAATCAAATAAAGAATATCGTCCCATTGCTATCCTACCATACTTGTCTAAAGTGCTTGAAAGGTTATTGCATCAGCAAATTGGAAAACATGTCAAGAATATGGGCCTACTCTCAGACAGACAATCAGGCTTTCGTCCTAAACATAGCTGCATAACTGCACTCATTGATGTGTCTGAAGATATTCGTGGGTATATTGATAGTGGTAACATTGCATTTCTAGTGCTCTTAGATCATTCGAAGGCATTTGATACTGTGAATCATGAAATACTCTGCATGAAGTTAAGAACTTTTTTTGGTTTCTCTCCTTCCGCAACTCGTCTTATATCGTCTTATTTAGAAAATCGACAACAATACGTTAACGCCAATAATAAAATATCAAATGTGCTTCCAGTAAAAAAAGGCGTTCCGCAAGGTTCGATTCTAGGACCACTTCTTTTCACTATATGTATAAATGATTTGCCTAGACAACTTTCGTATTGTAAAGTTCATATGTATGCTGATGATGTGCAACTTTATGTTTGTAGTCGTTTCGATGAACTAAATAACTGTGTTGCGAACGTAAATGTGGATCTTAATCGAATTTACTTATGGGCTCTGGCAAATGGGCTATGTCTCAATCCTTCAAAGTCTAAATGCATCGTTATTACTCGAAGATCAGTGCCTTCCCTTGTTATACCAGATATTATGCTTAACCGTCAAATTATTGAAATTACACAAAAAACCAAAAATCTTGGAATTATTTTCAATAAAACTCTCACCTGGTCTGATCATATAAATGTCGCTTCGGGAAAAACCTATTCAATGCTTCGATCATTGTGGAAAACTCAACATCTTACACCAGTCCATGTACGAGTTCTACTTGCAAAAACCTATCTAATTCCAACTTTGTTGTACGGATGTGAACTATTTGCTAGCTGTGATTCTATTAGCTCTAGGAAATTAACAACTACGTTTTATTCTATATTGAGATACGTCTACAATTTGAAAAGATCATCCCACATAACACCGTATGCACGAAAACTTTACGGTGTGAATTTTTGCGATCTCTTGAAGATACGATCATTGATACTGATGCATAAGATTATATTTACGCGTGAGCCTACATATCTTTTTAATCGAATATCCTTTTCTAATTCAAGAAGAAATAATTCTATAATTCAAATAAGACATAAAAGTTTGGTCTCTGAATGGCAGTTCTATATACACTGCATACGTCTTTGGAACTTGCTACCGCCAACATTACAATATTTAAGCAACGCAGGACATTTTAGGAAACAAGTTTTCCAATTTTTCAATACCATTTAAATATTGTTTAAACTTTGCTTTGTTTTGAATATATGTATTGAAAATAATTTTTGTTATCTTATTTTATTCAAATTATAAACTATGTTATATTTTCATTAAATACTGTATCACATTATACCGATCCTGTACTTTAATTATAAGACTCTTAGTCTTGTTGTGCAGGAAACCAAATAAATAAATAAATAAAATAAATAAATAAATAAATTGTTTTTCATACAAATATTGATTACCAAAAATGTAGATATAACCACAAATACGAGTGCTAAGATATAGTTTTTCTAGACCAACCACTTCATTTTATGTACAGTAAGATGCCCGGGAAATATATGGACTATGAAAAACTATTTTCCTTCTGTGCTTTTCGATTGAGGGTAAAAATAGGCCGAGATAAAAAAATACTAAAAGCTTTAACACGTTCGCCAATCAACGTCACAAATGTGAGTCCTTGTGTACAGTAATCTCTCAATTGACGTCATGTTTCGGAAATCGACGACTTTAATCGAAACGACATAATTCGAATTTAAAATTGCTCATAAGTTAACGGTCACTTAATAAGAAAACTTAAATATTAAACGATATTCAGAATTATATTGTAGAATTTTAAGCTATAAACATTTAATTCGTAGATGACTTGAAAAATGCGCAAATAAATTATTCGAAAAAATTGCAAATTAATAAAACAATTCAATTACAAATTAAATAAATATCAAAAGAAAACATATCGAAAAAAAAATCAACAATTCTATATTTCAAAAAATGCGTGCTGAAATATTAAATTCCTAAACAAAGTTTTTAACTTCTATATACTTATGTTCAGATAAAAAATAAAAAAAAAAATAAAAATTCAATATTTTGAAATACATATAGCTATACTTATATATGTATAATAAGTAAATGTAGTATTATAAATTATAATAGGCATTTCCGATGAAATTGTCTTAAAATTGCATCAAATCGTTTCAGAGGTAAGATAAACTTTTTCTGTTCATGCGAATTCTAGTAATATTTATTGTTTTGTCGATTCATCCTTTTCGTCATGTTTGCCAAATTTTTTAAACATTTACAAAGGCTTATGACAGTTTTGCTAACGGAGTTTGAGAAACCTCTCGACATGTTTCGATATCTAAAGTTTCTTCTGTACCATGTTGATTTTAAATATTTTTCAATGCAAATAGCTCCGATTTCGTTAACACTTCATCATCTAAATTTAAGTTTTCAACACCATTGGAACCTTCAATGTCAGAAAAACCTATTCCGTGTTTATATCGTTCAAATTTTCATAATTTTCGCCTTCAGTTGCGTATTCAGGCCATAAGTTTTTCCATGAATTTCTCATTGTCGACACAGATTTCAGTATTATCATTCATGTTATGATGGAGTGTCCCGGAGCATAATCAATTACAAGCTATGCTTTAAAAGACAAATTATTCCTTTCGCAATACTTCTTAACCTCAGAGCAGCAATGTGTCTTAAACCAATCGTTAAACAGTTTAGTAGTGATCCAGGCTTTTTTTAGACACCCAAATTATAGGAGGATTTTGTTTACAAACGTTTTTCATGGCTGTAGATGTTTCGGATTTATAAACTAATAAGAGCTTAAGTCAAAGTCTCCTTAATATTTTGCGGAAAATCAAAAATTGAATATACCTTTATTAATCGCAGAGTCAGATTTTAGACACACTTATCGCTTTTCTGTGAATAACTAACGTAGTTAGTCTAATATTTTTTTTTTTCACTTAAGTCTTTTATCTACAGTATTAGCATGTTTTTAATTTTTTCCATTACTATTGGCCTTTTTTTATTGGTGAATAGAACCAGCTCCAGGCGCTGTTGCAATTTTTTTGTTATTGTTCTTACTGTAGTCGGTGGAAGAGCCATGGTACTGGCATTTAATTAAAGCCTTCTCCATATTTACATAGCGGTGAAAAATTTATACTTTAATTTTAAAATAAATTACATTTCGCTTCTTTTTTATTTGACAAGCATGTACAGATTGAAAAATTACAGACATATAAAAACATGGAGTACGCCTGTTTTTACTTATAACTAATAAACAAATGAGGCGACGTAGATCGAATCTTTTAAATTTCTGGTAGATTGTGAAACATATTTGTAATAAATAAATAGTTATATAAATAATAAATTATTTTCTGGTATTTCCCGAACTTTTTGTAAGTGTGAAAACTGACAGCAAAAAAGATTTATATTGGCTTCATGTGATAAAACTCATGTTTTTGTTGTCAACTGAAAAAAAATTAAAATTATATTTTAAAATTTGAAGAAATCAAATTATTTAATTCCATTATTACCTCAGGTCACATATAAGTGACATGATGTTGCAAAATTCAGTAACTATATGGTAACGATAATGCAAAAAACTTTTTATGTCAATAATTAAGGCACTATTAAATAAGATTATTTGTAAAAAAAAAAAATTAAAATTAAGAACAGCTTAACATGGAAAATGTAAGGGGACTAAAGTCTACATATAGTCTGATTACTTCTAAGAAAACTTGAAAACAACAAAACAAACTAGGGGATTCCTGGTTTTATACTTGATATTTTATTTTTCCTATCTTTGCAAGAATTTAAATTTCTAGCATTTTGTTTAAATATTTCACTTACATAATATATTGACCTTTAAAATGGAAAATCGCCAAGAAATATCTATTCCAATAAGAAATTTGCTAACAAATATCCGAAAAGTGGAAAAAGTTATCCAGAAATTGCAAACACGGTAAAATTATAAAAAACTAAAAAAAGAAAAACTGTTAGATTCAATACCTATTAGCAGTCTTCTTGTAGAAGTAAGTATGACTCCGATAATAAATGCCCCAAAACTGGCGGAATACATTGAAAAATGTTCAAATAATAACTTTCATCTAAAAACTATTCAAATAGCTTTGCATGAGAATGGATTTAAGAGCTGCACGTAAAAAAACACTTATAACTGCAAAAAAAACACAAACCTAAGCCTTAAAGCTAAAACCCGTTTTAATAAGAATACGGACTTATGGAAATGTGTCTTATATTACCGCTGAAAGCGACACCCACTCGAATGTTTAGAGAAAACCCAACACAGCTTTAGATCCGAAGTATATTAACACAACATTAAAACATAGAGGTGGCAGTGTTATAAGTTGGAGAGCCATGGCATCAACTGGATATGGTAATTTGGTTTTTATTGAAGGCAAAATGGAATGCTACCTTTACAAGAATATTTGGGTAATTTTTGATACCATCTGTTAATAACCTGGGAAATCATTGTTTTTTCGGTGCACATTGTATGGGATTGGCTTATATATTATTCTTCAAGGAAACTCTATACCCCTCAGTAATCACCCAACTTAAATCCTTTAGAAACGTCCGTAATGTTTTGGAAGCAAAGTCAGAAAATACGCTAATAGCAGTCGTAAAAGCCTGAAAACTGATTTAAAGAGAGCTTAGGCAGAAATTACTCAAGAAATTACAGAAAATTTGATAGGACAAGTATTGATGCTTAAGGCCTGTAATCAATGCTCATGCTGAACTAACTGAATATTAAAAAATTGCAAGCTTTCTAAATAAAAAATTGCACAATTTAAATTTTACTAGCAGATTCCAGCGCTTGCAATTCGAGTACACTCTCTAGGCAACTTTATGTCTCAACTTAGCCGATTCAAAAACCAACACTTTTTTGGTTTATTATTATTGCGAATGTAGATAACAAACTCATTAACAAACACACTAACAAATTTAATAAACACACAAATAGCATATGTGTAATTTTATGTATGTGTCCGAAGCAACTTTAAATGAAATTTACTCAAAATAGAGAGAAAAATTTTAAAATCTGTAAATCTGGTGAACAGCTAAAAAGAAATACCTTTCAAATAATATAAGTTTAGTCAAAATCGGGATAAATCGGTAGAACAAAATATCGGTAGCAAGAAATTTCCAAGCCTATTAATATTATAGATACTTAAAATTTTACTCTATGTACACTTTTATCTTCCGATTTCAATACACTATAACACTATGTGGTTAGAGCATAACGACTTTATGCTGATGTTTGGAACTACCAAAAATATTTAACCTAGACCTATCTTTTCTTATACCGATCAACACAGAATCACTTTCTGCCCGTCTGTCCGTTTGTGTGCCCATTTAGTTATAAAATAAACGCTGTTAAAATTGGTGCAAATCGGTTCATGTTCAGGCCTAGTCTCCATACATACAAATAACCCCTATGAGATCAGCTTAAATTCCAATAATATGCAAATTATCATATAGATCTCCATCAAATTGGGTTTGTGTATGTTTATTACATCCATTTATCACTAGTTCAAAAAATTACTTTATAGGACAATTCTTAGTCATAGCGCCCAATATAAAACTGCTTCCTGATCTTCACATAAACATATCAAAAACAAAAATATTGCACAGATTTTTATCAAATTTAGGGTGCGTATGTTTCTGCAAAAAAGAAGTAACTTCACCAAATATGGTCAGGATCGATCCATTTTTTTGACCTAGTCCTCATATAAATATAGCATCCGATATGAACGTTTTCATATCCGAAGCCAAAAAAATTAATAACAATGCCAGTAAAATTTTTATTTATGCTTATTTTCTATATCAAATTAGTTGGACCTAAGACATACGCTCCTTAACTGCTTGGTATAGGGTATCGGTCTAGACCGACTGTAATTTTCTTACTTGTTTTTTTGTTTTCGTAAAATTTATGAATTATTATTTTATTTTTTTGTTATAAATAACAAAGTTATAACCACAAATTGTAAAATAGTAGGATGCATGCAGAGTTTAGTCCTTAACTGTGCCGTCTGTCCTAGAAAAAAATATGTTAAAAAAAACTCATGAGGCATACATATATGTGTCATAACTTTTTCGAATTTTAAGAAGTAAAATTTCTTTTATTCATACTTTTAAGCCTAACAAAGTCAAAAGTCTTCATCATCCTTCTGCCTATTGCTTCAACTCATGCTTAATCAACTATTTAACTCAACATTAGAAAGAAAAGAACATGAGAAATGTTCCCGTCTATGGGATGGTTGGCAAAACAAAAGAGCTTTTTTCACATTACGAGATTTGTAATTGATCAAAGCGATGTTAATGTAGAGAAAGCTATAAATTGGAAAAAAAAAACTCTGCTTGTTCGTTCTAACTCTCGTATGAAAAGAAAGAAAAAACATTCCTCATGTTCTTTTCTTTCTAATGTTGAGTTAAATAGTTGATTAAGCATGAGTTGAAGCAATAGGCAGAAGGATGCTGAAGATGAACAAGTCGCTTTGTTCGAAAGTAGCTACTCCATCTAGCGCTGTCTTCAATTTTTTCCAAATTTCTCTTACATTGCATAAAGTATTATCTTTTCTAGTATTAGAAAATGTATACATGATCTCGAACCGAACTATAAATAACAAATTATTGAAATATTTTAATTTTAAAAAATATATTCTTACAATTTAAAGCTTCAGTGACAAATTTGTTATATATTGACATTTTAAAAAGTTTTTTAAATGAACATTTATAGTCTTAACTTACCATGTTATAATAAATTGTTCGTCATGAAGCACTTCTCTTTAACACAATCAGGCTTTAATAAAAGATATATCGATATCCCAAATCCATTACTGCTTCAGCTATTTGGCGTTTTTTCAATATCTCTAAAATTTCTTAAACGTTGAAACAATTCTCTAAGTTATAAAACACAGATAAACATATTCGTTTGAGCTCAGCGAATTATTTACCATTTTTTTGCTTTTGTAAACATTTTTGGAATATTTAAAAATCATTTAAATTTTAGAATATAGAAAAATTTTGCAATTTAAATAAACAGAATCTTAGAGCGCTGAGCCAAAAGAGCAACTACTTGTGTACGTGAGATAGACGCAGGTTCAAACCTCACGGCCGCCCTAAGTAGAAAAATTTCATATAGAAACAATAATTTCAATTATAACATAACAATTCTGTGGTTTTCTGGAATAACCGCGTATGTCCATTTTTGTCAGTTCTGAGTTAACGATGCCAAATACATTAATTTTTAACGCTCTTTACATGTGTTAAATTAAAAAAAAAAATATTGATCATTTCTGAATTTTTTCTTTAAATAACGACGTAACTTAACTGTTTATTAAATTAATTTGCAGCACTATCGACGTTTGTCAACCTACGTTTGATCGCTGACAAATTATTTTCTCCGAAAACGACACATAGCGACATACGTTGTTATTAATGAAAAAAAAATAAAAAATAATTTTGGATTATTTTTCAGTTTATAACCACTTATAAAAACTTGCGTGTTTATTTCTGTTATTTGTTGTCACAATTATTCTTGATACGTTGTTATATTCTCATACTAAGTCCCGTTAACTTTTTGTTGACGAACAAAAAAATCCATTTTTCAAGCAACAACAACTTATGGCTACATGACTGGTTGCATTGGTAGTTTTCTTTTTCAAACAAAACGACGTTTGTCGACATAAGTTGTTTTATCTGACCACACTTTAAGTGTAATTTACATATTGTTTTTTTCGTCCTTCTCTAGGATCTATTCCTCTGAAGGTTTTTGACTCAAAATTTTATATAAAGTATCTATTGCCCATATCTACAGGACTATTAAATAAAAAGCTCTAAAAACTTTATATCGAGCCCATAATTTCAAATATAACGTTTTTTGGCTCCCCTGAACATTTGAATTTTATGACATACGCGGTTATTCTAGAAAACCACAGAATTATCATAATGTTCAATAAATCGCTGATGAAGGCTGAAACGCCAGAAACTGGTCCGATTAAGAATACAGTGCAGTTATGAATTTTTTTATATATATGCTTTTTTTCTTCTCTACCACGTACCATTGAAATACCATTGAAATACCATTAATTGCAATATGTCTAAAAAATGACGTCAAATCTAACACTATTAGAACTTTTTTTTCAAAATTTAACGTAAAATTTTGCAGAATCTAACAACTAAGAGAAGTAGATTCTATTTGAAATCAATAATGGACATAAGGCTTCTAGAATTCACTCTCTCAGAATTTGCTAAAATTTTGGCAATATTTTTTTATTTTGCTAAATTAAGATAAAATACAAGATTTAAAAGTAGAAAACTGATTAAGTTTTGATTCATTTTTGATGGATTTGTCTCGAAATCGGCAAAAAAAAATCCTTGTTAAAAGATTCTAGCGTACGGAATATATAATAATATATATAATAATATAACTTTAAACTGCTAGATCCATTTTTTAAAATTTTGTTTAAGAAAATTTTTTAAAATTTGAAAAAGGAATATTAAAAATTTTATCAAAAAAATACCCATTTTCTATCTCATTGCGCAATAGTTTAACAATGTGGAATAAAACAATACTTCATATATGAATACTTATAAGAATAGAGACCAAAAAAAAAACAAGTTAGAAAATTATAGTCGGTCTAGACCGACTATACGATACCCAATACCATGGTTTAGAGACTCTATCTCTTCTGTCCAACTAATTGGATATAGGAAATAAGCATAAACCAAATTTGAGTGGCATTATTATTAATTTTTTGGCTGCAATGTATGAAAAAGTTCATACCGGCTGCTATATTTATGTGGGGACTCGGTCGAAAAATGGACCGATCCTGACCATATTTGATAAAGGCACTGATATTTTGAAAAAATATATACAAACCGAATTTGATAAAAATCTGTGCAATATTTTTGTTTTTTGATAGATTTAAGTGAAGACCGGGAAGCAGCTCTATATGGGGCCTATGACTATGTCATAGGATCGAATTTCACCAATTTCAATAGCATTCAATTTTATGGCCGATGAAAGCTTATATACCAAATTTCATCAAAATATATTCATATTGGCGACCTGCAGTTTGATTAGAAGGTTTACATGGGCACACAGACGGACAGACGGACGGACATCGCATAATCGATTCAGAATGTGTTTTTGAGTCGATTGGTACAATAAAAGATGGGTCTAGGTCAAATATTTTTGGTAGCTAAAAACAGCCAGCACAAAGTCATTATATCCAAACCACATAGTGATATAGGGTTTAATAATCAATTTCTTAAAGTTGAAAAAAGTGCCGTCAAATTTCATGACCTAGTGCTTTTTGGCACAAAAGCATTTGCTATTTCTTGGCGAGTATTTATTAAATTTTTAAGTTATATAGCTTTTTGAAAAGATAATTTAATTCAGAAAGCGATTCATATAACTAATTGTCGAAAAAATTAAACTGTAGAACGAAATTTTTGTAAAATCGAAAAAAGCACTTGAAATTTTCAATCGATTTCCGCCGCGGCTTTTCTTTATCCGACTGTCCACAAACTTCACATTTATTAGTTAGGTAACAAACTGAACCCCGATACTCCACAAAATCACATTTTCTTTCTTAAGGACCACTCTAATGTACATATTGTAACCTATAAATATTTTTGGCTTTTTAGGTTTTACATATGAAATTTATCGGAGTACGTATCGTACCTCATTCCACAGCTGTTTGGCATAAAAATGCCAAATTCAATATCAACCTGCTCGAAATCGTGGCAATGATTTATTTTGTAAATGAGCGTGTTTTCAACAGACAGACGGACGCTTTATCAACTCGAGTTGTTATAAAGATCAATAATACATATACCTTCAGGGTATTTTTGATGCATTAGAAATGGAATGACTAATTGATAATCTATCCTACTTACATTGATGTGGATGGAAGTTAACATAAAAACCGCCCTCCAGATATAAGACTAAACATGAGCGTTTTTCAATTGGAAATATATTTTTGATTTAAAATTATCGTAACAAATCTCAAGTCCAGTTTCATGACATATATCTAAATCAAATTAGCTATTTAAGGCTCTGTCTAAGAATATCTACGTTTGTATTTCGTATGTGAAATTTTGATACTTTTATTCCTTATTTTTCTTTTTTTTTTTTTTTTTATTTGTTAACGACATTGATTTGTACTTTCTAAACAAATTTTTATTGATGCTTATTTTTTGCCAGCAATATTACATTTGATAATGTTTACTAGTGTTCTTTGTGGCTGATGCCTAAAAGTATGTTAAGAAATTTTATCAAACAAATTTTATTTTATTTCTATAAAAGCTAAAGGTCTCTCTCTCACCCTCTCTCGGACAAAACAATGTTATTAGTATGTGTGTCAGTGAGTGAGTGAGTAGTATTAACTGGTTTAGTATTTGTAACATCGTGTCTTAACGGGATTAAATAAACATGAAACTTGTTGAATATTTAATTTCAATGCAGATGCATGGATAATACAATAGTTATAGGGAAATGTGTGTGGGGACAAAAATAAAAATATGAAGAATAATATGTGTATTATTTGCCAAATAAATTCTACAATAGACTCTACAGACTTTTTAAGATAAACAAAATTAAAGAAAAAAATTTTCTTTCAATATTTTAACTTTTTTATTAATTTATATTAACTTTTGTTTACTTAAAATGGAAAATATCAAATTTAAAACAACATTTTCTCGTTATAAGTAATAAGTGACTTCTATACACCATCCCCGACATATTTTTGTATGTATATCGTAATTTTTTTATATTTACACAGTGGTGTAGAGGGTATATATCAGTTTGTCAATCCGTTTGTAAATCATCGATATAAATTCCGGAGACCCCATAAACTTTATATATTATTGATCCTTATAAAAGGAGAAGTTTATCTAACGATGTCAGTCTGTCTGTCTGTTGAAAACCTCTCCAATCTGCAATAGGCGGAGTAGGACGTACTACTTAGACTTAAAATGTTCGCCATTGCAGTTGGGTACTGCAGTTAGGTACTGCTTTTGGAGCCTCTAGGCGCAATAGGCCTAATCGAACATCTGCATATTTTATTTATTTATTCAGGTATTGTAATATAAAAGCCATTCAGGCCAAATAAATCTATATTACATAGTAATAATCCTGAGATCAAAAGATTTAAAAATATCTTAACATATTAACAAAAATATCAAATATCAGTACGGATCCACAGCCGTAACGCAAGATAAGAATCAGACAAAATAAAAGTCAATATTAGAATATAAATGCCCCAATTAGTGATAGCCATAAACAAGCAAATTCGTAATGAATTAGAAAATAATAAAAAAAAAATAAAAAAAACGAAGAAATAAACAATAGAAGTAGCTCAAATCTAGCTATGTATGTGTTAGCTGCAAAAATATTAAAACCAAACTAGCAAAGTGCTGAAGTAATTTTAAATTACTTTTTTTTTTTTTTTGCTGTACATCTAAACAACAATAAGTAAAAAAGTATGTATGCATCGCTAATAAACACACAAACAAAACTGTAATGGTATGTGTTTACATTTATGCATTTGATAATTGCTTTCAATTAAAAAAGCGTGAAAATACCTAAAATTTTTATTAATTTTCTTATTAATCTTAAACATCATTGTAAAAATCTAGCCATGATAATGTGAAATCTAGCCTTTTTTGTCTCTTAGTGTTAACAATATTGGTTATAATAATGTGTTCAAAACACGCATAGAAGGTATGTAAGATTTGAAACAGCCGAATTTAATACTCTTAATAGTTTGTCATTAATATTTTTCTGTATTTTTGAATCTTAGCTGGCAACAATGACATTTAATGAAACAATTTAAAACGGTAAATTAAATTTTTGCTGGTTGCAACTAGCTTCGATGGTTTGTTTTTAGTTAAAAAAGTCGTATTTCATAATTCTTTTTTGGAAATATGAATAATGTTTGATTATTTATTTCATACACACAAAAAATTTTCAATTAAAAATTTGAATAAATAAGTACGTGACAGCGAATCTCCGGAGGCGTTGTTGCTTTGCGGTGAACATCATAACCCGTTACCGGATGATGTAAAATAAAAAAATCGGAATGCATGTAAAAGGTGACATGTTTCCTGAGGTAGCGCCAAAATTCGATTTTTGCTATAAAATTTAATTATTAAAAAAAGGGTAAGAAAATGGAAAATAAAAAAACTGTTCGTGATTTTCGTGTAGATATAGGGTGCAAAATTTCAAAAGAATCGGTCAAGTAGATTTTGAGTTATGATGTTCACGGACTTCGAACATTTATTTGCGAGAAAATCGATTTAAAGTTTTTTTAAAAACTGATTTGTATACGATATACCGTATGAGGCCGGTCGCTGGAAACGCTCTATCGTCTTAAGTTTTGAAGTATTACCGGTCTAATTTAAATTGAAAAGAAGAATGATATAAGGCAATATTTTAAGACGGGCTGATGGCTTTCAATATTGCTCCCATGATTTGACAAAATCCGATGGAATTTTGTCCCATCATAATAGTACTTTTCGCGCTGCCATGGTATGGCTTGCAGGTCGGCAGACAGCACCGAATTACATCGAACTTTTGTAAATACAGAAAATTAATTTTGGAGGAATGTTTAATGGTCTAAGATGGATATTTCAACAAGAAAACACGCTTATCCATGTGCAAAACAGTGGTTTGGAGAAAACAAAGTGGATTTTATGAAGTGGTCACCTTTAAAATAAAAAAATATAAAAGTCTATATAGGTCTCTTACAAACAGACTTGTTGAAGTTGTTCACAATAATGGAGGACCTAAAAAATATTAACAATAAAGTAGATTTAAAAAGAAATTAAATCATTCCTTTTGTTATCTACTTTTAATGATCTTGGTGCCGCACTGTAAACATTCGAATAATAAAACAATTTAATTTTCCGTTTTGTTACGTTTTCATATCACTGTTGCCAAATAAGATTCAGAAACAAAAAAAAGGATAACAACCATCGAATAATAAAAAAATATGATACGTTCTTAGGTAGGGATATTTTGTTTTGAAAACTTTCTTTCTCGGCTTTAGGATGATAAAATATTTAAAATATTTTAAAATCACTATTAGAAAACGTCATTGCTAGCAGCATTCTGATAATATAACTTTAGTATCTAGTTGTCAATTCCAAATTTAAAAACATTATTTTTTTGAGCAATTACTATTTATGTCCCTCAATCAATTCGAGTAGTCGCCATTTAAATGTATATTATTTAAAAAAATGTTAATTATAAAACAGTTAAATTTGTTGAGAATAAAAAGTAGATACAAAAGTTCGGAATAAATTAAATTAAAGTAAAGGTTGAGAAATAGCTTTATATGGGGACTTTAATTAAAAATGGTCTACAGTATTTATTTCTCGATTACTGACACACATACACCAATTTTTATATGTATATGGTAATCTGTATCTTATGACCATTTTAGTCTGTCTGACAAGGGTTATTTGTATTTCAATAGCGTTAGGTCTATGGTTGATAAAAACTTATATACCAAATTTCAGCAAAATATATATCGACTCAAAAAGTGAGAAAACTTATTATAATTCTTACTCTAACGTTAAAACGTCTCACAGTGGCTGAAAATCGTTTTTCATTGGCCAAAATTCTGTAACTTTTAAACCGTTCAAAATATTTTAGTAATTTTTTTTAATGGATAGATATATATGTAGTTGGTCTTGACTCGGTTTAAATTTCATTCCTTTTCAAGGCATTTTGGGTCAAAATTGAACTTTTGATTTTTTTTTAACTTTTAGCGTGAAATATGACTTTCTTATTTTTTATTTTTTTTAAAAATTTCATGCTTGAATTTTAATAATCTATAATATTAATAGCCTAGGCGATTTCTTGTTACCGAAATTTTGTTCCACCATTTTATCCCGATTTTGAACGAACGCATATTATTTGAAACGTATTTCTTTTTAGCTGTTTTCCAGATTTCCAGATTTTTTAATTTTTTCCTTTATTTTGAGTAAATTGCATTTAAAGTTGCTGTTAACACATACATAAAATTATACATATACTTTGTGTGTATATACTAAATTTGTTAATGTATTTGTTAATGGGTAATAAAACACTACAAAAGTGTTGGTTTGTGAATTGGCTATGTTGAGAAATAACAATGCCAAGAAATTGCACTCGAATTTCGAATGCTGGAGTCTGCTAGTAATTATAAATACTTCTTCTAATAACGGCTTTTTTTGTAATGCTTACACTCAAAAAAATTTTTACACTCAAAGCAAATAGTAAAATCAACTTTAAATTTTGCTATTATTACTGAAAAATTAAAAATTTTACCTGTCAAATTTTCAAATTTGTTTACACTTAAAGAATATTTACACTTAAAAAAACGTTAGTAATATTATCTACAAGTTTTGCTGTTACTACACAAAAATTTATCATTTGAGCTGTCAAATTTGTTAACTGTAGGAAAATAAATCTGCTGAACATTAGCGCAATAATTCTGATTTTTTTTTTTTTTAATTTTAATTTGAAAATAACGGCTTTTATTATTTGGAAATGAAATATTTGGAAATGAATCTTTCTTATTTATTAAAAAAATTCATACATATGTGGGTAAAAAAAAACTTTTAAAAATAAAAACTGCAATAGATTTTAATAGCATTTGTAACAATGGGAGGTTCAGTTTATTCTGATTTTTTTTACTAATACTATGTTTTTCACAATTATAATTATTATTCATTTGATTCAGATATCGATTGGAAATATTCCATATTTTGTTTTGTGTTATTTCTGTTTTTTAGTCGTTCTTTGACTTCTTCGTCTAAATCCCGAAGTTCCACTTTCCATTGATTTCGAATACTGGAGATGCACGCATCTGACGTTGCCAATAATATATTAAATTGATCATCATTTGTGGAATTTCGTGAAATTTGTCTAGTATCTTCTGCATGATAAAGAATTTTGTAAACTATTGCAGACATATTTCTCCATGGGTACTTGGTTGTATATTTATTTATTTATTTATTTATTTATTTATATTAATTACAATACAAGGTAAATTTGTATTCTAATTTGGGTCCAGGGATAAGCCGGGTGACAAAGACCATTTGGCTGGTTTTTGCAGCGACAGACCAAAGCACGCTACCCAAGCACGCTACCTAGTCACCTACCGGGCCACTTTTTGTATATATTTTTGCAGTTTCCTTAGCATAATCTCCAAATTTTCTAGAGTGATTTTTTCATTGCACGCAAATACTTCTAGGATTATTTTAAATCTGAAAATAAGGTTTAAATCCACTCCTGTTACTTCAGATGCTGTTTTTGGATCTGAAAAGAATATTCTTGCGGTATTGGTATCATTTGTATTGCCTGTCCCTTATTTTGGCTGATCTATAATCAACCCAAATTTGCGACACACATCTAGAACATGGTTTTTGAACTTCTTAACTTCTTGAAGACCTGAAATACATAGCATAACTGATTTTTAGTATGTGTTTCATAAGTCGTATTCTTGAATGTAGTGGTGATAATTCAAATTCATATGCATCAGTAATATTTAATGATTTTGTCGGGACTTGGTTTATTTGGCTTGATGTTGCTTGGCATATGATGCAGCTGGATGCAGCCTTCGTGTTAGTCAAAGCGTAGCCTACTTTTCCATCTATCATTATCAGCATTAACTGTAATTGTAATGGCTGTAGTGTTGCAATTTAGCCCTGTTTTCAGTAACTTCTTTGTTAATGGCATCATGAGTTTTTTTAATTAAAATTTAGTTACAAATATATAAAAAGTGTGGTGTATTTTGTAAGCAGATGATTGAACAAATTGATCTATTATAAGCTATAAAATACATAAAGCCTAAATTTATCACACATTGTATACTTATATGGCTGCGGTCGTTGCGGGTGCAAAAGTGTATATGGGGTTAAAGAGGACACTTTCACCTTTCCGCGGGTGGTACACGATTCTTGTTCCCTTTTGTTCTATTCCACTAAAATTTAAATTTGACAAAAATATAGTAATTTAAAAAATATTTCCGAATATCCCTAATAGTAAGCGGTAGTGTGTGGCCACTTACAACAGCTAAAAACTGCAATCCTACCAACATTGTAAAAATTACCATAGGTCATTACCGATGATAAATTGCGAGTAGTAACCATTTATTTTTGATAAAAGACAAAAAAAAATCACATTTCTCTGAAATTAAAAAAAACAGTTTCACAGGATGCCACGCCCACAATTAGTAATAGCTTAACATAATTTTCTGGCTAACTTGATATGGATATACTCGTATTTGTAGCTAATGGCATTAAAATTGTAAAAGGCAAAGTTCCCAGCAAAAGTTTCATTGTGAACTTGGTATCAATGAACCAGTATTTTTAAATGGAGGAATAGCTCTAATTTACAAAAAATTATGTATTCTAGCTCTTCAGAAATTTATAGAAAAATACTATAGAGCAGACCAAATTATTTTATGTTCCGATTTGAAGATAAGAAGATAAAACAAATCAAATTTCAGCCAAAAGCAATCAAACCACCAAATAAATGTTCCCCGACTAAAACCTATTGACCTACATGAAAACCATTAACTGCCTAATATGCACAAAAAAATAAATAGGAACTTAGAACCTTTGAGACAAAGTAAATTTAAGAGTCTTTGGCTGAATTTCCAATATTATTCTTTGCTTCCTTTTTTTTAATTTGTCTTAAGGGGGCTAAGGTTTTAAAGCGTTTTTTTTTTTTTTTTTTTTACAACATGTCGAGAGTGTTGTGTCAAAATTTGAAGTAAATTGGAGCAAAGCTAATGGAGATTCTGCATTTCCAGCGACCGGACTTCATACGGTCTAACGTACATGTTAAAAACTTTAAATAAATTTTCTCGCAAACAACATTTTTGAAGTCCGTGAACATCATAACTTAAAATCTATTTGACCGATCCACATAAATTACCAGGTAATCACGAAGAGTTTTTTTTTTTTTTTTGTCGATTTTTTCCATTTTTTAGCAACAAAATTTTATAGCAAAAATCATTTTTTTCACTACAAAAAAAAAAAAAAAAAAAAAAAATTTTTAAACCCCTTCCTGATTACCTCGGGAAACATATCACTTTTAAAGCTCATTTAGATTTTTTTATTTCACATGATCCGGTATGGAGTTATAATGTTCAACGCAAAACAACTTTTTTTCGAGGCGCCTCCGGAGATTCGCTGTCAAATGTTATACGTGTATATGAAATAAATAATACATTATTCATATTTAAAAAAAAAAATGAAAATACAAATGTTTAAACGGAAAAGCATCTTCATAACTTTTTCTTAGTTTATATTTTTCCATTTCTCTCCCAGACATTATGGCCGGTATTTCTTATAACTGTGCTCGACTGTATATTAATAAACTATATGATTACTTATACGAAAATAAATAACTAAATGATGGTTTCTTCATTCAATACAATATTCGCGGTCAAGGTAAAATCCAAAATAAGGTCGAAAAAATATACTAATTTGGTAACACTGATGTTTATTGTTTACTATTATTTTTTTTTTGTTATTTTAAAAGTAATATAAATTTCTATTTATCTTAGATCACTAAAATTCAACTTAAAAAATTTTTTCAGCTCGAACACAACAATTTAAGCTTATTAAAGATGTTATAGTTAATATGACAACTATCAGAATTGTTGTATGTTGTATATAATGCAATCTCTTTTATGTATTCTCATAATTTCCGTTAATTTCAAAAGATCAATGGAAAGCTTTTACAAAAAGCTTATAACGAAAAGCTTTTAAACTTTCAGTTAAAAAGAAAGATTTTGATAAGAGAAGAGAAAAAGATCAATAAACTTCAAAATTTGTATGTGTGGTGAAAAGCTTAATAAAAAGAGAGAAAAAAGCTTCGCTATGTTGATAAAGGCTTATGACTCTTAACAATAGTACACAAAATTATTTGAATTTTATAAATATTTTTAAAATTTTTTGTACTTGGGGAAAATTTCAAAAGTGAAAATTAAAAAATTATTTAAATTCCTAATTTGAAATATTCAATTTATTTAAATATAAATGACACATCAGTCAAAGGTATGAAAACTGGTGTTATTTAGGTTATAAAGTTTCTAGCATAGCATAACTCTGTCTTGGATAGCATAAGAATGGAGTGCTATGTTACACTCTCTAGCTATGTCTACTTCAAACTATGATTACTGCCAATCTCAGAATCACTTTCCAAAACCATTTTTGGATGTTCGTCGGTTCAACAATTGAGAGCAAATGCCGTAAGTTTTAAATGATGCTAACACACTCAGGCACGTGCCTATTTATCGACTATTTAAATTCGCTGAATCTACCTACTCCCCATATGAAATTCCAACACAAAACAATTATATTATAAAATATTATCATATATTATAAATTTCGATACCTGTAGCTGCACAGCTGTTTGAATTTTCCGGTAACAGTGTACATATATTTGCTATAAGAGCTCTTATTTTTTCACTTTATTTATTCTGAAAGAAAAAAGAGCAAATATATATAATATAAAATGAGTTACGAACAACAAAAATCAAATAAAAATGCTTCAAACAAAGAAAATGAAAACAGAAAAACAAAAGAAGAAAATTTGTGTTTGTTAGCAGACTGCACGCAGCCCACTCGATAAATGAAAAAAAAAAGAAATGAAGGAAAAAATTCAGGAAAATCATATAAAAATAAAGAAAGACATAGAATAAAAATGCAAAGAGAAAAATGCTATGCGTTCACTCTCAGAGCTATTTCCCACACACTCAGTCAGAAACAAAGAAAATTTTGTTGATTTTATTCTTTTGTTAAGAAAAACGAATAAGATTTTTTTTGGAAAAACAAATTTTAAAAAAATAAAAACCATCATTGGAATTGGAGGCCACAAATATATTGTAAATAAGGAATTTTTTCTGGCTAACATATATTTATTTTCTTTTTTCTTTTTTAAATAAACTTTAGCAGGAGGAACATTCGGAATATACTAAAAGGCAGAACTTCGCAATAACCCATTCATTTCTCTAATAGATTTGTATCTTTTTTGAGTAATAGTTTGCTAATGGCACAAGTTTGGTCGGAATTCTTAGAAATTTCAAGAATGTAATGTCCTCTATTTGCAATTTTAGAACATATAAATTTGTACCATATGTTCGAAAAATAATTTTTCTAAATTCATGTCAAACTTGCATTGAGTGCATTTTTTCATATATTTGTATAGAAACTGGTTGATATTTTTCGAGTTGTTTTCGCCCACAGCTCTATTTGAATCGAAATGGCTTATTTTTTAAATATATCATCTATGAATATGGCCAATTATTTGCATTGAAAAAAATACGTACAATACAAAAATTAATTTTTTTTATTTTTGTTTTGAAAAACTGATCTTTTTCGAGTAGTAGTTCGCCCACACCTTTCATCCGAGTATTTCAATATTTTAGGAAACTAATCTGTTGCTATGAGAGACAATATTTTTTTATTAATTTTACCATGTATTTATGGAATCTGTTTTGTAAAATGATGTCAAACTTCCATGGAGTTCATACATTTCTGAGGAAGTGGTCGACCTTTTTCGATTAGTCGTTCGGTTTTACTATACTGTCCTAGTACTGACAACATGACTTGGAATTTCTCACTGTGTAATTGATAATTAGAAGCTTTGACGGCCTTGATCCACTATTCATGAACTTACCGTTTTATTTTTATTCTTACTATATTCAAAAATCATTATATGTCTATGGATTATTGAGAACCACCATAACCCGAAATTGCCATAAGTGACATAAAGCTCGATTTTTGGTTTTGATCAAAATCGACAATCTACAATCACATACATCATCTACGGTGCACTGTGGCTTAAATTTTGATTTGATTGACCAAAAGTCTCATATTTTTTGTCACCGATTTTTAAAATTTTAACGCCATTGTGTAGCTAATATGTCCAGGTTAAGGTAGCCAAAACTATTGCTAATTATGGGCGTGGCATGCTATCAAACTCAACTGTTAGTCTCAGAAAAAGTAGATTTTTTGTTTTTTATCAAAAATAAATTGTTACTACTCGCAAGTTATCATCGATAATGACCTGCGGTCCTTTTTACAAGGTTGGTAGGACTGCAGTCTACAGTTGTTGTAAGTGGTCACAACCCAACCGTTTAATATTAGGGGTGTTCTGAAATATTTATTAAACTACTATATTTGTGTCAAATGTCAAGTTTAGTGGAACAGAACTTCTAGGGAACAAAAGGGAACAAAAAACGTATACCACCCAGAGAAAGATGAAAGTGTCCTCTTTAACTTTATGTATACTTCTGAACCCTTTGACAATCCGCGGGTGAAACACTTTTTTCATTTTAATGAATGTACTCAAAAAAATTCAAGTTACGGTAATTTATAGCTTATAATAAGTAGTCATTATTTGCTATATTACCAGTAATGATATTTGCTTACAAAATACACCACCCTTTTGATATATTTGGTAGTAAGAATATCATTCCACAGAGGAAATAATTCATATCTAACCTGGGTTTTTATTATTGTACCTTTTTATACCTTTTTATTTTACCTAACGATGCAATAATGCAAGTTGTAAAGAAACCACACTCAGGTAATTGATTTGTGTAGTGGGTTTTTTATGTATCATTTTAGGTAGTAATGCACTAAAACCATTTTCTAACATTTTTATTTTTCCTAGAAAAATGAAAAGGCTTATAAGAAAGTGACATTTGAATACAAACTTAATTGCTATAATATATTTCAGTAATAACAGTCGCAAATAAAAATATTCAGAAAAATATGGAGAGCTTCAGTTACTGGCCGAAGAGTTAATACAAAATTAAACTTAAATTCGTGTAGCATCGTAATACAAGAGCATTTATCTAATTTCGTCAAAGCACTAAAAAAAAACGCTACAAAGAAGTTAGCTACAATAAACAAAACTTTTATATAAAAAGTGCAAACCAACTTACTGTCCCTTCAGGAATAACAAAGCAAGATAAGGCTGGAAGACCACGCAAATCATTGGATAACTGCAAATTGGATGCATAAATATAAAAGAATCTTTCCTGCATCAATTACGATCACAGAAACAATTGACCAAGGTGGATATTATTAAAAAAGTTTTTAAAGCTAGTCCAGTGAGAACAAAACGGATTCTTAAAAGTACACCAACACCGAGCGATGCACAACAGTTCACAAATGAGGAGGATTTTAAATTAACAAAACAGCAATATATTTAGCTCAAATTGCGTGCAATTGAAAAAGGCTCAAATATGTATCCAGCATATAATCACATAACCTTATTCTCAGATTTAAGACAATTTTGGAGATTATGCTAAGGAAACTGCAAAAATATATACAATAAAATACAAATGGAGAAATATGTCTGCAACAGTTCACAAAATCGTTTATTATGGAGAAGATATCACTGGGAGATCTATTAGAGGAGGCTCAGAAAGAAGGAAATAAGGATTACAGATTTCATAGGGAGCACAATACTAGAAAAATTTCACGAAATTCTACAAATGAAGATCTATTTAATACAGGTATATTATTGGCAACGTCAGACTCGAAATCAGTGGAATGTGGAACATCGGGATTTAAATGAAGAAGTCAAATTTACAAAATTCCTGGTTTTGCTAATGTGCACCGTTGTAGGGAAGATGTATAAGGTAGTACATCGTTGTATATAATAAAAACTTACATTATATTGTTGAAATTTACAGGAGTGAGAGGTATGTTGAACTTATAGCACTTACATTGTGTAATTTTAAAATTGATAACAAGCCTTTAAAAATAATTTCTTTTTATTGATCACAAAAATGCAATCTTAATGATTTTATAAATATATTTGAAGCTATCTTAAACGATCATGCCCGAAACCCAATAATTATAGTTGGTGATTCAAACATTGATGTTTACCAAAGTCCTCATTATATAGAATGGTCCTCAATGTTGGAAAATTATGACTGTACTAATGCCCATAATCTGATTACAAGACCTACCAGTAAAACCTGCATAGATCCTGTTTTTAGTTACTTTTCTGAGAGTATTTACATTGATTCGATTGAATGTAACTTATCAGATCACAATATGCTCTGCTGTAAAATTAAAAGTAATTTCAAAATAAATAAATATATAGAAATCGAAAAAGCACATTGCGATTATGAAAAGGCCAGAGATTATTTCAAAAAAAAAAATTACCCGTTAATTTTTCTTTATGGAATGCTTCAAGCTTGACAAGTTGTTTGATTTCTTGTATGAAAGCTGCAATAAACCATTCAACTATAATTAAAATCTCTAAAATACAGTCTAGTTTTTAATTAACCCCTTGGATTAACAAAAATCTTCAAGAGTTAATCATATTAAAACAAAAGCTTTTAAAAAAAATAAGTAGGTCGAAAATTAATCATAATAGGGATGAAGTGTTAAAAAGAATCAGTAGAGTAATTAAAATTGCTACTAAGAAATGTAGAGATAACTTTTATATTGAGAGCTTAAATAAAGTAGAAAATGATCGTAAGAAATGTTGGAAATTTATAATTAATACTCTTGGTCGATCAAAAATCAGCGAAATAAGCCTAAAGGATCTAGATGGTACTTTAATCTCGAATGAACAAGTGAAAGTGGATTGTTTGAACAAGTATTTTCTAAAGTCTGTAGCAGACCTTAAGCAAAAAATTTTAATTTGTCCGAGTTATACCGTAAATTCGCTTCAGACACTTTCTCAAACAAATCACCTTTTCAATCTTAACTATAGTAATTCAATTGATATCCTTGAAGTTATAACAAACATGAAAACTAATAAAAGCCCAGGTTATGACAATATATCATCAAAATTTATTAAGGAATGTCAGAAAAAAATAGCGCCAATTTTAGTTCATATTTTCAATTCTATTATCAATACTTCAGTATACCCAAATAGCTTAAAATTACATAGAATAGTTCCCATACCCAAAGAGGTTAATGCATCAACTGTTGATAAATTTCGACCAATTGCTGTTCTCTCTTCAGTTGATAAAATATTTGAAAAAATTATATACGACAAACTTTCATTGTACCTAGAAAAGAACAACTTATTGAATAACTACCAATTTGGTATTAGAAGAGGGTGTAGTACTGAAGATGCTGTCGTAAATGTTGTGACATGTATCTGCCAAGGTTTAGATGAGGGTTCTAGAGGAGTGGCTGGAATGTTTTTGATTTTACTAAGGCATTCGATCTTGTTGATCATCAAATATTGTTAGATAAACTAACATATTATGGCATTCAAGGGCCAGAAGTCTTGCTGTTTAAAAATTATTTATTTAACAGAAAACAGTGCGTTGAAGTTAAGAACATAAAAAGTTTTATTGGCTCGGTGCAACATGGTGTTCCGCCGTTAGTATCAAAAATTAATATAAAAAGGGACGCAGCTTTAATAATGGAATATGCACGGTTAAATCGTCTATTACTCAACCCTGATAAAACTAAATTGATTAGATTTAGACCTCATGCTTCAAGATTTAATAATGATTTCTTCGTATATATTGACGGAAATCCTGTTTTTGAAACTCATTCAATACGATATCTTGGAATCACATTACAAAGCAACCTGTCCTGGGAATTACATATGATGGATGTAAAAAAGAAAATTGCACCGGCAATTGGTATTTTGTTCAAATTCAAATACAAATTAAATGAAAAGGCCAAATCGTTAGTATATCAATCCTTAATACATTCTCATTTTAATTATTTAGCTATTATTTATGCTTATAATAGAAATAACAACGTGCTAAAATCTCTATAATGTATGCAAAATAAAGCTTTAAAAATCATTTACAAATTACCATTAACTTATCCAACTGTTGCATTATATAAGGATATAAAGAAAAACATTTTACCAATTTATGGATTGCATGAATACCAAGTTTTGAAGTTTGTTTTTAAAAGTATTCACAATGTTGGGCATACTACCATACCATTTCTTCAAAATCAATTTTATTATAGCACACGCAATAGATCGAATTTCAAAATTCCTAAATGTAGATTGGAAACAACTAAACAACGTATAGATTTTATTGGTAGTAACAAATTTAACAATTTACCTGAAGTTCTTAAATCCGTTGATAGAATTTCAAGATTTAAGTCATCTTGTAAAGAATATATTTGTGGCACATTTGAAACGCTTCTATCGTAAATACAGTTTTATTTAAAGACCTCATAACATAAAAAACTATTTATCGTTTCTTATATTTTTAGAACTTGTATTTAAATTAAACTTATAACTTGTTATTTGTACATTTATGAATTAAATATATTATTTTTGCCAACTTACCTCAAAAATGCTTTTAGGGCGCTGAGGTCAACATAAATATGTATATATTGTTATTGTACAAATAAATATTAAAAAAAAAAATAAAAAATAAAAAAAACTACTAAAGAACAGAAATAACACAGAACAAAATACGAAATATTTGCAATTAATATTTGAATCAAATGAATAATAATTAGATTTGCCGTTCATTGTTATTTATGTGCGAAAAGCATAATATTAGTAGAAACTAATAATAAACAGAACCTCCCATTGTTACAAATGCTATCAAAATCTATTGCAGTTTTTATTTTTAAAATTTTTTAATAAATGAGAAAGATTAAAAAACCCCTTATTTTCATATCAAAATCAGAATCATTGGGCTAATGTTCAGCAGATTTATTTTGTTAAAATTAACAAATTTGACAGCAAGAAATGATAATTTTTTCTGAAGTAATTGCAAAACTTTTAGACAATATTACTACCGTTTTTTTTTTTTAGTGTAAATATTCTTTGAGCGTAAACAAATTTACAAATTTGACAGCAAAAAAATTTTAATTTTTCAGTAGTAATAGCCAAATTACCAGTTGATTTTACTTTTTTTTTTGAGTGTAGACATTAAAAAAACTCCCATTATTACAAAAAAATTTTATGTTTATTATTAAAATCCAAATATGACATTTTTTAATAAATAAAAAAAATAAAAAACCCATATTTCACACTAGAAGTTAAAAAAATTAAAAGTTCAACTTTGACCTAGAATTCCTTAAAAAGTACTCTACTAAAACTGACTCACGATCAACTAAATATAAATAAAATATTTTGATCGGTTCAAAAGTTACTGAATTTTGGTCTATGAAAAACGAATTTCAGTCACTAATAATAATAATAAACGACAATTAGAAAAATGTTTCTACTGTAAAAATTTCATTTTCTCACTTAAGCTAATTTCGCGATCATGGCTGGATTTTATTTTTTTGTTATATATATAATTTTTTATGAGTGTTGTAAAATAACAAATATATTTTGTTCTTTTCTACAAATGGATTTTTTTAAATGGCCCAAAAGGAATACCCCATAACCAATTTGCATTGGAAAAATAAAATTTTTTAAATTTTATTCGATCAATTTTACTTAAGAGGGAGTTTTAGAAGTTTTAAAAAGTGTTGCTAGAAATATTTACATACAACAATAAAATTGTTTATTTTACTAAAAGTATTTTGTTGCAATCAACTATAAACATATGAATTCATTACTTCAAGCTTCAGACAATGGAGGGTAACAGTATTTTATAGCAAGGAACTTTCAATTTCAATGGGTAACATTGAGAGATAGATCCTCCAGACTGAAACTGTTCAAAAAAAAAAACGAAAAATAAAATGTTTTTCACAAGAATTGTGCAGACGTGTTTAAAAACAGAAATATATAAACAGCAAAAATAAAAATATGAAGAAAAAAACAACAACGCATAGCAAAGAAAAACTCTGTTTTCCTGAACGACCTTGAGCCTTAACATAAAAATGATGTCTTGTACTTTTTTCACATTTTTTCTTTAAGAACAAAATACAGGCAATCACAAGAAATCCAAAAGAAAAAAATTCTCCTTCAGCAACAGCAAATTTAATGTTAAGAAGAAATCAACGAAAAAAAACGAAACATAATACAATAACAAAACTTGTCAGTCGTCCTGTTGATTGTTGATAAAAATATATCTTACACACTCATATATAGCAACACATATTTAGCACATTCATATTCGTATATACATATATACAATTATACATATATATATTTTTTTTTACAAAACAGCTGGTTTCGTACAGAAATTTGAATTCAAATCTATTTGTGGATTTTTTTTCCCCCCATTTGGTCAGCAACAGGCATTTATTAAACTTTCACCAGAAAAACCACCTGTAAGACTCTTAACATATAAATTCTTGCTAGCTGACCAACATTCAAACACAAACTTACTTTAATTTAAGGTCACCCTAACCCTGACACTAGACTTTGCCATCCCCGCCCCCTCATATGTACACGCAATGACAGACGAAGGCAAAAAAAAAGAAAAATATCTTGACACCACATTAGATATTAAAACAAATTGTATAATATGAAGTTGATTGTTATTAAGCTTGTGTGTCCTTTATTGATTATACATACTTATATATGGTGGCAAGCAGGTCTGTAGCCAAGATAATGTTTCATGTGGGTTCTACTAGGGTGGCTCTTCATTATATGGAGCGGAAAAAGCGGTTTGAATTTAAAGTCTCACCCCCTAGAAATATGCGAATAGCAAAAAAAATGAGAAATAAAAATTTTTTGATCAATGAAGAAATTTAGGGGTGCCTCAACGCGACTGAAAATTTCAAGAGTGTTTATATGGGGAAAATATGACTTTTTTCAGATTTTACGAAAATTTCGTTCCATAGCTTAAATGTTTCGACAAATTGTTATAGACTCGATTTCGGAGCTATATAGCTTAAAAAACTTTAAAAAAATCGCCAAGAAATAACAAATGCCCCAGACCATTTTTGGCCAAAAAAAAAACTCTAGGTCATGAAATGTGATGAACATTTTTTCAACTTTAACAAATTGATTAAAGCCAAAATTTTTTTGTCTCTATGCCTATAAGTACTCATATATGAAGTATTGTTTTATTACCACGTCTTTAAGCTATTGCAAAATGAGACCAAAGATGGAAAATTTTGATAATATTTTGAAAACTCCTTTTTTAAGTTTTAAAAAATTTTTTTAAACAAACTTTAAAAAAATAGATCTGGCACTCTAAGGTTTTGTTATATATATGTAAGAAATTAACTGTGTGAATTTTTAAGTAAATTCCTCTACCAGAATTTTTTTTCACAGAGAATTTTATTTTGCGAATTTCGAGAAAAATAAGTTTTTTGTGAAATATTCAGCAAATGTACTCTTTCTAAACACGTTTTATCAAGTGTTTACCAGTTTTCTACTTTTAAATGTTATATTTTATCTTAATAGCCTAGGGTTTCTGAAAAAAAAATAATATGACCCCATTAACTTTTTTGGACTTGGGGTCGAATATGAGCCCAAGCTAATGAAAGAAAATTTATTCAAAAAAATCAAATATTTTTTAAGTGCTGTTTAACAACGTTAACCCATTCGTTGCCGATTCCAAACTTTGAATTTTGGCATATTTAAAACAATTAATTGTTCTAGTAAACTAGATGAAATCCTTACTATGGGTTGGGAAATATTATTGTGCTATATCAAATCTAAAGATCAAGAACATACTATATACAATGACAAACTGACATATATAAGAAGTATAAAAATGTCAAAGTTTCAGCTTTGATAATGGTTTCTTAGGCAGGATTTTTATTTTTTGTAATTTTAGGGCGCTGGAGTCAGAATATCGAGAAATTAAGTCTTAGAATTTAACTGTTAAAACTTTTATTCTGAAAGTCTTTTCATAGCAGATTAAAAAATATAATCCAGGGGTTTTCGGGATTAAAATTGCACATGGAAAATTGTAAAGATCATATAAACGTTACAAAGTTGGTCTGCATTTGTAAAAAAAAAAAAATTTGCACCCATGTAATTAGAGAGCGTTAAAAATTTGCAATTTAGCATCAATAACTTAAAATTGAGAAAACTGGACAAACAATTTTTTAGTTGTGTCAAGCAATACTCAAATTTATTTATTTAATTTCTTTTAATTATTTACAAATACTCAGGTCAACACTGCATTGTGTTGATCTCCGGAAAATGGATTATGAGAAGGAGGAAAGAGGGAGTAGTGTTTGTGGACTAATTCGTCTGTTGAACGAACTTTCTCTGAAATACGTTGTGCGGTCAACTGGACAACAGACAACACACGGATATGATCTTGCAGTGAAACGGGTACAGCGAACTGAAACTCGCGCAATTGGAATGTGTTTGCTAATCTCAGAGGGACACTTCCCATGGTAGTATCTATAGAACAGTATTACGCAACCCACATCCCGATGATGTTCTAACGATTCAATAGAGTTGGATACCGTATTATCATTAATAAGCATCAACACCCTCCTTTGCACACGGTATAAAAAATAGACTTTAAAGCCCCTCGCCGTATGTGGGTGTTGTATTCCATTTTCGGTTGGATTTAAGTGGTATAGATTTTGAGGAGAGGAGTGAAGTAATTTTTATTTTCAAGATAACGGTTTTAGCGTTACGGGTATCAATAACACTCAGCCAGAATGACTGAAGGATGCCACTCCATCTTTAAAGAAGGTGGTTCTTAGAAGATTGCTCTTATAGCAGTTGCAAAGATAATATAAGCTCCTCCAGAATCATAACTAAATTTTAGGCGAAATGGAAATATAATATAAAAAAAAATTTTTACCTGCAAGCATTATACAATTACTCCCCTAAAGTCAGGCCTACGAGCAGTGTGGTTAGTTTTCAGTTTTCGTATCATACAGCTTTACTTTGTATTAATTTCAGAAGATACAACTCTGTCCAAACAAACAATCGTTATTTTTGAATTTTGATTATTTTTTTTTGCATTTTTACTTCTAATTTCCACTATTCTCAGTTTTCGTAAGAGTTGTCATATGTGATGTACGGTTTTTGTACATACCTACATATGCACTTTACATATATTTGAGATGACGCTGTGAAGCGAAGAAAGATTTTTTTGTTTGTTAGATTTATAGTCATTTTTCAGACATATTGCAATTACTACTGTAATTAATATGCAATTTTTTTAATTTTTGTTTAAATGGTGCGTGGTAAAGAAGAAGAAAGCATATATTTCAAAAATTCATAACTGCACTGTATTCTTCATCGGACCGGTTTCTGGCATTTCAGCCTTCATCAGCGATTTATTGAACATTGTGATAATTGTTATGTTTTAATTGAATAGGTTGTTTATATATGAAAATTTTTTCTACTTAGGGCGGCCGTGAGGTTTTGAACCGTGAACCTTCACATACACTCGTACTTGCACTTTTTGGTCAGCGCTTTAACACACTCACCTAAAGTCAGGCCTACGAGCAGTGTGGTTAGTTTTCAGTTTTCGTACCATACAGCTTTACTTTGTATTAATTTCAGAAGATACAACTCTGTCCAAACAAACAATCGTTATTTTTGAATTTTGAATATTTTTTTTTGCATTTTTACTTCTAATTTCCACTATTCTAAGTTTTCGTAAGAGTTGTCATACGTGATGTACGGTTTTTGTACATACCTACATATGCACTTTACATATATTTGAGATGACGCTGTGAAGCGAAGAAAGATTTTTTTGTTTGTTAGATTTATAGTCATTTTTCAGACATATTGCAATTACTACTGTAATTAATATGCAATTTTTTTAATTTTTGTTTAAATGGTGCGTGGTAAATGTTCAATAAATCGCTGATGAAGGCTGAAATGCCAGAAACCGGTCCGATTAAGAATACAGTGCAGTTATTTTTTGAAATATATGCTTTCTTCTTCTTTACCACGCACCATTTAAACAAAAATTGAAAAAATTGCATATTAATTACAGTAGTAATTGCAATATGTCTGAAAAATGACTATAAATCTAACAAATTATACAATTACGTTGAGCACGTAGAGCTATGGAATAGATATCTTTGGCCTTCATTTCTACAATCAATTTGCTCTATTTATATACATAGCAGATTTCAGCCCTCGAAATTCGAGTGCAAGTTCTAGGAAATTTCATTTTTTCATTAAATGAAGACTCTAAAGGTATACTAATCAATTATAGCCAACTCACAAATCAACACAAAAAACAAACTCATTTTTATTACAAACTCATTAACAAATTTAATAAACACACACATAGCATTGTATAATTTTATGTATGTGTTAGTAGCAACTTTAAATGCAATTTACTCAAAATAATGGAAACAAATTTAAAATCTGTAAGTCTGCAAAATGGCTAAAAAGAAATACCTTTCAAATAATATACGTTTGGCCAAAATCGGGATAATACGGTAGAACAAAATATCGGTCACAAGAAATCGCCTAACCTATTTAGATTTTTTTAGCAAAAACTAGCAAAAGTTCGATAATACAACATTATACAAATTCCGGATTTGAATACGAATGCTACTTTTACTAAATATTTTAAGTATACCATTTTTTTTCCAGCAATTTTGCAAATATACAAATAATATTTTAAGGAAGTAAGAGAGTCAGACTCGATCTAGACCGGCAATATGATACCCCATAAGAAGCACTTATAGAAATGGTCTTTTGTTAAACTAATTGGGTGTATAGAATTAGCATAACCCAAAATTGAATGGCATTGTTAATAATTTTTGCGCCTGTAGGTTTGAAAAAGTTAATATCGGAAGCTATATTTACATGCAGACTAGGTCAAAGAATAGACCGATCCTGACCATATTTGGTAGTCAGTTATTTTTTGCAAAAACACATAAAAATCAAAATTGAGAAAAATCTGGGCCATATTATTTTTATACCCCATACCACTATGGGGTTTGGGTATAATGACTTTGTGCTCTTTTATTATACCGATCGAATCAGAATCACTAGCTGATTCGATATAACGATGTCCGTCCGTCCGTCCGTCCGTCCGTCTATGTGTACATGTAAAGCTTGTAATCAAACTGCAGGTCGCAAATATGAATATATTTCGATGGTATATAAGCTTTTGTCGGCCATAGGATAAACGGTATTGAAATTGGTGAGAACCGGTCCATGTTCAGACCTAGCCCCCATACAAATGACCCCTATGAAATCAACATAAATTGCCATAAGATCCAAATTGTCATATAAATCTTGACAAAGATTGGGTTTGTACGTATTTATTACATCCACTAATCAGTAGTCCAAAAATGATCCCTATTGGACAACTCTTAGTCATATGCCCCATATAGAGCTGCTTCCCGATCTTCACTTAAATCTATCAAAAAACAAAAATATTGCACTGATTCTTCTCAAATATTTTTGCAAAATACAAGAGACTTTACCAAACATGGTCAGGATCGGTCCGTTCTGGGGCCTAGTCCCCATATAGATATAGCATCCGATATGAACTTTTTCATATCTGCAGCCAAAAAAATTAATAAAAATCGCACTCAAATTTGGTTTATGCTTATTTTCTATATCCAGTTAGTTGGGCCTGAGAGATAGGACCTCTAAACGCATGGTATAGGGTATCGTATAGTCGGTCTAGACCGACTATAATTTTCTTACTAGTTGTTATAGATCTAAGTGAAGATAGGGAAGTAGTTTTATATGGGGGCCATGACTAACAATTGTCGTATATGGTTTCTTTTTGGACCATTTGTGAATAAATGTTATAAAGATACACAAATCGAAATTGACCGAAATCTATATAATAACTTGGATCTTATGGCAATTTAAGTCGATCTCATAGGGGTCGCTGTATAAGGAGTAGGTCTGAATATGGATGGATTTTCACCAACTTTAATAGCGTTCGTCCTATAGATCAAATTTAATCATTCATATTTGCGACCTGAAGTTTAATTACAATGTTTTCAGTGAAACACAGAAGGACAGACAGACAAACAGACAAACGAACAGACAGACAAATATCGTTAAATAGACTCAGAGGGTGATTCTGAGTTGATCGGTTATTAAAAGATATTTTTAGTAGTTACAAACATCAGCGCAAACTTATTATACCCCATTTAATGGTATAGAGTATAAAAGCACATCATCGATAAACCATTTGGCCAAATCACACTGAATTTTTAAAATTTTTTAGAAGAGCCTCTATATTTTAGGTCATATCTTGGCATAGTATTAGCGATTTATCACATTTTAAACACCAATATGCTCGTAATAATAGCAAACAATACTGTCCTAAGTTTACCGAAATGGATCATTTATTTTATGAATGAGCGTGATATAAACAGAATGATGGACAGACGGACGAAAGGACAGACGGACATCGGTACATCTACTCGAGGTGTTATAAGGACTAAGAATATATATATGTGACCTTGCTTAAGGAAACCAACATAGTGTATTAAATTTCGTAAATTCCCTTTTTTTGGATTCGTATGTAAAAAATATTTAATTTTCATATGAAAGTGCTCGCAAGTCTCAAAAATCGGAAAGTAATGTAAAAATGCAATTATGTATTTAAAACACACACTATGAAAACAATACAGAGGGGGGAAACTTTAAGTGCGTTCTACTCCAAAACTTATTTTGACACACTAGGTGGGTTTTCTTATGGAGGGTCACATATTGTTTTTCATAATATATCCCAAATTGAGAATGGAATACCCATGGGATCAATAACTATTCCTATTTTAGTACATGGTTCTGATATTATTTTCTTCGAATAATTTAATTACTAAATAAGCTTATTAAATAATTATATCAAACGAAAGATCCTCAGATATTGAATCAAAATCTAAACTCAGAATGCTGCCATCGCATCGGCGAAATACCTATTACATTTAAATGAAACTTTCAGCATTAACTTTATATTTTGAGTGAGTGCCATACTTTCAGCAGTACACAGATTTTTGGTGGCAGTGAAACAAATTAATTTTTACGAAACATTATTTTGTATTCTTTATACAGTATTAAGTATCATAACTAGCAAATTCCAGCGCTCGAAATTCGAGTGCAATTTCTAGACAGCTTTATTTTTAAACTTAGACAATTTACTAACCAACACTTTTATGGTTTATTATTATTGTGAATGAAGATAACAAACTCATTAGCAAACACATTAACAAAGTTAATAAAACACACATAGCATATATATAATTTTATGTATGTGTTAGTATCAACTTTGAATGCAATTTACTCAAAATAAAGGAAAAAAATTAAAAATCTGTAAATCTGCAAAACGCCTAAGGAGAAATACCTTTCAAAGAATATACGTTTTGTCATAATCGGGATAAGACGGTAGAACAAAACATCGGTCACAAGAAATTATAGATACTTAAAAAAATATTACTTATTTGCTTCAATAATGTCTAATGTCTATTACCTCTTGACGCGCAGACGGAAGCCGCAAGATGGAGTTGTAACAACTAAAAATATATACAAAAAAAAAAAAATTTGTCAACTGAATTGTTCTAAAGTTCATCACTTTCCACTGTGATAAGATATATCCTGTGAATGTAACGGAGTTGTAATTGAAATCAACTCGAAATTCGGTTATTAATTTCATCTCAATTCGGTTAGCAATAAATTCGGAGCCACAATAAATCTCTATTATGTGTGGATGTATAGGTTCTCAAATACATAACAGTGGAAAACGCTTGAGGTAAACTCTATATATTTTTCAGAACAAACTATTTCTCCAATATGATTATTACGAATATTTAAAAATTTAAAATAATGATATAAAAAAATGTTGCATATCTGAAAATGTTTTTAATATAGCGAAAAAATCAAATATCAGTTTATTTAATTAAATAGACAATTATCAGACTTGATGCCTTTAAAACAATTTAATATTTACAACTCCTAAATATGGCTCACTGTATATTCCTCAACTACTGTCTGTACAATCCACACATCACTGTATCATTTCTTAGGCCCACTTATAAATGGTTCCAAGAGCAATAAGGAAATTTTGTCATATTAAGGATAACAACAAGATTTTCATGCCTGTGGGTATAATAAGTTTATGCTAGCGTTTGTAACTACCAAAAATATTTGAGCTAGATCCATCTTTCATAATACCGATCGACTCAGAATCACTATCTGAGTTGATTTACCGACTTCCGTTCATCTGTCCGTCTGTGTGTCCATATTGCTAGCCTTAAATATGAATAGGTATTGAAGAAATGAGATATATCTCTGGTCACAAACGATAACCGCCAAAGTCGAAATCATGCTTTCGAGAAAAATAACTTTTTACATAAATGTAATGGGACTTCATTACGACTTAGGTCAGTATATTTTTATTAATACCCTTTTCAAAAACAGTGTTAGAGAAATGTAGATTTCATGAAAATACAAAGGGTTGTTAGTAGAATATGACAGCATACATAACTGAAATCTTTCTTAAGTCGACTTAGACGGTTATCACTTGTGACCAAGATATGACGAACGCTATAAAAATTGGCGAAATCGATGCATGTTCACAGCCGGTCAACATACAAATACTCCTATGAGATCGACTTAAATTATCACAAGATCCAAATTATCATATAGGTCTGGATCAAATTTGGGTTGACACATGAAGCTGTTTCCCGATTTTCACTTAAATCTATTAAAAAAACAAAAAATATTTTAGATATTGTCCTCGGATTTGTGCTGTATATGTTTTTGCAAAAAATATAACTATCGGTCCATTTTTCGACATAGTCCCGGTATAACACCAGATATGAACATTTTCATATCTGTAGGCATAACAATTAATAAGAATGCCAACCAAATTTGGTATTTTCTATAGCCAATTAGTTGGACCTAACACCAATTCTCCAAACACATGGTATAGGGTATCGTAATGTCGGTCTAGACTGACTATAATTTTCTCACTTGTTATACCCTATACCTCTATATGGTGAGCAAATAATTAGTCTCTGCTGATGTTTGTAACTACCAAAAACATTTGACCTAGACGCACCTTCCAATACACCAATCGACTCAGAATCACTTTCTCAGAATCATTTCTTAAGAGAATTCAGTAATATCTATCCCTCCGTCCTTCTGTCGGTCCGTCTGTGTGCCCATGTAAACCTGCTAATCAAACTACGGGTCCCAAATATTGATATATTTTGATGAAACTTGGTATATAAATTTTTATCGGCCATAGGACGAACGCCATTGAAATTGATGAAAATCGGTGCATGCTCAGACCTAGTCCCCATACATATAACCCCTATCAGACTAAAATTATTGTAAGAACCAGATAATCATAATAGGGTGTGTAAAATTATAGGGGTTCGAAAAAATCTTCATGGGTTCATCTCGATTTTGGTACTATGGGCCATAACAAGTATATTTTCCCAAGGATCCATACATCTGAAATCATTTTCGAGCCTTCCAAAATTTCGATGAAGATATTTTTATGATATTTTCCATAATACTCATTCAAATTTGAAAAAAATATTTAAAATGTGTATACCGGGGGTTTTTTGGGTCGGGGAATCCATTTTACACATTTATTTTTATCTTCATCAGCCGCCAGGGGGCGTTTTCGTGATTTTTTCACCTTTCTGGAGAAAATTTACGAAATTTTTGCACAAATCGACGATCTTTGTCGTTCCTATATTTAAAATAGCCCAACATATTCAATAAATAGCCCACCTATATCATTTAATTTAAGTCAAAAAATTCGTTTTTTATGTTTGTTCTTTCAAAAAGTAAATAAAAAAAAAACGAATTCCCGACCCAAAAATCCCCCGTTATACATATTCTCAATAATTTTTTTTACATTTGGATGAGTATTATGTAAAATATCTTCATCGAAATTTTGGTAGGCCCGAAAATGATTTTAAAGGTATGTTTCCGTGGGCAAATATAGTTTTTATGACCCATAGTACCAGAATCGCGATGATCCCATGGATCAAAGATAATTGACCTACCCAAATATATATATCAAAAAAATTTTGTATGTACCCAGTAATCAATAGTCAAAAACATCCGGTAGGACCATTTTTAATCATAGTCCCCATACAAATTTGATTTTCGATCTTCGCTTTAATCTATCAAAAAAGAAAACTTGTTTTCCTTTCAAAAGCTTTTAGTCCAATTTACTCCAAATAAAGGACAAGACTTAAAAATCTTTAAATCAGCAAAACGGCTAAAAACAAATACCTTTCAAATAATGTACATTTGGTCAAAATCGACATAAAATTGTAGAACAAACCATCGGTCACAAGGAATCGCCTAGCCTATTAATATTAATGATATGGTTTTTCTTCGTTTTTAACTTTAAAAGTATGAAAAACTTCATCATTAACCAGGGTTCCGTTCGGGGTTTCCTTTATTTAACCTAGGAATAATGTTCCATATATCGTTCTTCCAATTTCGATTCATGATTTCAACTTACTGCTGATACTTAAAGCCAATAGGATTTCGTAATATTTTCATTTTTAGCCACAGTTTTTTATTTTCCTCTTTAAATCAATTCTTAAAGATTAAATTGAAATGGAATTTGGAAATAGAAGGACATTGTTAATCTTCAGCATTCAAGATGACTTTGTATTTATCTTTAAGTCTTGTTGAGTATTTTCAAAAAGGAAAAAATAATTTAATGATGATAACTTAAACATTTTCAAATAAACATAAATTCTATTTGTATTTATCTACATGTCCTTATTCTGTCCTTTTTCTAATACCTTATATAATAAAAGTATCGATTCATTTTTATTTGTTTGGTTGTCTTAAACGAGACGATGATAAACAACTTAAGCTTAACTGGGAGGTAGCCCAAATGATTTGTAAAGTACTTAAGAACGTGGTACAAAAATATTTCAGAATTCTAAACTAATAAGTTGTTAAATTTAAAATGGCTTAGGCTACAGTTGTTTCTGGGAATACTCTATCGACCATTTTATGTAAATCTGAGAACGGTTTCCATCACTTTATTTACTATAGAATTTTTGTAAGATTGGTATACCTCCCCTTCTATTATATCAACATGTGTGTGCATATCTAATTTAAGGTGACAATAATACAAAATTTTGCTGCCAAACTAATGTTGCCATGGTATTTCTAGGGCAGCTTAAGTAGACTTCTTATACTCTCCTCTCTTTGATAACGCATTGTATGACATTAGTCACATGGTTTGATAATATTGTGCGCATTTTTCAAGTTTTCGAATTTGTTTGTCTTTTCTCGACTTAGTTATCCTTCGTGATGTATGATACATCTTGACCTACCTCCAGTTAAATTGTGTTTATCTTGTTGCTGACTGACTGGCAATTTGCAAGAAAATATATACATATATATATATATATTTAATATTTTTTTGTGTCTGGGTGGTATATTACTTACGTCTGTGTGCGTATTAATAAGTAAATAGGGGAGCTGCGAATATATTTCATTTTTCTAGTAAGTTTTTTTTTAAATTAATTTAATGTCTGGTAAGAGCAGTCAGCTGTTTTCATATATTCCATATTACACGAATACATACATAAATCTACAAGTATATGATACAAAAAGTGTGTATACATCGATTTCCATTAATTTACCTAAGCGATTTAAAAAGGAATAAAGATTTACTAGATCTAGAAGACATAGTAGATTGTCTACGCAATACAAAATAGTAACAATAAACAAAAAACAAATAAATTAACTGGAAATATTAGGAAACTATAAGCAAGACAGGGATCCAGCAGTGGAAAGAAAATTTTTAATGCCAAATGAAAAGTTAAATCTGCATGAGAGATTAAGAGAATGTTATAACCAGTTAGGTGTTTTTTTTTTTTAATTATTAACCAACATTCGGGAGATTCTTCCTACATATACAATGCATTGTGCTGATCTTTGGAAAATAGGTTATGGGAAGGGGGCAAGAGGAATAGTGTTTGGGATATTTTACTTAAATTTTTTTAGATTCCAACTCTCAGGAAAAGCTTGTGTGTGGAGTATATTCCACATACGGATAGTTCGACTGGTAATGTGTTATGCAGTCAACTGGACCATAGACTACAAATGGATGTGATATACTAGAGATGAGGGTAGAGCTAACTGAACTTCGCTAATTTCAGAAGAACATTTCCCATGGTAGTCCCTATAGAATAGCGTTACACCACAGCCTACATTACGACGATGTTCCAACAAGTCAATGTAGTTGGATACTCTGCAGTCAGAGTACACGGTCCAGTGGTTTCAAAATAGACTTTTAAGCTCCTGCCCGAATGTGGAAGTTATATTACATTCTCGGTCGAATGTAAGTCGGATGTAAGGATATCAGAATGAGTGAAGTTATTTTTGCACCGTTTTAGAAAACCAAGGCACTTGAAGCCTTCTTTCGATACTTGGTTTACATCTTAAACTAAATCATGTAACAAAAAACAGATCCTGATTGAAGATTATTAACGAACGAAGAAAAAAAGTTTTGAAGAGTTCCCAAATATACCTTCATCCGTTTATAAATCATATTTCATAAGATTATTAAATCCAATTGAAACACCCTAAAAAAGAAAATAAATATTAATGTCCAATGTATCAAAATGTGGAGGTTTTGGATGAAAAAATAACTACGAGTGCTACGGAAATTTACAAAGTGCTCGCAAAGGCCGAACCGGATAAACCACCATGAGAACATAGAAATACCTATGGATTTCTTAAGAACTCACCGGGTGAATTATTTCATGAACTTGAGGATGCTTATAACACTTAATTCAACAGTTTTATACCAGTATGTCCAATATTAAACAAAAATCATTAGTCCGATCACAGGGGAGATGTGTAAATATCTCGTAATTGAAGATGTTTTTATGGCACTTATATAAAATCAAACAGAAAGCGTCATCTATGTATCACTTATAGCAACTAACTGCATGGGTTCTGCTAATAAAAAAAAATATTTATTATTATTTATTATTTCAACTGGTTAAGTTTTGGTTTTCCATTTTTCGTTTTTCATTTTTAATTTTTTATTTTTTATTTTTCACCTTTCATTGTCCATTTTATATTTTTCATTTTTCATTTTTCGATTTTAATTTTTCATTTTTATTTTTCATTTTTCGTTGTTCATTTTTCGTTTTTCATTTTTTATTTTTAATTTTTCCGTTCTCATTTTTTATTTTCCTTTTTTTATTTTTCATTTTTCCTTTTTCATATTTCATTTTTAATTTTTCATATTATATTTTTCAATTTTTATTTTTAATTTTTCACTTTTCATTTTTGTTTTTTTTTTTCATATTTTATTTTTCATTGTTTATTTTTCATTCCTCATTTATCGTTTTTCATTTTTCATTTTGCATGTTTTATTATTTATTTTTTATTTTTCATTTTTTATTTTTTATTTTTTTCATTTTTCATTTTTGAGTTCTCATTTTAACCCTTTCACGACCAAACCTAAACTGCTGGGAAATTTGTATTTTTTATGGATTCGTACTTAACGACCTAACATTTTTAAACAAAAGTGTCGTCAAATATATTTATTTTAATTCCTTCAAGGAAAAAATCCATGGGCCATATATATCCCATTGGTCGTCAATTGTAATTGATTTTATATTTTTGAGATATTTAGAATTAATCTTTTCCAAAGTCTTTTTGTTTATAGATTAATTAATTGTTGATTTAATATTGTGAATTTTTTTAATTTAATAAAAATATGAAACTATAAAACATCTTTTTTCCCGTACTGAATTTTGCTGAATAATAAACTGATTCAAAATATTTTGATGTTTCTGAAAACCATAAATACTGGTCCATGTTACATCAAAATTTTTGTGTTTTCGGCTCAATAACGTCCGAATTAATGAAATCCAAATATCAATAAAAAAAACAATATTTTCTGACTTTGGGGTCACCCTCTTAGGTTCTGAGTATACATATGCAATTTTTTTGGGATGTTCTGAAAACAAAAACTATCCCCTGTCCACTCAATTCAGAGGAAAATATAAGAAATAATAAAAATGGGAAATATATGTCACAATGGTCGTGAAGGAGTTAATTTTTGATTTTTCGTTTTTTTTTTCATATTTTATTTTTAGTTTTTTATTTTTCATTTTTCAATTTTTATTTCTCATTTTTTATTTTTACTTTTCGTTTTTCGTTTTTCATTTTCGATTTTCCATTTTTCATTTTCGATTTTCCATTTTTTATTTTTCATTTTTCATTTTTCATTTTTTATTTTTCATTTTTCATTTTTTATTTTTAATTTTTCATTTTTCAATTTCCATTTTTTATTTTTCATTTTTAATTTTTCATTTTTCATTTTTTATATTCATTTTTTATTTTTCATTTTTCATTTTTATTTTTATTTTTATTTTTTATTTTTTATTTTTTATTTTTTATTTTTTATTTTTTATTTTTTATTTTTTTCTTTTTCATTTTTTAATTTTCATTTTTTATTTTTATTTTTAATTTTTCATTTTTTATTATTCGTTTTTTATTTTTTATTTTTCATTTTTGATTTTTAATTTTTTGACTTTGTGCTGCTGTTTGTAACTACCAAAAATATTTGACCTACAACTATCTTTTATTATACCGATCGAATCAGAATCACTAACTGATTCGATTTAATGGTGTCCGTCCGTCCGTCTGTGTGTCCATGTAAACTTTGTAATCAATGTAAAGATGAACGCTATTGAAATTGTTGTGAATCGGTTCATGTTCAGACCTAGCCCCCATACAAATGACCCATATGAAGTCGACATAAATTGCATAAGATCCAAGTTGCCATATAGATCTTACTCATATTGGGTTCGTATGCGTTTACTAGTTTATAACATCCATTAGTGACTAGTTCAAAAATGATCCCTATGGGACAACTCTTAGTCACAGGCCCCATATAGAGCTGCTTTCCGATCTTCACTTAAATCTATCAAAAAACAAAAATATTGCACTGATTCTTATCAAATTTTGTTTTTATATATTTTTGCTAAATAAAAGAGACTTTACCAAACATATTAAGGATCGGTCCATTTTTGGGCCTAGTCCCCATACAGATATAGCATCCGATATGAACTTTTTCATATCTGCAGCCAAAAAAAATAATAAAAATCCCACTCAAATTTGGTTTATGCTTATTTTCTATGTCCAGTTAGTTGGGCCTATGAGATAGGGTCTCTAAACGCACGGTATAGGGTATCATATAGTCGGTCTGACTATAATTTTCTTACTTGTTTATTTTTCATTTTTTATTTTTATTTTTTATTTTTAATTTTCAAACAGGTTATTACATATCATAATTTTCTCACCAATACAATCATAAGTCACACCGATTATGTGTTACGTCTTACGCTGTTTTTGTGATTGTATTGTGAAATAGATTTTTACCCCCCTGCGCGTATAGATGTTAACACATCAAAAACGAGGATATAAATGAACCAAGTAACTACAGAGGCATATCGTTTATAAATGTTACTGCTAAAGTGTTGATGGGTGTTATAAAATAATTTACAATATATCAATAATTGGGACCATTTTTTGAAGTAGTGCCAACATAACATAGTTCCCGATATTCAATTATAGAATAAAAATCTATATATATAATTTTCTCGTGTCATGGTGTTTGTGATCATACTCCTCCGAAGCGGCTAGATCGATGTTTAGGTATGAGAACGGTCGCCAGGTATATTTCATATCGCTAAGTGAATAGGGCGTGGCAACTCCCATACAAAGTGCATTTTTAATATAATATATATTGAGTACTAAGGCAGGGAGAGCTTATGTTAGGTCACGTATTATTAATGTTAGTAGCCATGCCGAAAATGGGCGGGATCGAATAAGTAGGCGTGGCACATCACATACAAAGTAAGTATTAAATGCCATATATCTCGAGTACTATGGCAGCCACAGTTTTGCACATTTGTGTGAGGTTATCCATTATTACTGTCAGTAGTCGGACAAAAAATAGGCGAGATATGATTAGTGGGCCAAAAAAAAAAATATAAATATATATGAAAGCGATAGTCTTAATATTTTTGACAAGAACATTAATTACCAATGTGATTAGTCGTGAAGTATATGGGAGGCATCGCCAAATACAAAAATCGCCAAAAGCAAAAATCACCAAAACTGAAAATCGCGAAACACAAAAATCACTAAAAAAAATAAATTATTTTTTTACTTTATGTTTATCTTTTGAGAGATTTAACAATGAATATTTTCGTTACGTTAAAGAAATACATTATATTGAGAAAATGAATGGGTGGTGTTTTTTTTTTTTTTTTTTGTTTTCATCGGCGATCCCACCCATTCATAGGTCTACCCCCCACACAATACATTCGTTATTTTTTGATTAACAAGAATAATATTCACTAGAAATAAGTTATATGGCAGAACAACGTTTGCCGGGTCAGCTATTATATACCAAGGACTTAACTATTATTGCAATTCATAACTATTACTTTATAAGTAATATTATTTTTCTGAAATGATAATAATTATGGATAAGAAAAAAAAAATATTTCTTACTGATAATTATTATTTTTTCATAAATATTTAAGAATTGTTAATTGGTACGCATAAGAAATAAATTAAAAAATTGCTCATAATAATTAATAATTATTTTTAAAAATTTTATAAAAATTGCTCTCTTATAAAAACTTCCCTTTTACGACCCATTTTTTAAGTTTTCTTTGTAATCTATCAATTGATCAATTAAAACATCAACTAAATTAATTATTGTCTTGCACACTGACTTGAGCGTTGTACCAAAACTTTGAATACCCTCCACAATGTAAGAAATGTTTTTAAGAAAACTTTTATTAAAGGTAAATACAAACAGAATGTCAACTAAAAATAAAAACAGATTCTATAATTAGAAATTTTAAGAAATGACAATAATTGCGTTTTAAATTTGTTTACAGGCATATTTTGATTGACTACACACAAAATTTGGTACTTCTATTTTTAGAATATTTATAATACTTATTTTAAATACCAACATGTAGTAAGCATGCCAGCCAGTTCTGCGAGAGTGAAGAGTTTTAAATTTAAAATTACGCTTTTGTTTATAGATTACACTTTTCACTTTACTTTAGCTGTTTTTCATTTATGACATGACATATGTTATAAAAAAAGAAAAAGTTGGAGTCAAAATGCACTCATACGCCCATCTCTAATATTAATTTACCTTTTAACACTTTTGCAACGTATTTTTAATTTCTGTATGAACAAAAAACAACAATAAAACAATAACGGCATATAGTGACTATTATCAAAAAATTGATTGCAAAAAAATGTCCATAATAATAAAAAACAATAATAGTTGTTCTCGAAAAATTGCTTTAACTATTAATATCCAATTTTTAAAAAATTCTTTAAAAATAGTAGTTATGCTTAAGATTTTTATACCCTATACCACTATGTGGTTTGGGTATAATGACTTTGTGCTGCTGTTTGTAACAACCAAAAATATTTGACCTAGACCCATCTTTAATTATACCGATCGAATCAGAATCACTTTCTGAGTTGATTTAACAATGTCCGTCCGTCCGTCCGTCCGTCCGTCCGTCCGTCTGTGTGTCCATGTAAAGCTTGTAATCAAACTGCAGGTCGCAAATATGAATATATTTTGATGAAATTTGGTATATAAGCTTTTATCGGCCATGGGATGAACGCTATTGAAATTGGTGAGAATCGGTCCATGTTCAGACCTAGCCCCCATACAAATTACCCATATGAAATCGACATAAATTTCCATAAGATCCAAATTGTCATATAGATCTTACTCAAATTGGGTTTGTATGCGTTCATTACATCCACTAATGAGTAGTCCAAAAATGATTCCTTTGACCCCATATAGAGCTGCTTCCCGATCTTCTCTTAAATCTATTAAAAAACAAAAATATTGCACTGATTGTTCTCAAATTTTGTTTGTACATATTATTGCAAAATACAAGACACTTTACCAAACATGATCAGGATCGGTCCATTTTTGGACCAAGTCCCTTTATAGATATAGCATCCGATATGAACTTTTTCATATCTGCAGCCAAAAAAATTAATAAAAATCCCACTCAAATTGGTTTTTTGCTTATTTGCAATGTCCAGTTAGTTGGGCCTAAGAGAAAGGGTTTCTAAACGCATGGTATAGGGTATCGTATAGTCGGTCTAGACCGACTATAATTTTCTTACTTGTTTTCTATTTAGTTATATATAACTATTATAAAGCAATAAAAAACAAATTAATTAGATAATAATAGTTATGCTCCAATTATTATTTTTTAACTTGTTCATAGTAATTATGAATCAATTTTATTTAATAATTATTAAAAATGCCCAATGTTTTCGTATCTCAATATGTGTATAATAGTTATTTTGGATCCTTGGTTTACAGTACATATTAGGGTAGGTCAAATTGTAGGGGGCCGAAAAAATCTCCATGGGTTCATCGCGATTCTTGTAATATGGGCCATAACAAGTATAATTGCACAAGGAACCATACTTCTAAAATCATTTCCCAGTCTGCCAAAATTTCGATGAATATATATTCATGATATTTTCTATAACACTCATTTAAAAAAAAAAAAAAATTATTGAAAATGAGTGCATCGGGGGCTTTTGGGTCTGGAAATCCATTTTTCACATTTATTTTTATTTTTTACAGCCGCCAGGGGCGTTTCATGCGTTTTTGTGAATTTTTCACCTTTTTGAGGAAAATTGACGAAATTATTGCACAAATCGATGAATCTTTGACTTTCCCATATTTAATATAGTTCAAAATATTCATCACTGAAAATTGTGTGGGGTACCATTATATACGACCAATATCGATTTCAATCATTTTAAGTCAAAAAATTCGCTTTTTTATTTACCCTTTGAATGAACAAATATATAAAAAACTAATTTTTTGACTTAAATTGAATATTCACTTAAGTCTATCAAAAAACAATAATATTGCACAGATTTTTCTTAACTTTGGTATAGTCGGTCTAGACCGACTATAATTTTCATACTTGCTTCATATCTATAAAGATCCCTTCCGATAGTTTTGGGTAGTAATTCAGGATATCCCTTTGTCTTCAAACTTGAAAATTTAGACTACAAACTGCTAACTAAACATTTAAAGCACTTTTGCGATTAGTATAGATTAAAGTTTTTGCAACCAGTATGAGTATAAGCTTAAGTTGGAGAGAAGCATTACTTTGTTTTAATTTGATCTTATGTTTAATAGTTCTTTCTATTAATTAAGAAGTTTCTTGATATATTCATATACAACAATTTCAGATAAATTTTTTATCAAATGGATTAATAAAAAATAATATAATCTTTAAAAAAATTCAAAAAAAAAATATAATCTAGAAATCCCGGATCATTTTATTAATAGGAAAATACAAAAAACCGGAGAAAGAACAAGAAAACTATTCTCCTTTTGAATCCATGCAATCTTTTATAATTTAAGGTGTAGTTTTTTCCAACCCTCCTGCCATAAAAAAATCTGAATCCCTCATTATATATATTTTCTTGTTCCTTATAACAAGCGGAGTTGATATAGCCATGTCCGTCTGTCCATCTGCGGAAATCACGATCACTCCTTCAATAGGTCAGACAAATTGTTAATTTTTAGTGAAAATGAATCGCTGAGATCCTTAGCACGTTGATATTTAAAATCGATTGAATTGGTCTCTATAGTTCAATGAAAATGTAATCTAACTCTAGAAAAAATAAAATTTTTCTGTGGTGTTCTTGTTATTGTTGTGATTCTAAATTTTGTAATTTGTATGTCATAGTTGTAGTTTGTGTTGTTATTGAAGTTGAGTTTGTAGCATTTGCATAATGAGTGTAAATGTGTTTTTATACTCTACGTGTCCTAGCAGTTTAGTGTGCTGTTGCCACCATTTTTTCATGTTATCCCGAAAAAATTTTAAAAATGGCCAATATGAATGAAAAATGTACATCCTTTAAAGAACCAAATTATTTTCCAAAAAATAACTAACTATATATAAATTTTAATAAAAATCACATTTTTATATATTTTTATAAACTTTTTAAATGAAAGCAGTTTTCCTCTTAAGAACTCAAAATTTTTATTACTAAAATTTTTTGCATTTAAAAACATTTGCAATATTACTAATTTAAAACTTGTTGTATGTTGAGGAAAAAAGCCTTAAATCAGAAACTTCAATCATTTTAAATATATTTCCTACTACATAGTAATAAGTTGTTATAGAGCTCAGAAAAAAACACACAGTGAATAAAGCTCGTTCATATATGTACGGTGCCGAACAAAATCTTGACTGTGTTTCGTTTTAATATTTCGTTATGTAAACCAACATATTTCTATCACGTATTTTTTGTTTCGAACACACCGAAACCACACAGATTCGAGTGTAGCTTTATATAAAGTTCGTGTTATTGCACGTGTACTGCTAAAAAAAAAAAACAGAACATGTTCTTGAATGCGTACATCTAGAAATTAAAACATCAACTCGCGATCGGAAAAATCTGAAACACTCCTATAATAACGACAACAATTGTTTCAACCAAATTTTTAAAAGCAAATCTAAAATAATTCATTAGCAGTTATAATAAAATAAAACTAGAAAGATAATAATTATAATAAAAAATCAAAAGATGGTAATAAAATAGAAAACACAGAAATTTTATGTGTTGTTTATGACTTAATTTCATTTTTTTCCGAACGCGAATGGATAATGTTTTAATTTTTAGATGTAGGCGTTCAAGAAGACGAACTTAAAATAAAGCTACACTCGAATCTTTGTGGTTTTTGTGTGTTCGAAACAAAAAATACGTGATAGAAACATGTTCGTGTACATAACGGAATATTAAAACGAAACACAGTCATGTTTGTGTTCGGCACAAAATTTAGAAATAATTGATATGAAAACAAAAATATATGTTGTCTGCTTTACAACAGAACATTTTGTGTTTGATGGGTGTATTTTCTGAACCTTGGTTGGTTTAATATATGTCAAATTTTAATATTTTTCATACAGAATCACTGCATCCCTAACAAAGCTGAAATTTTTTTTAATATTGCACAATTTTTAATCTCTGTAAACATTGCAACTTTGATCCCTTAATTTGACATTGGGTATTTGGTTCTTTGGTTTTTACGTAGAAATCTTAATAGCTTTTCTACTCTAATAAATATTATAATTGAATAAAATTTCAATCTATCAAATAGAAGTTAATTCTGTCTATAAAATCCAGCATAGTTTAACAAAAAAAAAAAAATAATAGTCGGACTGGACCGAGAATACGATACCCTATACCTCGAATTTAGAAAGGTGCAACTAATTGGATATCGAAAATAAGCTTAAACCAAATTTGAAAGGCATTGTCATTAATTTTTTTTGCCTATAGATAGAAAAAGTGTATATCGAATGCTATATTTGCATTGGGTATAAGTCATAATATTTGGCAAAGTCCATTATTATCTGCAAAACATCTAAAAACCAAATATGAGAAAAATCTGTACAGTATTTTTGTTTATCTATTTTTTTTATGGAATCATCATAGAGATAGGGCTGTGACTAAGAAATCTCTTACAGGGCTTATGTTTGGTCTACTGATTAACGGGTGAAATAAACACAAACAAACCAAATTTAACCGAGATCTATGTTATAATTTGGATATTATGGCAACCCTATGAGGGTTATTTGATTGGGGATTAGGTATCATGGCTGTTAAAAGTTTATGTAAGAAATTTGATCGATATATATTCATCTTTGCGACCTGTAGTTTAATTGCAAGGTTTGCATGAACACATACGAAGGGACGTATGGCCATCGTTGAATCGACTGAGAAAATGATTCTGAGTAGATCGGTATAATAAAAGATGCGTCTAGGTCAAATATTTTTGATAATTACAAACATCAGCACAAAGTCTTTATACAGATATAACCATAATCTATAATGTTAATAGGTAAGGCGACTTCTTGTGACCGATGACTTGTTAAACAGTTTTCTCCCGATTTTGACCAAACGTATCATATTTGAAAGGTATTTCTTTTTAGCTATCCACCAGGCTTACAGATTTTTAAATTTTTACATTTTTTTGGAGTTATGCTCACTTAAAGTTGTTACTAACACATACATAAAATTATACAATGCTATGTGTGTGTCTATTAAATTTGTTAATGCGGTTGCAAAAAAAAAAGAAGTTTGTTTTATTCATTCACAATAATAATGGTGTTGAATTGAAAAATTATTTTGGACATAAACCAAAAAAGTATTGAGGTGTGACTTGTCTAAAATTGATTAGCACATCTTTAGGCTGAATAATTTATTAAAAGAAAAAATAAAAATTTCATAGAATGCACTCGAATTTCGAAAATGTTAGTTAAGAAATTATGATATAAGCGAAGAAAGAGAAACAGTTAAGTGTAAATGTAAATTTTATTATAATTTAAAGGTTAATTATCGGCGACTCTATTTAAATGGTAACCGTACCCAACATTGGTAATAATATTGAGTTTAAGACACAGGTGGTGGGTGTCCAAGATTCGACAGAGCAGTATTTAAACTCTTACTTGTTAAGAATTTGCAATAACTTTCGTAACAAATTGGTAAAATAAATTCCGCTTTCAACCGTCAGCAATCTAATATTAAATCTCCTATGATTTAAACCCAAAAAACAGGCACTGACACAATTTTGAGAAAATTATTACTTTAAGCAAATAATTAAACAATTCTATAAGATTTAATTTTAAATCATAATTGTTGTAAATTTATTTTTATTTTTTGGTTTTATTTTTGGGCAGTATTTTTTTTCACCTAACTATTTTGCATTTTTCCGCAAGACGTCAAATTGAAATCTACGCATAGATCAAAACATTTTTGATTATTCTGCGAAGCTGGTATTTAGTTTGTGGCTGTCTTGGAACAAATAATATATCATTTTTGTGAAAGTAATGTGTCAAATTAAATCATCATATAATTATTAAAACGCAATGTACAAAGTCATCAGGGCTAATAAAAAAACCCGTTTGTCAATAACAAATAAAAGTAGACTTTCCAATAAGACACCAAACAACCACCAACATTAGCCCAGCTGCAAACAAACAATAACAATCGCCACTCGTAAAAATGAAACAACAAAAACTAAATATAAAACAACATAACAAACGATGCAACCAGAAGTATTATATTGCAACGACCTACATAGAAGAAGACCTGATATAGAGTTTGAATAATGTTAAAGGAATAAAACTATCGAAAATGGAGACAACAGACAAACGCCATTCTATATAGAAAAAAAAGCTAAACTACGTTTCAAAGATTTGAAGCAGAAACCATGAAATGCATTTTTTTTTTTTCATTTTTGTTTTTGTTTTTCAAATTAAAGTCAAGGAAATTTTAAACCATTTAACTTTAATCAACCGCACCTTAAATTAAAAACCTTGTGTTTTAATAAAAAAAAAAAAAATAAAACAAAAATTAAGCTCTTATTGCATTTGTAAACTTAGCTTAAATTGCAGCTGATGTAGCAGAAAAGGCAAAAATTAACGATTATAGCGTAGATGATAATGATGATCATGAGTAAGATGAGGATGAGGCCCTGATAGCCAGCCAGCCAACAAAACCAACACCAACAGTTTACTAACGAACTTAAGTAAATGCATAAGGAAGAGTTATTTGCACTCACTAACAGCTAACTTGTTAATGTTGTTGTTGTTGCTAAATGTTACGAAAAACAGCAACACAAAATCTTAGCCAAGTAATTTAACCAAAAATACTGCAATAAACCTGAAACGCTAATACAAAAAATAAACAAACAAACAAAGATGGGCTTTTTGTTAAAATATTTTGTTTTGAAAACCTCCAAAAAATTAAATTTCACTCAGTATGATGTAAAAATAATATTTTAAAAAAAAGTCCATAAGTAGTATTAAGTTGTATTAGTATCGGTGTGTGTACATGTGCACATACATACATATGTATATGTTATTTTGTACTAACATCATTGAAACTAACAGAAAACCAAACTTGTTTGTGCAATCCAATGTATTGTAACAACGTTCATCTTTATTTAGTACATAGAGATAATATTTAAACTAAACAACCTTCTGCCAAACTACATGCACAGCCACAGCCACAGCCACAGCCAAAGCCACATCTACATTTTAAGCAACCTACATACTAAACTTTATACTACGACGACACATAGGGCAACTTTTTGGTTACAATTGTTTTTTTTTTTTTTTTTTGGATTTTTTGCTGTTGCGCTTGCCTTTTCCGTAAATGAAATAACGATATAATTTTATTTGTACCATTTCAGTTTAAATCTTTTAACACCAAAAGTTTAATTTTCCATAACAGAAACCACATGGGAAATTTTATAATGAAATTAGTTATTTATTAGAAAATTTTCAAATAAACTGAAAGAAAATGTGTAACTTGTAAACTATGACAATATGTAAATTTTAGAATTGTACTCAACCTTGTACAGTAAATATTTCACACCACTTTTTCACATAAAATTCTGATGAGTAGTGTTAGACTATTCAAAAGTTGTTTGGTTATTTTATTTATAAAAAAAAATATATATTTATTCCGTCTAAATTTTGATTAAATTGATATAATTAGGTCTTAACCCAGACCTGTAAAAATTTTAGCGATGACAGGTTATCAATTTAGTAAAGCAATGTAGTTTAGCGGAAATTTTTAATCAGCGGTATTAAAATTTTATGATATTAGATAATTAGTTATGTTCATTTCCATAAGTTTTAATGTCTTGTTAGTAATAGGAATGTTCTTAAAACTCAAAGTATTTTCGTCGTATTTCGAAGTATCTTATTTCTTCCTTTCTGATATATAATTTTAAACAAAAAAAAAAGAAAATAATTTTTATGCTTTTCATTTTGTAGGACATCTTTCGGCTTAATGTAATATGTATAATATTTCAAAAAAAATTTCCAATAATTGCATATAACAAAATGCTTAACATTTTCTTTCAGGCTAAATTAAAAATTAAAAAAAAAATTAAAGTAAATGGTTTTTTGTTTATTTTGTCCTAGATTTTATAAGAAAATATTCATAAAATTACCAAGATTATTCTCTTTCAGGTGAAACCGACAGCGGTATCATATGATGGTTATTAGTATTCCAATATATAAGTATAAATATTTAATACAAAGCAACTAGCACTCTTATGGGGTGTGGAAAATATGCTGTCGGACTGAGTACAATTTATTAAATACTGATCTTTATACCAATTATATAAATAAAATAAAATAAAAACTGAATCTAGTTCTAAAAGAAGATCTCACAAATTTTTTCCTGTAATGAAATTTCGAAATTTTTTATATTTTTGCTTTTCGTCATATATTAACATTAACAAGTAAGAAAATTATAGTCGGTCTAAACCGACTATATGATACCCTATACCATGGTTTAGATACACTATCTCTTCGGTCCAACTAAGTGGATATAGAAAATAAGCATAAAGCAAATTTGAGTGGCATTGTTATTAATTTTTTTGGCTGCATATATGAAAAAACATATTTGGTAAAGTCACTTATATTTTGAAAAAATACATTCAAACCAAGTTTGAAAAAATCTGTGCAATATTTTTGTTTTTTTTTTTTTTTGATAGATTTAAGTGAAAATCGGAAAGCGGCGTTATATGGGGGCTATGACAACGAATTGCCACATGGGGTTTATTTTGGGACAACTGATAAATGGATGTTATTAACACACACAAACCCAATATGACAGAGATCTATATGATAATTTGGATCTTATGGCAATTTAAGTCGATTTCATAGGGTTCATTTGTATGGGGACTAGGTCTGAACAAGGACCGAATTTCACCAATCTCAATGGAGTTCATCCTTTGGCCGACAAAAGCTTATATACAAAATTTCATTAAAATATATTCATATTTGCGACCTGTAGTTTGATTACAATGTTAACATGGACACACATGGACATCGCTAAATCGACTCAGAAAGCGATTCTGAGCCGATCGGTATAATAAACTATGGGTCTAGGTCAAATGTTTTTGGTAGTTACAATTTTTGTTGTTACAAACAGCAGCACAAAGTCAGTATACCCAAACCACATAGTGGTATAGGGTATAAAAACAAGTGAGAAAATTATAGTCGGTCTATACCAACTATACGATACCCTATACCATGCGTTTAGAGGCCCTACCTCTTAGGCCCACATAATTGGATATAGAAAATAAGCATAAACCAAATTTGAGTGGCATTGTTTTTATACCCTATACCACCATGTGGTTTGGGTATAATGACTTTGTGCTGCTGTTTGTAACAACCAAAAATATTTGACATAGACCCATCTTTTATTATACCGATCGACTCAGATTCACTTTCTGAGTCGACTGAGCAATGTCCGCCCGTCCGTCTGTGTGTCCATGTAAACTTCGTAATAAAACTACAGGTCGCAAATATGAATATATTTTGATGAAATTTGGCACGTAATATTTTATCGGCCATAGGATGAACGCTATTGAAATTGGTGAAATTCGGTCCATGTTCAGACCTAGTCGCCATACAAATGACCCCTATGAAATCGACTTAAATTGCCATAAGATCCAAATTATCATATAGATCTCAGTCAAATCGGGTTTGTATGTGTTTATTGTATCCATTAATCAGCAGTCCAAAAATAATCTCTATAGGGCAATTCTTGGTCAAAGGCCCCATATAGAGCTGCTTCACGGTCTTCACTTAAATCTATCAAAGAACAAAAATATTGCACAGATTTTTCTCAAATTTGGTTTGTATATATTTTTTCAAAATATAAGTGACTACCAAATATGGTCAGGATCGGTCCATATTTCCCATATAAATATAGCAAAAAATTAATAACAATGCCACTAAAATTTGGTTTATGCTTATTTTCTATATCCAATTAGATAGACCGAAGAGATAAGGTCTCTAACCTATGGTATAGGGTATCGTATAGTCGGTCTAGAGCGACTATAATTTTCCTACTTGTTAATTTTGTTGCCTTTTAATATGAATGAGTTCATATCGGGTGTTATATTTATATGGGGACTAGGTCGAAAAATGGACCGATCTTGATCATATTTGGTAAAGTCACTTATTTTTTTCAAAAATATATAAATAGCAAGTTTGAGAAAAATCTGTGTAATATATTTGTTTTTTTTTTTTTTTTTTTGATAGCTTTAAGTGAAGATCGGCAAGCAGCTTTATATGGGGGCTATGACTAAGAATTGTCCTATTGGGTTTATTTTTGGACCACTAATTAATGGGATTAATAAACATAGACAAACCCCATTTGAGATCTATAAGATAGTTTGAATTTTATTACAATTTAAGTCGATTTCATAGGGGTTATTTGAATGGGGACTAGGTCTGAACATACACCGATTTTCACCAATTTCAATAGCGTTTATGCTATGGTCAATAAAATCTTATATACCAAATTTCATTCAAATATATTCACATTTCTGTGGTTTTCTGGAATAACCGCGTATGTCCATTTTTGTCAGTTTTGAGTTAACGATGCCAAATATATTAATTTTTAGCGCTCTTTACAGGTGTTAATTTTTTTTTTTAATATTGACCATTTACGAGTTTTTTCTTTAAATAACGATGTAACTTAAATGTTTATTAAATTAGTTTGCAGCACTAACGGCGTATGTCAACCTACGTTTGATCGCTGATAAATTATTTTCTCAGAAAACGACACATAGCGACATAGGTTGTTATTAATGAAAAAAAATGCAAAATAATTTTGGATTATTTTTCAGTTTATAACCACTTATAAAAATTTGTGTGTTTATTTCTGTTATTTTTTGTCACCACTATTCTTGATACGTTGTTATATTCTCATCCCAAGTCCCGTTAACTTTTTGTTGACGAACAAAAAAATCCATTTTTCAAGCAACAGCAGCTTATGTCTACATGGGTGGTTGCATTGGTAGTTTTCTTTTTCAAAGAAAACGACGTTTGTCGACATAAGTTGTTTTGTCTGCACACACTTTAAGTGTTATTTACATATTGTTTTCCTCGTCCTTCTCTAGTGTCTATTCCTCTGAAGATTTTTGACTCAAAATTTTATATAAAGTATTTGTTGCCCATAGCTACAGGACTGTTAAATAAAGAGCTCTAAAAACTTTATATCGAGCCCATAATTTCAAATATAACGTTTTTTGGCTCCCCTGAACATTTTGATTTTATGACATACGCGGTTATTCTAGAAAACCACAGATTTGTGACCTTTAGTTTGATTGCTAGGTTTACATGGACACACAGACAGACGGACGGACGGACATCGCTAAATCGACACAGAAAGTAATTCTGAGTCGATTAGTATAATAAAAGATGGGTCTAGGTTAAATATTTTTGGCAGTTACAAACATCAGCACAAAGTCATTATACCCTGACACATAGTGGTATAAGGTATAGAAAGGTTTTATATATTATTTCATAGTTAAATTACAACAAGGTTTAGGACTGGAGCATTAATTTCATGAAATGAAAAAGTTCCTTGTAAAACCAAACAATCAATGAAGTCAGCAATAAATACACAATCGGGTTCAAGAATAAAAGTTTTATTTAAATGCATTTCTTAGTTTATTCCAAATAGATTCACAATCTCATATGTTAAACGTTATGTCACACATTTTTTTCCTTATTTTTCTCATAACACTTTTCAATTTGTTTCTATATTTGCAAAAAATAGACCACCCAGCACTAACTCGCGACCCCATATATGCTCTATACGCCATATCTCTCAGTTCTCCATCATTTCTTATTTGGGGATGATCTAACCAATTCGAATTATTTTTCTTTTTTAATGTTTTAAGTGGACAATAATTGTTAAAAAGATTTAGAACTAAATTATTAAAATATTGCAGTCGCAATTCAGCATCAGATCTACTATAAAACTAAATTCACAAGCTCCCCTAGACATGTCTCCAAATCCATGTTATTATAATCCCTATAAAATATTTCCATATCACGATGATAGGTAGGCACTTCAAACGAAATATAAATTGCAGAGTGATGGGAATTCAAAGCTGGATTTTAGAGTTGTCCCTTAGATGCAATCAGGTCAACATCTGATACAATAAAATAGTCTAAAAGTGTTATTGTATCTCTATTATGAATGAGGTTTAAATTAAAAGTTGTCCAAAATTCTCTTGTAATATCACCTTGGCTATAAACATCAGAATTAAAATAACCCATAAACACAATATTATTACGTGTGGCAGATATATCCCCAACAATTTCCTCGCAAAGGCTAAGGCTACCATGTGGTAAATATATTACCCCTATAAGAAGATTAAGAGTATCATTAACTTCCGCTTCCACATCCCTCCACTATGCCCTCATTACATTCTTCATGAATAAATTTGAACTTGTATGTATCCTAAATAAACAAACACCCTCCACCACCCATTCTAACAGACCCTATTATTACGATATAATTGATAACCATCAAGAGCCACAGCCTTATCAGGAACACCTCTATGTAGCCACGACTCACTTACCCCTATCACATCTACATGAGAATCTCTAAATATACACCTTATTTTATCCATTTGTGCTGGATTTACTATGCTCTGTGTATTTAAATGAGCCATATTTAAATTGTACCCCTTAAGACGCGATGTAAAAATAGATGTGTCTCTGGCTATTGAACCCAGGTTGTTCAATATGATCAACTAATGTGTCAATACATCTTCGTGTAAAATTCAAGGGAAAATTAAAAACTAAATAAATATTTAAAAAAAAAACCAACACAATCAGCAAAACTATAAATATTACGGAGTATGGATAATATTCAGTCGGACAGATTACAATTTATTAAATACTGATCCTTATAACAATTATAAAAATAAAATGAAAACTAATTTCAAGCTGAATATAAATCTAGTTCTAAATGAAGATCTCACGCATTTCCGCCTGTTAAGAAATTTCGAAATTTCGAACCTGAAGTTTTAGCCCATTATGATTACTCTAGTTCTTATTCTTTTAATCTGACTTTAATCAAATATTTATTGAAATTGCTGACATTGTACGTGAATTAAAGATATTTAAAAACTTAAATTAATTTCCTTCGGGGCTTACTCCCACTAATCTAAAGTCAATTAAGTCTTACCTTCCTATGTGATAGATAACATAATATAAAAATAAAATTTCTAAAAACATAAATGTCCTTTCTGGAGCTCCGCAAGGCAGTCATATGGATCGAATTCTCTTTTCCTTCTTCACAAATGATCTATCTGGTGTCGCAAGTAAATTTTACAAATAGAATGACAAAATAACATATACCCTCTGCGTAGTACTGTGAAGAATAACAAAGTTGTTGTTTGGCGTATGAGAATATCCCTTTGGAATAGAATGTTATTTATCATTTGATATCTGTTAAAAATAGTAAAGGTTCAATAGCTAAAAGTATTATTTTCAGAGTTGTAAAGCAATTAGACCATTTAGTGCATTTTCCAAACTAAATGCGAAGTTCATACAGCCTAGCTTCTTCCACTAACGATCCAATTTTTTTTTTTTAATAATCTTTTTTTGTAATCTTCTGTTTTATTCACAAATTGACCGGAAATTATGCGATGAGCGACAAATATTATTCGTTGAATATTTGTGGGCTCTGATGAAATCCCAAGGACAGTGACATTTTGAAATAAAATCAAGGACGTAACAATTATAAGAGAAATGACGAAACGGTCTTATTTAACCATTAATATTCTATTTATAAAATCAATAAACATTTCAAACAAAACTGCCCATTTTGTTTACTCTGCCAAAGATATTTAAATTGCTTACCATACAAACACCTTAGAGCTGCATCCATTATCTCAAAAATACGATATGTATCCGGGGATAACAAAAAAATATTACTTACGATAATGGTTATTGATAACCAAAAGTTTTTTTGGTTGCTATAATAACACTGTGCTCGAATTTGACATTTTTTTTCGTAACAAGCTAGGCACCCTACTGGTAAAGCTAATTCGCGTACGCTGAATTCAATGGTGATAGCGGTTTTTCAAAGTTAGCGCTCATATTCGCGATATTCGCGATATTTTTTATATTTTTGGGATCATTTTTGAATTTTAATCAATCCAACTTTGTTAAATACATTTTCTGTCAATTGTTTTCGCGGAAAAACTTTTTTCCCGTATTTTTTTTTTATTTTATTCATTATTTATTCATCATTTTCAAGCATTTCTTCTTGTAAGTTCCAGCAAATATCACCTAACAGAGAATCCAACTTTTTACCACTGTACCAGTGTTCAAGTCTAGCCGTCACTTGATGGAATCTCTCCCCATGCTCATCAGACTCAGCTGGAGATTGTTCAGCAAACTTTTTGACATGATAATGCAAAAAATGGACTTTAAGAGAAATTTTTACATTAATACAGTGAAAAGCGGAAATCATTTTTTCTATATAAATACGCCAATCATCAGCTCGATTAACACCTAAAACATTGTCAATAACCCGTTTTACAGAGTTCCATGCCTCAAGCTCTTCAATACTAAGTGAATCTTCAAATAACTTGTCCTTCATCAAGCGACGGATGTCCGGTCCATTAAGTATTCCTTTAAAAAACGCAAAATAAATTAAAATTTCTAACATATTAGTATGGAATAATCTAACACAAACCTTCTTTAATTTTCATATTACTTAATCTTGGAAAAATGCGACTTAGCTCGTTAAATGCCTTTTCAGTCGGATTAAGCACTTTAATGAAGTTTTTCACAATCCCTAGTTTGATATGTAGTGGGGGTAACAATACTTTATCAATTGATACAAGTGGATTTTCAACAATGTTATTCACTCGTAATTTAGCTGTTTCACGTTGAGGCCAGTCCTGCTTTTCGTACTGATCACCTCTATATCGGGTATCCCATAAACGCATGAAGCACATATTTTTAGTGTGATCGTTGTATTTCACTACATCGAGGATTTTTTTCAAAGATAAATAAGTCTCTTTTGTGTTGGCACTTAGTGCAATCGGAACTGAATTTTTGGTATCTGTGATGTGAAGAAGAACTGCCTTTAAACTGATTTTTGATGAGTCGATGAACAATCGCCAATCTTCGGGTTTATATTCATGATGCATAGTTAAAATTAAACCGCGAATGTCAATGCAAAATGCCAACGAGTTGTTATCAATTTATTTAAATAAATTTGTAAATTGACGATGACGACCGATTGATCCATATACCTTAATATCAGGCGCTAGAATATTAGCTTGTTTCAGTTCCTTAGCTAAAAGAATTGACTGTCGCTGATATAGTTTAAGGCGACGTATCATAATGTCCAAACGGTTTTGTGTAATTTCTAAATGATTGCAGTTTTTATTGATGTGGGATGGTTGGTATTGTGATACTAATGACTCTCCTTCAGTTTGTATTGTTAGTGACGTACATTCCTCTGCTTGGTCTTTTGGGAATTGGAATATTTTCCGAGTGCGGCAACGGTAATTGGGTATATTTTGTTTCTGTATATTGAAATGTACGTAATTTGTTTCTATTTGTTCCAGAAACAAAATTTAAGCACGCATAGCACTCATCTGAAGTATGAACTTGTGGTTCCGACAAAATCATTGGAACACCAAAGGGAATAGAACCAATCTTACCTTTTTTCCATCTATTTAATATAGACAAGCAACTAGTGCAAACGAGAGACGGGGCCCACTACACATTACGAAAAACTACCTGATTAAAGTATTGGTTATATGTATAATTCTGAAAAGTCATCGCCGATTTTCCGACGAGGGTCTGTATTAGTACGTTTTCCGCAAACGTAGCAAAAGTTATCAAAATCAACATGTTGTTCCATTTTAACAACACTTAACTATGTTTATGTAGTGTTTATTGATTTAATGTAGTGTTTATTTCTAAAAAAATACAAATATGACACAAAGAGAATCGCCAACTAAATTTCAAATGATCTATATTCTGCATGACAGGTTATACAGCTGTTTCGGAAAGAGTCACCAACCCTCATCAGTAACCAAAATCAGTAGATAATTTGGTAAAAAGTTAAATTCATATATATTTGCTGAAAACAACCAAATGAGAATTCCCGAAACAGCTGTATAACCTGTCATGCAGAATATAGATCAATTTTTTTAAACATATGTGCCAATGTTTTTGTTTTATTTAAAGTAGAAGCGTTTAATCTTGAGCCTAAATAATTTCAAACTCAAAGAAAATAATAATAATTATTTTTCGTCTCTAAATAATATTCATTTCGGCCTCTACGATTCCCTATGTTCCCTGTAGGATTAAAATAAACAAATATATACCGACTATACATAATATATACCGACTCTAACAAGAATTGTATTGAGCCTAATTATTATTCTTGTCTCATAAACGTATGTTATAATCCACTAATGATAGAGAATATTTAAAAACCATTTACAATTTTTAAACATTATTAAAGTATTCATATTTAAAAAGTCTATCCTCTCCCCAATATACATATCATTAATAACCTACTCATTCTGCCGAAATATTTGCCTACATGTCCCATATGAGAATAATAAACATTTGTTTTGATTCCAGATTTTAACACACTTAATTGTTTAAGTGTAACAAATCATATTAATTAACTATTTTCATTATCTTAATTATAATGACTTCCTTAACAAAAAACATGCTCACAAAAAACACGTTTTCACCCTAAAAAAACAGTTTGAAAACAATATAAAATTCAAAACCACTTAACACTTGATTTTACACACATCTCGAAAACAAAAAGTTCAAAGTTCAAAATGCTTAAATCGTCTTATACTGATTAAATACACAAACTTACAATCAACCCATACCCGAAAAACCACATCACACCAGACCACATTCATTCAGTCATTCAAACATAAATATACAGAATATGGAAGAATCATAGAGTCATAGTTATATGTACTTAAGTATTATAATCATAGTCCCATACATGGTTGTTTTGTTTAATTATGTTGTTTTCCCCCTCATAAAATTTCTAAACTTTTCCTGAGAATTTAACCCAAATTCATCATAAAATCACTTAAAAATAACAACTCTTTTCCTTTGGCATAAACACACATCACACACACATACGTGCAGACATAAATAGACATGGCATACATATATGGGATCATGTGTGTGTAAGTACGTAAAACTCCTTTTACTCATATGAATGCGCAACGAAAAGTTTTCGTTTTTTTTTTGTGACCTTTTGGCATTAGATTTCATCACCTCTAATAACCACCACCACGGCCCAAACCCACCCATATAAAACCAAAACAGATTTTAACAAGTTTAACCCATTCGTATAAAACTAAATAGTGTCAACATATCGTTTCATCATTATGATCTGTCTGTCGGCCAAACTGATATGGGACAGTTGATAATCCTTTATTTTTTTGTTTTTTTTGTAGTCTATTGCAAAGATGAAGACAATTTAACCAAAGGCAAGGCAAATCATGCTAATTCTATATGCCGTTTGTAGACGACCATTTGCATATACACAAAGAACAACAACAACAACAACAGCACCAAGAATAACCCACCCCTTTACACATGTCCCTTGCCGGTATGGTCTTTTTGACTTGTTTCTTTTTATGGGATTTTAAATGTTTCCTGTTCTCAACAGCAAACCGGACACCACATAAAATAGGTAAACAGAAAAATGTACGCTCAAATCCATTTATCCAATACCCATATTAACATTTAAGGGTATGATTATGTCTTGTTATGAAACTTAAGGACTAACTAGAGAACATGTTAAAGCATGTTACATGCTATACTGGATGTTAGGTGTATGTACTATAATACGGACCTTTTATACAGTGTGGGCCAATGGTATCTGTCAAACGAGAGTAATCTAGCTTTGTAAATATTTATGAGCCATCTTCGGAATGTACAGAATGTCAGTCTTGTTTTTCAAGATAATCTCCTGTTAGCTCTATAGACTTTTCCGAGCGATATTCAATAGCATCGATACCCTGCTTATAGTAAGAACTATCTAGCTTGCTTAATTGTTGCCAAATCTTTTACCATCGAGTCATTTTTTCAAGTTTGGAAATGAAAAATGTTCTGAGGGAGCTAAATCGGATGAATAAGCAATATTAACTATAATTCATGGATTTAGGCTATCGCAATGGCGCACGAACTGGTACACAGTCCTGATTAAGCAACACTTTCTATTTTGCCAAATGCGGCCTATTTTCCTTAATTTCGTCACCTAAACGCTACAATTAGTTAGCATAATCCTCGCCTTTGCTTGTTTTTCCTTTTTTCAGATAACGAAAAAAAATTATTACACGCGCATCCCAAACAACAGATGACACAATTCTCCCATTTCAATCCACTTCAGGTGTAAAGTGGTGGACCCATGTCTCCTTACGAATCGACGCAAAAACTTGTTTTTAATGCAGTGAAATATCGCCAAACACTCTATTAAAACATCTTCACGACGCTGGTTTTGTTCTATTGAAACCAAACGCGGAATCCATGTTGCGGACAGCCTACCTATCTCCAAATATGCGGTATATACATATGCCATGCACAGTACTTTTTAAAATGCCATTGATTTCAGCTAGCTCACGCACCTTCAGCCGATGATCAATCAATTCCATTTTGTGGATTTTCCTAACAATTTCCCGCGTGGCCATCTCATTTGGTCTACCACTACCTCGTATAAACTCTGCCACCCAATATTTTATAGAAGTAAACGAAGGAACAGACTACGCCAGAGCGGAATATAGTTCGGTTTTAATATGGGTTGGACTGAGACTGAATGTAATAAATTACAAAGCGGTGACCAATTTTTCCATGTTTGCAACTTCACTGAAATGATTTACATTTGATGGCTAAAAAAAATCATTATGTTGTTTAGTCTAAAAATTTGAAACATATGTTTTACAACGTTGCCACTTTTCATCAAAATCATTTTTTTCCACCGTTTGTTGTGGAACCGCTCTCTTATATCCAACTTTTCATGAAAGGATTCTAAAAATATGGGTTTTGATTATTTTCTATTCCGAATACCATTCGGAAAGGAATGGCTTATAATTGATCCAACGGCGGGTTTTCACAGCCATGTGTATACAGATGGCTAAATAATGAATTGTGGTTTTGGCTCTGACGTCTTCTCTTGCGATTGTCAATTTTAACATTCCTACAGACTACCTGACACTACAGGTGTCTTTCAAGCAGAGATTCTAGCGACTAATGACGTACTCAAATCGGACTCAGGATAATGTGGGAATTTTTGTCGATGGGCAGGATAAACTTCTCGGCCTGGACTCTTATGTTGCAATTTGCATTATTTATTTCTTTTATCTCCAAATTTTTTTTTTATATCTATTTCAACGACGGCAGGAATTTTTTTTTATAAGAATGAAATGTTTTAATAAATTTAATTTTGTTTCACATAATACTATCTTCATCTGATCTTATTAAATAATAATTTATTGTAAACCCAACATGTGGAAAATATGTTTTATTTCTCCTTTTCCGGTACATAAAAACATTTGATAGGAAGTGTGAAGATAGAGGGAATATTTCCAAGGGCGGTGGTGTTGAAATTTCTGTTAGAGATCATATTGCATGTACTTCCTGTTGTAAATCTGATAAGTACAATAAGGTATACTTTCGTAGAGATCAAATCAAGCTCAAGGAAAATGATTTCAGGCTGTGTATACAGGCCAAATAAATATATTACGTTCTCTAAATTTCGTGATAAACTGGAGATCTTGACAGTTGGATATAATGATATTATTGTATGTGGAGATTTTAGTTCCAACATTATTAATGAACCAGAACTTACTGACAGGGACTTGAACATGTTAATTGTTGCAATCCTAGACACTTCACAACCAAATATCGAGCAATAGTCTCTTCGATATTTCCTTTGTCAGTGATCTGTCTAATATGTTATTTTATTATCAAAATTCAGCACCATGTTTATAAAAATATTATTTGACCTTCCAGACTTACAACTATCAGATTCAAAAAGCTAATATATTTCGCACATACCGTGACTTCAAGAATTTGGACTACTCATTACTCTACACCAACTTTTTTCAAATTGATTGGGATTGTTTTTACTATATGACATCTATAGATGATCAGTTAACTTTTCTACAGGACAACTTAATACAGTTTTTCGATGAAACGGTTCCTCTAAAAATAAATCAAAAAGACTCAATCTATCGACGGGATATTGCATACTCAAGATGAAAGACGTTTCAAATTCCTGTGCTCCAATCACTTTTCTATGAAATTTAATTTCACCATTGACTCCAAACAAACGTGGAAGACAACTACAGATATTGACATTGGAAGATGCAATCAAAAGGGCTGTTGGATAGACTCTGATGAATGGAAATTAAAATCTAATAATCTACCTTCGGTATAAGGGGATTATGAATTTTACAAAAATTTACAAAATACTCCAAATTTTGTCAAGGAAAATTTCTTTGAATTTAAATGCGATATTATAAATTGAATTTCTATGGTAAAGTCAAACTCTGTAGGATATGACATTTACAAAGCTCTCACTATTAAAGTATTCGAGATATGTGATATTAAATAAATATCAATATACATATTAATATAAATATCACACTAATAACCTGTGAAATCACACAAAGTAGCATTACTCTCCCTTTGATATTGGTGTAAGGTGTAGGATATTGAAACTCCACTTTGTATGGGAGTGAAACGCCCACTTATGCGATCCCGACCATTTTTGGCACTGCCACTCATAGTAGTACCCGATGATCTCACACAAATTTGCAGAGCTCTCCCTGTCATAATTCTTGATATTTGTGATATTGAATATTTAGTATTATTCTATTATTCTGGAAATCAGATATTAAAGTAGGTACAGCCTTTATTGAGTTATAAATGGTGAAACTAAACCGACTTTGTTTTATATATATGTAGATTGAGTATATGGATTCAATGTGATCCATACAGATTAGCTTCTTGTTACTAAAAAAAAAAAAAACAGTTCACTAAAAGAAATTTTAAACTCATGATAAAAAGACTTAAATCCAATTCATTGCAAAAACTATTAAGCTCACAGAATTGGTTAAAGGTTCATTACGGCCATGTTCAGTTCCATGCAACTCAAACTGAAAATAATTATATCTCCTCAATGATATTTGTGTAGCCGAAAATTTAAATATGTGTAAAGGTTCAGGAGAATCAATTAAACCACAAATTATGTCAAGCAAAAATATTTATGAAGATATTTTCCTTCAAGATTCAAGCGATTTCTAGAAATCCAAATTCATATGTGGTCAGAAGATATGCAAGAGGTTGAGAAATAAAAAAGTGAATTTTAAAAAAATTTACTTTAATTTTTTCTGCACGATTTATGTGGACGCGAGCATTGGGACTCCCAAATAAATGAAGTATACTCCAATCTAGACCGTAAAAAAGACGAAAATATTACTTTTTTCGTATTACTATCAAACAGATTACCAATATTATGTTGAATAAAATTTAAAACCAAATATACTTTAGGCACGGTCACCACTAAATCCAATTACTGCACTTAAGTCCAAGATTTCTTCTACCGAATATAAAACTTGACCTCCAATATTATATTGAGGAGATAATCGAGATATTATAGCGGCTGAGCACTTTTTCCGCGAGTTCTCTAGGATGAGCAGATTAATTAACATAATGTAACGTCCTTTTAAAGCACTATCTCCACTTGGAGAAAAAATAGCAGGGCTGAAGGCTGCATGGACGGGCACTGGGAATCTACAAGAAACGGCAATGACTCGGACTTCAGTGCAATTAACAATTCCGCAATGTTGATGGAGTAGAGGAGACCTTATAACATCTCCTTTGGGATTATCCAGCTTTAGGCAGAATTAGACACAAAACTTTAGGCAATCATTAAACATACCATCTATATAGAATATTGAACACAGAATTCGAATTAATACTCTCTTCATTAGTTTTCACTTGAGTGATGTAGTTCTCAGAACAAAGCACAGATTCCAGCGCTCGAAATTGGAGTGCAAATTCTAGGCAACTTTTTTCAACTTAGCCAATTAACAAACCAACATTTTTTTATTTCCTATAATTGTGAATGAAGAAGGCAAACTTACAAACACATTAGTAAATTTAATAAACACACACATAGCATTGTATAATCTTATGTATGTGTTTACTCAAAATAAAGGCAAAAATTTAAAAATCGTTAAGTCTGTTGAACAGATAAAAAGAAATACCTTTTTTAAAAAATACGTTTTGTCAAAATCGGGATAAAACGGTAGAACAAAACATCGGTCACAAGAAATCGCCAAGCCATAAACAAGTTTTAATATTAATATATTACCAGAATGGATGCCGAGTTCACATCCCAACTTGAGCCAAAATAATACAAATTATACAAATTTCATTTCACTATGGCTGTTTTAAAATTATTGCTTGTAATAATTTAATTAATAATTATGATAAAATTATTTAATAACTTTACAATAAAGAAGCAAACCTAATGAACCTATTTCCGGAAAATTCACTTTATTTTGAAACTGAAAATTGTAATTGAAATTTTGTAATTTTTTTTGAAGAATTCTTCAAATTCGAAATTCGAGTGCAAATTCTAGGTAACTTTTTTTCAACTCAGCCAATTTACAAACCAAAAATTTTTTGCTATATTATTATTTCGAATGAAGAAAACAAACTTACAAACACATTAACAAATTTAATAAACACACACATAGCATTGTATAATTCTATGTATGTGTTAGTAGCAATTTTAAATGCAATTTACTCAAAATAAAGGCAAAAATTTTAAAATCTGTAAGTCTGTTGAACGCCTAAAAAGAAATACCTTTCAAAAAAATACGATTTGACAAAATCGGGATAAAACGGTAGAACAAAACATCGGTCACGAAAAATCGCCTAGCCTACTAAGATTATAGATATCTAACACATAATTCGATTTAAGAGTTTCTTCATTATTTACCTCATGGGTGGTGTAGTTCTGAAAACGGGGTCATTGTGCTTCATTTGTTGTCTCATAGGTAGCAGGCTGCTACTTAAGCCAACCAAAAATTTTACTAACTTAATAATCCATTATAATAATAATCATTACTAACTAGCAGATTCCAGCGCTAGAAATTCGAGTGCAATCTCTAGGCAGCTTTATCTTTCAACTTAGCCAATTCACAAACCAACACTTTTATGGTTTATTATTATTGTAAATGAAGATAACAAACTCATTAACAAACACATTAACAAATTTAATAAAACACACATAGCATATGCATAATTTTATGTATGTGTTGGTATCAATTTTAAATGTAATCTACCCAAAATAAAGGAAAATATTTAAAAATGTGTAAATCTGCAAAACTGCTAAAAAGAAATACCTTTCAAATAATATACGTTTGGTCAAAATCGGGATAAGACGGTAGAATAAAACATCGGTCACAAGAAATCGCCTAGCCTATTAATATTTTAGATTAATAATTATTAACAAAATTTCATAAAAATGTGTATTTAGCTTCTTGTATATTCTCTCCCTACCACTATAGTTTCCACCGTTCACTTTCTTATTTAACCTGCACGTAATCAGCCTCTGGTTGGAGTTTTTGAATATATCTTGAGATACAAATTGTCCAACTGTCAATTGTCAAGCTTGCCATTGGATTTTATTGCAACAATGGGTTCCAGTCCCAGCTACATGATTAAAAAAAAAAAACAAATTTTAAATGTTCTGATAAGCCCCTAATCTTACAATTTTATTATTCTTTTCTATCAGTACTTTCCTTTAACTTTTCGGTACCAATAATTTTTGTATACACCTAACAAACTATTTAGCAAACTTACACTTTAACTAAATTGCTTAAGTGTAACAAGTAAAGTGTTAAAATTCATTTTTAGGGTTCATTTCCTGTGTATCCCCCATGTCTTGGGGGGGTATTCATTTTTCTTCATGTCGTTCTCTTTATCACTTCTACTGCGTTTTTACATATTGTTTTACATTAAAATCTTGGTATTTTTTATACGAGTACTTATGTTGGGTATGGGTCGGGTTGTTCGTGCATGTTTAGCGGCAACTTACAATTGGTTGTTGGTAATTAATTCTTGACATACCTGCGAGAATAGTTCAAAGGCATGTATTAAATATTAATAACAAGTTAAACCACAGTATTTTATCCTGAAACAGAATTCGTATATGTGATGTGGGTTAAATGTTGTAAAAGGCGGTTAATGTCTGTATAAATATCATAATTTATCAAAATTTTCAGTTATTTTTGTTTTGGTTTAGAGACGTGACTTTAATTTATCAAATACAGGGAAAATTGTGATGAGGTGGGTGTTAGGAAAGGGAACTTTCCATTTTATATTAAATTAAGTTTACAATAAATGTTGTGTAGTTAAATTATATGACAAATCAATCAGGAATTCACTGACTAGTTTTATATTAAATATACTAGAGAACGATATTTCCGAAAATAAAATTTCAAATTATCAATAAAATATCATTTAAATAATCTAATTGTTAAATATTTTTATGGGAATTAGTTTGTACTAACTAACTTAAAACTAAAAATAACTTAAAAATAAAAAGATATATAGTCGGTCTGTGTGAACTCAAAAATATGCTAATAGTATACTAATAGTTTTGGAAAAGATGCAAATTTTGTAATCAATAAAAATACATATTTACATGCTGAGATTAATTGTATATAAATTGTATATAAAATTATACATACGAGTACTTTTTTAAAGAAAGGGTTGCCTTTACTAGTCAATTTTTTTATTAACTAGTCTTAAGCATGGTTAGATTTGGGGTGATTCTATAGAAAACATATTAGAATCTGACAAATATTAAAGAACAACCTTTAAACTTATTTAATAGGAAATATATATAAAATACTTAAAACTTCGAATCTAAGCGTTCTTCTACAAATAAGATATCTTGTATTCATCAAAACATGATAAATTGTATACAAATCATTTTAAATAAACTGGTAATGTTTTAAAATTCCGTTTTAGGTATTTTGTATATATTGCATTAGAGTGGCCGTTAATAAAAAAAGTGTGCAAACTGTCGGTCTCACCCCCCTAGAAATATGCGAATAGCAAAAAAACTGAGAAATACAAAGTTTTGGGCCAATCAAAAAACGTTTAGTCGTGGCGCAAAGCGATTGAAAATTTCAAGTGTGTTTATATGGGGAAAATATGACTTTTTTCAGATTTTACGAAAATTTCGTTCTATAGTTTAATTTTTCCGACAAGCTGTTATATAATACGGGATCAGTATTAAATTATCCTTTCAAAAGGGTATATAACTTCAAAATCGAATAATACCTCGCCAAGAAATAGCAAATGCCCCAGACCACTTTTGTGAAAAAAAAACTAGGTCATGAAATTTGAAGGCTTTTTTTCACTTTTGTGAAATTGACTAAAGCCATCATTCTTTTTTTGGTCTCTATACTTATAAATACTCAGATATGAAGTAATGTTTAATTACCGCGTTGTTAACCTATTTCGCATTGAGACCGAAAATTGGAAATTTTTTTGATAAAATTTTTAAAACTCCTTTTTCAAGTTTGAAAAAATTTTCTTTAACAAAATTTAAAAAAATGAATCTATTACTCTAAGGTTTTATTAAATACATGTTTCAAATGAACTGTGTGAATTTTTAAGTAAATCCCTCTGCCAGAATTTTTTTGACAAGGATTTTATTTTTGCGGATTTCGAGAAAAATTGGATTTTTGTGTAATATTCTGTAAATGTACTCTTTCTAAACACTTTGTATCAAAAATTCATCACTTTTCTACTTTTAAATGTTATGTTTTATCTTAATGGCCTAGGGTTTCGGAAAAAAGTAATATGACTCCATCAACCCTTTTGGAATTGGGATCACATATGACCCCAAGCTAATAAAAGCCAATTTATTCAAAAAATTCAAATATTTTGTAATTGCAGTCCCATTTTTAGATATAACGCTAAAAATATAATAACCAAATGTGTAGAAGTTTCGTTCCAAAAATTTGGGATAAATCCGAGAACGTTAACCCATTATTTGCCAAGGCCAGCTTTGAATTTTAAGATATTAAATAAAAATTACCGAAAACGAGTCTTTCTATTAAACTCGATGAAACCACTATTTAGAATTTAAGAAAAATAATTCGATTAATTTTTATTTATTTAACCCTTGCTGCAATTATCTGCTTCTTACTCGCGAATATAAATTTAAACAACTTTTAACCAATTTTTTTATAAATTTACTTTATGTAATAAAGTAATAGTTGAATTTCTTGCGGTCTCACCAACCAATTTGGTGGATATTGATAAAAACGCCAAAAAAAAATTTTCAGGTCAATCGTTGAAGATGCCATTACTTATAATGGTTGACATTTTTTGATTTTTTTATAATCGGTTGCTTTATATTATCTCCAATGCCACCTACATCTTTTGAAACTTCTATCATTTTATTTCCCAGTTTTAAATAGTTTATTAAATAAAAGTAAATTTCAAATATAATAATATATATAAAAGGTAATATTAAATTAATACTACTCTTAATGGAATAAATTACAAAACTTAATCAACAAAATATTTGCATCCAATTTTTTACACATATGACCTAACGGTGCATTTGCTCATTGTATTGTTCTAGTCAATTTTTTAGACATTTGAAGATTACAGTTCGAAGTTAATGTTAGAAAATGTGCTCAAAAATTTTACGCAAAAGTGTATACTTAGTCGGTAATTTTTCCACAAGTTTAGGTGGGAGTAAATTACCATCAACCAGAGAAGTGCTAAAGGTGTTATTTTTTTATTTACGTGTGATGAAACTTGATATACGACACAGTGCAAAATTAGTAATTGAAGAACTTTCCATTTTCTGGTCGAAAACTAGAATCCCAACTAGAGGCAAGTAACACTGCATCATTAAATTAGAAAAATTTCATTCCGCTTGGAAAATATTCAAAATATTAGCATTTTTTGAATAAATTGCAAAAATTTCCAATTTCCGGTCTCAATGCGCAATAGGTTAACAACGTCTTAAAAAACAATACTTCATATCTGAGTACTTATAAGTATAGAGACCAAAAAAGAATGATGGCTTTAATCAATTTCTCAAAGTTAAAAAAAATGCCATCAAATTTTATGACCTAGTTTTTTTTTGACACAAAAGTGGTCTGGGGCATTTGCTTTTTCTTGGCGAGGTTTTATTCAATTTCGAAGTTTTATAGCCTCCTGATAGGTTAATTTAATACTGATCCCGAATTATATAACAGCTTGTCGGAAAAATTAAATTATAGAACGAAATTTTCGTAAAATCTGAAAAAAAGCCATATTTTCCCCATATAAACATACTTGAAATTTTCAAACGTTTTTTGATTGTCCCAAAACTTTATATTTCTCAGTTTTTTTGCTATTCGCATACTTCTAGGGGGTGAGACCGACAACTTGAACACTTTTTTTTCCATCCATATAACGAAGGGCCACCCTAATATTGCATATTATTGTTAACTATTGTACCATATATGAATTTCAATCAATAAAAGTAAAAGGAATCAGTCAGAAATTTATTAATTTTTTATAAATTCATAAATAATTCAATGAACGAGTTCATTAATTAGCTCGTTCCAATTTAGATGTTATTTATCAACGTGGCGTTCCACCTGCAAAAAGGTCGTTCTACACTGCGACTTTAGTAAATCTTCCAAGCCAATCTGCTTGCTGCCACTCCCACTTTCAGTGGCAAAAAAGTAAGCTAGGAGGTGAGCGGATCCCTATCATCGAAATGATATTTATTTAATAAACCAAATTAAACCTTTAATAACATAGCTCAGATAATTTATAATAATTTTTTAAAAAAACTTTAAAAAATCAATGAACATTTTGTTAAGCGCGTAGTCAATAGCTTACAATCCAGCATGTTGGGAGACAAATTTAGTACATATAAAAAGAAAAAATATTAATAAAATATTTATTTGTAACATGCAATAAAATTGTTTGTTTCATCAATTTCTAACTCCAAATCAAAATTAGATAGATCCTCTGCGTCCTCTTCAGAAACCGATAAATCTTCATTTATGTCTGCATTTGATATACATACTGCCAGTTGACACTCAAGAAAATTAGCGAAATAATTTCTATTGGAAGCTGCAAACGTTTCTTTGCTGAATGACGGTTCTTCACATAATAACGGGTCAGATGAATCCATTGCTTCATTAAAAATATTATATATATTGTGCTCTCCAGAATCCCTTCGCGCATGCGGCCGTTCTTATAGATTTTGTTTCTCGCATCAAAAGCATTTTATCCATCACATCCGAGGGACTTGACTGAGATTTGTACTATACAATAATATGATAAAATTTGTTGGAGCAAGTTTCAGATTGAATTAAAATAAATCTTTGACCACAAGAAGTGAAGTGAGCCTTCAATCTCTCCGTGACTGTACGTGACTACGCGTGACTGTGCGTTACTATGTCAAAGTTAATTTTTTTCACAGCAAGTATATCGACCAAGTTTCAGATCGAAGGATAAGGGAAAATGAGTCTTAAATCACTCTATTACTGTACGTGACTATGCGCGAGTATGCGTGACTACCCCAAAATTAATCTATAGTCACAACAAGACTATGGGCCAAGTTTCAGATCAATTGGATGAGGAGAATGGCAGACAGACAGACAGAGAGTATGAGTTAAATGAAAATAATAAATCTATAATATTAATAGGTAAGTAAATTTCTTGTATCCGATACAAAAATTTTAGTTACCAACCGATCTTGACCAAAAATACCACATTTGAAAGGTATTTCTTTAAAGCTGTCCACCATATTTACAGGTTAGCACCGTCCGGAAAATTTTTTTGGAGTAAAATGCATTTAAAATTGCTAATAACATACCTTTAGACTTTTATAAAATTATTTATTAACAAATCCAGTTATATATTTTCTGTGTGTTCAACAGACATTTATAATTGAATGGAAAAATAAATTTTCCTAGAATTTGCACTCGAATTTCGAGGGATGGGTTGTGCTAGTTATAATAAATACTGGTCAAAAAAGGAAAAGAACTGCATACTTATTATTAAGAGTTACATCGACACTTACTTTTTAGCAATACTAGACGACCCCTGCTGCTCCGCAGCATTATATTATATTATATTAATTTTTATAATATAATACCAAAATTTGCCAAGAGAAGTTAACGTACAGTAATGCCAAAATATGCCAAGAGAAGTTAACGTACAGTAAAAGTAAAGTTGATTGTCCACGCATAACTTTCCTCAAACCCAACGAATTTGAGCAGCTGATCCACTGAGTGTTCTTGGATTTATGTCAACAGCCTACGTTAATTAGAACTTTAGTTATTGAGATTTGAGTGAAGGAAAATATTGAAAAATCTTGAAAAAAGTATAACTTAAGTAAGGTGGGAGTTGAGTAAATTCCAATGCTTGATGACTAAATACCTTTTATTTAAAAAATGAAGGAAATCGGCCGGACAGAACGGCCAGACGGACTGACTTTAGTTTTCATAAATTCTTTTAATATATAAAATTTTTCATACAAATTGTTACTTTTGTAGCCTTAGCTTATAGATGGAAAAAAAAGCTAATTTTTGTTTTCTTTGGTCTACAGTTATTACAGATCTTCAAATATTTCAACATATATCAAATACAAAATGAAATCTACAACAAACTTTCTCAAAATAACAAAAAAAAGAGAAAAAAACAGATATTACACATAGTTAAGTTGCACAAAAAATGTACCCGAAATCATTATATACAACAAACAACAGATCTTATGTACGTCTTCACAAAAAAAAAGATGAGTACATAGACAGACAATGGCTCTGATGTTAAGTATTTGTAGTGAAACCCCAAAACAGCAGCTACTTTCGCATCAAATCCAAATAAAAAAAACATACAACCAAGTTATACTTAGTGTGCAGTAGGAAATGAAAGAAGCTAAAACGACATCACCTAAAAAATGCATCAATGCACAAAATTGCACAAACAAGCAAACTTGCACATCGAGGGGATCAACAATTTTGCGGTCGGGTATATGGTGAACAAACACTATACAAATCCATGGACCCTATTTGTTAACAGACAAGCAACGAAGAAAAAACACAAAATTTTGATGGTGATGATGATGATGAGCTGTAATGAAACTAAGGTTTTATTTTTTTGTTTTTGTATTTTTGGAAGCAACCAGTTGAGATTTCTCCAAAAGTCCAACAAAGAACTGGTTTAATAATACTGATATTTTGATTTAGTCTTTTTGTAGTTTCTTCTTAAAAAATAAATTGCCAAAAAAAAAAATATATAAAGAAAAATAACAACATTAAAAAAACACACACTGTAAATTTTTAGGCATTATATTTTGTTATATACATACTTGACTGATATACTGCACTATATATATAAATATATATATATATACTACAGATCTGTTCTTTAAAGGAATGCTATCTTTTAATCTCAAAACTCTTTAAATTTAACAAAATTTTATTTTAATATTGGCGAACCATAACCGGAAGCGATACAAGAAAATTCATGGCGCTTCTTTTAAAATTATACGAAAATATAAAAATTTAAAAATGTTTTAAAGAGTTGTCGCTATTTCTATGACCTCCACAACACTGTGCGGAGGGTAAATATCAGTTTATCATTCCATTTGTAACGCATCAAATATCAATTTGCGACCCCATAAAGTATATATATTCCTGATCCTTGTAACAAGTCAAGTCGATATAGCGATGACCGTCTGTTTGTCTGTATGTTGAAATCACGCTGATTAGCAAAAAAAAATAATGCATTCGTAAGCTTAGGATAACATTTTTTTTCCCATTATTTAAAATGAACTAAAAAGGTATCATTGTGCCAAGGTATGGCCTAAAATATCTTTGGTATAGTAATTTAGATATTAATGTAAACGTAACATTATGCTTTTACTTAAAATTTATTTCCAAGTGTTTAACTAAAAGAATACTATTTCTAAACTCATTTTTATTTCTTGTTACGGCTTCCTCCAAACAGACGTATAAACTCACGAACATAAAAACTGTCAGATTAACGTTATTGCATTTCACATGTAACAAAATCAAATAAATTCAAAAAATAAGTCAGTTATTCACTTATGCCGTTTTCTTTTCTGACAAAAAATATCGCATTTTATTTGCACTTTTTTCAAAAAGTGTATTTTTCATATACATTCTGAATTAAGGGCTGTATTCATAAAATGAAAAAAAAAAATCTTAAATCATGGGGTGAAAATATCAAAAAAAAAAAGGCAACAATGCCGAAATATTCTCACACTTTGACCTGAAAGAAGTCAGTGGCTGCATTTTTTGCTATTTACGTAAGCTCGACTTTAAGACCTTTCGATTGATGTTAAGATAAGGTTGCTCTTATTTCAGAATATATAAAAAATACACTTTTCGAAAACAGTGTATTTTTGTCAGAAAAGAAAACTGCATTAATAATTTGATTTTAAAATTTTTTCTGCTTGATTAGGAAAACCCGTAAAAATTTTCCTCTACTCTATTCATTAATCTCTCTTTTTAAATTTGCATCAGACTTATAAAAAACATTTTAAACAAAATCTAATTTAACAAGTAAGAGTTTTAAATTCGACGGTGCCGAATCTTTGATAACCTCCACCTGCATCTAAACTGAATATTGTATACAATGTCGGGTTATGGTATTTATTTTTTTTTTTTTTTTGACCAATATTTATTAAAAAAATATTTTTATACAAATAATAATGAATAATGGAAAAAATTCTAACTAAACTAAAAAACTACTAAGATCACTTCAGAAGAGACCAAAGAGAAATTCTTTCTTAACGCATCCGGCACTAAAATATCCAAGTAAGGGATTCACTTTACAATTAAAAATTATATGATATTTCAGGAAAAAAAGTTTCAAATTATCGATAAAATGTGCATTAACCTTCAAAAAATCTAGATATTTTTATCGCAATTAGCTTGTACTATGTTAAAAACAAACAGATATATAGTTGGGCGATGTGGACTCAACAATATACCGTCTACTAATATTTTGGCTGAGATTAATTGTATATACAATTATACATACGAGTACTTTTCTAAAGAAAGGGTTGCCATTACTAGTCAATTTTTTATCAAGGCTAAGGGACATAATTTCTTATTAACTTGTCTTAAGCATAGTTGGAGTCATTATATAGGAAAAATATTGCAGTCTGACAAATATTAAAAAACGACTTTTGAATGTATTTAGTAGGAAATCTATAATATTAATAGGCTAGGTGATTTCTTGTTACCGATGTTTTTTTCTAACGTTTTATCTCGATTTGGACCAAACATATATTATTTCAAAGATATTTCTTTTTAGCTGTTCACTAGATTTACAGATTTTTTAATTTTTTCCTTTATTTAGAGTAAATTGCATTTAAAATTGCTATTAACAAAAACATAAAACTATACGTATGATATGAGTGTGTTTATTAAATTTGTTAATGTGATGGTTTATGAGTTTTTTATCTTCATTCATAATAATAATAAACCAAAAAAGTGTTGGTCTGTGAATTGGCTAAGTTGAGAAATAAAATTGCCTAGAAATTGCACTCGAATTACAAGCGCTGGAATCTGCTAGTATATATAAAATACATAAACTTTTTAATTTAAGAGTTTTTCTACAAAACAGATATCATTCATCAAAACGTGATAAATTTTACACAAATTATTAAACACTAAAAATCATAGAATGAATATTTTTTTACGCTTGTATAGAAAATGACTGATCTTTTTCGGTGAAATGATTTAAAAGTGGCTGATTTTATTCAAGTTTAAGTTCGCCGCCTCCACAATTTTCCATAAAATAGTTTGAAATTTTAAGAATATAGTGTCCTGAAATCGATAACTTCAAAACATACAAACTTCGTGATGGAAAATTTTCAGTAAAATAACACCAAACTTCAAATAAGAGCGAACTCTCACACATTTGTCTAGGAAGTGGATGATCTTTATCAAGTAGTAGTTCGCTAACAGCTCGATTATTGTCGGAATGCTTTGAGATTTATTTCTAATTTTAGAAAAACTTATACAACGTGTTCCTTGAATATTATTTGTAAATGGATGTCAAACTTGCATTGAGTGCATTGTTTCATATATTTGCATGGAAACTGCCTGATCTTTTTCGAGTATTAAATCGTCAACAGCACAATTATTACCGAAAGACTTTGAAATTTGTAGAATATAACGTCCTCTTATTTACAATTTTAGAATGAATAAATTTGTGCCATGTGTGCCTTAAATATTTTTTGTAAATCTATGAGAAACTTGAATGAAGTGCATTTTTTCATATATTTGTGTGAAAACTGACCGTTATTTTTCGAATAGTAGGTTGGCAATTGCACAATATTGGTCTGAATGGCTTAAAAATTTAAATGAGTCATCTAAGGATATAGTCAGTTGCAACTATTGAAAAAATCAAACAATTTTTTTTCTTAATTTTTTGTTTTTTTTTTCATTAATTATCTTTTTCGAGTAGTAGTTCGCCCACCCCATACCTAATGACCGAGTGTATCAATATTTTACCATGTATTTTGGAAAATTTCTTACAAAATGATGTCAAACTTCCATGGAGTGAATGTTTTCATACATATGTATGGTAAGTGGTCGATCTTTTTCGAGTAGTAATTTATTCACCGTACAATTACATTTTCAACTCTAAAAAATATGATTTTTGGCTAAGGCATTACGAAGATTTTGTCTGTAAAATTATCTCAAACATGAAATAAGAACAAATTTTCACATTTTTTATGGAAAGAGTCCGATCTTTTTCGAGTAGTATTGAAGATAAAGTATTATAATGGCTCAAATCGTAATTAACTAACCGCAGACAAATTACAAAAGTAAATAATGTGGATTCAAATGCAATATCGAATGAATTTTAAGTGCTCCAGGGCTCAATTTTAGGAGCTCTTTTATATGGAAAAGTTTTAAACAAATGCAGACGATAATCAGATTCCTACAGAAGGAGCAACTGAAGAAATGTGCCATAAAATGCATAAAAATTAATAAACTAAAATTAAACGAAAGTAAAACGAAATTAATGGAAATAAATATGAACACTAACATAAGATTTAAAATAAATAATGTAATAATAGAAAAAGTTAACAACACTAAATATCTGGGTTTCGTTATAGACAAAAACTTAATTTTCAAGGAACATATTGAATATATAGAGGTACCTAAAGAGAGTCAACTCAAAATTTACAAATTTTTAGTAGAGGCAACAAACGGTTTTTTTATTATTTACTATAAAATGTAAAAACAGTTGTTGTTTCATTGTGAAGAATTGCGAATAATAAGTATACAACAGTAGTTATTCTTGCAATTTTTTCAGTGATCATCAAAAATAACAAGTTTTTTGGGTACAACCCAAAATATGTCTTTTTAGTGGATTCTAACGAAGCTACTCTTATAACACAAAGAGGGTTGAAACTGAAATGTTTTTTTTTTTTTTTGACAAAGACTAGAAAAACCGATGTCAGATTTTTACAGTGGATAGATATGACCAATGTGTATCGTTTTCTTGCAAAAAGTGAAAATTCAAAAATTTTGAGTTGACTCACTTTAGAGGTACAGGTGCGATATGTAAGAAAATAAGTAAAAACAAGTAAGAAAATTATAGTCGGTCTAGACCGACTATACGATACCCTATACCATGCGTTTAGAAACCCTATCTCTTAGGCCCAACTAACTGGACATTGAAAATAAGCAAAAAACCAAATTTGAGTGGGATTTTTATTAATTTTTTTGGCTGCAGATATGAAAAAGTTCATATCGGATGCTATATCTATAAAGGGACTAGGTCCAAAAATGGACCGATCCTGATCATGTTTGGTAAAGTCTCTTGTATTTTGCAAAAATATATACAAACAAAATTTAAGAAGAATCAGTGCAATATTTTTGTGTTTTAATAGACTTAAGTGAAGATCGGGAAGCAGCTCTATATGGGGTCAAGGGGATCATTTTTGGACTACTCATTAGTGGATGTAATGAACGCATACAAACCCAATTTGAGTAAGATATATATGACAATTTGGATCTTATGGCAATTTATGTCGATTTCATATGGGTAATTTGTATGGGGGCTAGGTCTGAACATGAACCGATTCTCACTCATTTCAATAGCGTTCATCCCATGGCCGATAAAAGCTTATATACCAAATTTCATCAAAATATATTCATATTTGCGACCTGCAGTTTGATTACAAGCTTTACATGGACACACAGACGGACGGACGGACGGACGGACGGACGGACATTGTTAAATCAACTCAGAAAGTGATTCTGATTCGATCGGTATAATTAAAGATGGGTCTAGGTCAAATATTTTGGGTTGTTACAAACAGCAGCACAAAGTCATTATACCCAAACCACATAGTGGTATAGGGTATAAAAATCGGATATTTCAAACGAATAAGAAATAAATTAACAATTAAACCCCCATTTTGAATATGGATCAACATTGTTATACACATGTTGTTCGGAGAGGAAAATAACAAGACTACAAAAACAACAAAATAAGGCGATGCGTGTAATTTTGAAATGTAATCGATTTAACTCTATAAATCTTATGCTAGACATTGTGAAATGGTTTAATATACAACAAATGTTAGAACTAAATGCAATAAATTTCATACAAAAAATTAAGAAGAGAGATGCACCCGATTATTTGATTGAACAAATAAGGTACTTTGGTGAGGTTCAACCGTACAGTCTCAGGAAAGCTATGGATTTCAGGCTTCGACGAACAAATACTAATGTTATACAAAAAACGCTTTTTTATAAAGGATTAAGACTTTACAAGATGATGCCAAATAGTATTAAAAATGAATTAAATGATAATATTTTTAAAAGAAAACTTGTATTTTTTTATAAGAAATATTAATATAAACCCGAGTCTTTACATATAATTTATTTAATGAAATGTCATAAAAATGTATTCAAAGTACTACCTATATTGAGTAAAAAAAGTATAAGTTCCTCCGAGACACAATTTTGGCCACAAAAAAAATTTTTTTTTCTAATATTTTTTATCTTCTAATTTTGTCCAGTAGTAATTGCATGCTTCGAAGCTTGAAAGAAGGGTTCTCTTTATATACAGTTCTAACGAATATAATTTTTTTGCTAAGTCGTTGTGGAAAATATTCTGAAAAATCTGTGGTTTTCTAGAATAACCCCGTATGTCATAAAATCAAAATGTTCAGGAGAGCCAAAAAACGTTATATTTCAAATTATGGGCTCGATATAAAGTTTTTAAGATTTTGTATTTAACAGTCCTGTAGATATGGGCAATAAATACTTCATATAAAATTTTGAGTCAAAAATCTTAAGAGGAATATATCCTAGAAATGGAGGAAAAAAACAATATGTAAATTACACTTAAAGTGTATGCAGATAAAACAACTTATGTCGACAAACGTTGTTTTCTTTGAAAAAGAAAACTACCAGTGAAGCTACACATTTAGACATAAGTTGTTGTTGCTTGAAAAATTGATTTTTTTGTTCGTGAAGGAAATGTTTACGGGACTTTAGGTGATAACATAACAACGTATCAAGAATAATTAATAGTGACAAAAAATAACAGAAATAAACACACAAGCTTCTACAAGTGGTTATAAACTGAAAAATAATCCAAAATTATTTTGCATTTTTTTTAATTAATAACAACGTATGTCGCTATGTGTCGTTTTCTGAGAAAATAATTTGTCAGCGATCAAATGTAGGTTGACATACGTCGTTAGTGCTGCAAAATAATTTAATACACATTTAAGTTACGTCGTTATTTAAAGAAAAAACTCAGAAATGGTCAATATTTTTTTTTTAAATTAAACACATGTAAGGAGCGTTAAAAATTATTATATTTGGCATCGTTAACTCAAAACTGACAAAATGGACATATGCGGTTATTCCAGAAAACCACAGAAATAGCATCAAACTTCAGATAAGAGCATATTTGAACACATTTGTACATAAAGTGTACAATATAAGTGCTATACATACGCCACAATTTATGTCGCTATGGCTTAGAATATTTTATGAGTAATCTATGAATATCGTCAATTACAGACAGTGAAAAAATTAAACAAAAAAATTGTATTTTTTAAACATTTATTGCAAAATTTTCGATCTTTTTCGTGTACTTCTTCGCACACGCCAATATTTTTGTCGAAATTTTTGAAATTTTGAAAACATATCCTTTTCGTATATTCAGATTAAAATACTGAGTGCTTTTTCCAAGTATTTTTGAAAAATTTTTTGTAAATAGGCACCAAACACATACGAATAAAATTTTTTCATTCACTTGAGTGGAAACTGGATAATCTGAGTAAGGCCGCTACATAGTTATTATCAGAATGTTCCAATATTTCAGCAGAGTAATCTCTCATTACAGCTTACTTCAAAATATGTAAAATCATACCAAAAATTTTTCAATGAAGTGAAACATCTACGAAGTGAATATTTTATTACATTTGTATGGAAAGCCGTCGAGCTTTTTCAAGTAGGAGTTTGCCCACGCAAGTAGGTCCATACCATTCAAGTGATATTTAAGGTTGATATTCTTGGTACTTGTACGATTCAAAAATGAATCGATGCTTTCAAACATGAAAAATTTTAGTTTTTACTACTCGAGCTACTCGCTAAGCTCGAGTAGCTCATTTACAACTCAAGTAGCTTAAGCTTCAAGTAGATCGAATAAAACCCATTATTTTTTTCTCTTAGCAAGAATAATCTAATCCATAAAAGCAAATTTTTTATTAAAACTCTTTCTTTCCTTATGCATATGACTTTTGAATATCTCCGTGACTGTGCGTGACTGTGTGTGACTATCTTAAAATTAATATTTGGCCACAACAAGTCTATGGACAAAGTTTCAGACCCATCGGATGAGGGGAAGTGGGGTTTTAATCTCTCCGTGACTGGGCGTGACTATGCGTGACTGTGCGTGACTATGTCAAAGTTGATCTTTCTTTTCAGCAAGTATATCGATCAAGTTGCAGATCGATCGGATGAGAGTAAATGACATTTAGATCACTCCGCAACTGTGCGTGATCATGCGTGACTAAGTCAAAGTTAATCTTTTTTCACAGCAAGTACAGGTACCAAGTTTCAGATCGATCGGATGAGTCACAACAAGATTATGGGCCAAGTTTCAGATCAATTGGATAAGAGGGAATGGGGTTGCCCCACGACAGACAGACAGAGTGTTAGAGTTAAACGAAAGAGTTTAAAAAAGAAACGACTTCAAAATAGGCTTGTTATAGGACGGAACTATTTTTCATGATAAATTCATCTGTAGAATAGACATTTCAAACCAAAAAAAAGTAATTATACGTCTAAAACTAGATTCGAAATAGAGTAAAACTGCCTTTACAATTAGTCAGTTCGTGATCTTCTTCCATATAAAAGATCATTGAAATTTCAAAGGATTACATTTTTTAAAAAACTTAAATAATTGTAGTCGTCCTACGATGTCGTTATCGCTGACCAATGAATTTCTTTTAATGTTTTTTTTTCTAATATAAAATATTCAAGCAAACTAATGAAATAATGTTCTTTGAAAGTTTAATCCTTCAATACTCTAATAAAATCTTTCGGATAAAATTATGTAGAAGCCTTCAATTGTAAAACTATACAACAAAATGCCATCCTTCTAAATTAATTAGTTAAGTGTTAATAATAATTTTAAATAAATATGTATAATCGTAACATATTACAAACGAACAGAATGCTACACGTCTGAAACTACTGACTAAATAGTGTAAAACTGTGTTTACAGTTCTTCCTTTCGTGATCTTGTTTAGACAACTGATAAATACATACTATATTTAACCCATTACAAAGTTCTGTTAATTTAAAACCATTTCTTCCAATTCTAATATCAATAATCCTTTTCCGAATGTCAGATATTTCTTTTTTACATAACATTTTCAAGTTTTTGGATTTCTCGATATTAATTCTAAATTCTCAAAATTAATTCTCAATTTTAATTTTATATTCTATTTTATATTTATTATTCTATATGAAATTGTATATGAAATTGTAATTTAGTCATAATAACTGTATACTGTCATCATTGGAAATTGTTTAAATTGACATCAATCCGAAGACGTTTTTCCTTTGACAGTAACTCCTTTTTACAATGTATACCTTTACGATCTGCTACTGATATATATATGTACATAACATATATATAAATATATAACTATACTGCATACGTAGTTAGTCATATGTATGTCTGATTATACACAATTTGTGTGCATAGTTCCAAATTTTAGCAAATGACTTCACATTTTTATCTACAACTCGTATTTTTTGCTGTTTTGTTTTTGTTTTCTTTACTCAGATATTCGGGCGTCGAACGCACTACGAGGTTAACGGCTTCAATGCAACTTTTTGTTTTTGCTTTCCCATTGCTGCGAGATGAGAAGACGTTTATTTACGAACGTATAAGATCGTTTTCTAAATGCACTACCCAAAAAAAACAAGACAACAACAACAGCCGAAGATTTACGAAGTTAGATATAAACATCGTCTCGAACATTTGAAATGATTTTATATGCATTTCAGATCGGGGAGTTGCAGAGCGAAATATGGGGCATAGCCATACATATATTCAGAGTATGTGTGTAAAAGTGAGCATAAAACTTGCAATTTTGAGATATTGAGATTCCCTATTATTATATTCATATTTCTGGCTCAGGGGGTTTAGTTTAAAGGGGCGAGGTTGCCAAAAATTAAATTCTCTCAATTTCACTCATACTCTCCATGTTTTTAAGCTCTTTCATATTATTTCATTCGCTTTCAGTTAAATTTTAAAATAATTCACCCTGAGTTTTTAAATTTTATTTCGAGTATATGTGAAATGATTTTTGACAAATTTATTTTTTAAATGAGAGCGGGAGTAAACTGTGAAATGAGTGTGGAAGAATTTAAAAAAAAAACCTCATTCTAAACTCTCTTTTTCTAGAGCGTCTTTCATTTAAAATAAGACCTATATTTTTGAAAAATATCAAAAATAAAGGAACCAGGATAGAAATTTTTTTTAAACAATTGCAATACTTAACACTTAAAAGAACCCAACATTGGCCTTTCTTTCTTTCACTTGTATTGGTTCCAATATTCATTTGAAATAATATTCATATTTTATTGGCTGTATTTAACTCATAATAATTATTGTATCATTAGATTCAAAAGTTCGAAGTGTTAAGTGTTCCATAAACCCATTTTTTGTAGTAACTTCAAAATTACAGGTTTATTTTAATTCATCAAGCCATTGTCAAGTTTCTATTATACCAGAAATATTATTTTCACAAGATTTTGTAAGAGACCCAAATTCGGTCCTACCTTCGCGTAGCTTTATTTAACCCTGGAAGGTTACTTTTCATTTTTGTACATTAAAGTTACTCTTCGTCGAATCGACGAACAATTTTTTTTAAAAATTTTTAACTGAACGATTTTTAAAGTAAAAAATAAACAAAAAATTTTTTAGTTAAACATTTGATTAAAAAATAAAGAAAAAAATACAATATAAAAATAAAAATTCTTTTTCAGTCTAAAAATTCGACACGAATTTGGCCCCTTTTTTGGTTTATATGATAAAGAGTAAATGAGCTTCGTCGATTCGACGAACAGTAACCGTCCAGGGTTAAGATTTGTAAAGATTAAATGAGAATTTCTCTCCAGATATGTTTCGAAAAAGTTTTAGTAGTGTTTCGACAAAGGAAGATTTCTAGTTAACCAAATATATGAGCGTTTTTAGAGACCTGCATTGTTGAAATTTTCACTGATAATTGATATTTTTTATATCTTCAAATATCCATTACAATGAAATGTACTTACATAAAGGGGTGGTTCGGATTTTGGATATCATACCAAAAGAAATGGATTTTTTATGCTAATCTGACAATTAAAAATTGGATATCGAATGAAAAGCATTTCAAATGACCACCTTATAGTATAATACCAATAATAAATCATGCTTAAATTTTCATAATATGACTTGACACTTAAAACTGGATCAAAATTTCGATCCATATTTAAGCTCGCTTATATATAATATAAATTTTTATAAGTGAACTCGAAGCACTGTGGCGCCCTTCGAATGAAAAAGGTTGCAAAAATCAAAAATTTCATGTGCGCTTACGATATCTTGAATAATCTTGTCTTATAGGAAACTGTTCTAGGATTACAAGTTTGCTACCTTTAATAATATCAGATTTTTAGTTTAGAAGATATAACCCTTCAAAGTTGACCGATTTTCAGTTTTCAAAAAAAAAAAAAAAACACAATTTTTAGGCAATTTGGTCCAGTTTCAGGTAGAATATATAGATATGTGTTTATCCAATTAAATCGCTATTTACCAACTGTTAGCGTTTTTTACTATTTTTCAACTGTGATGGAAAATAAAAAAAAAAATATGTATGGATAATAATTTTAAAACATAAAAATCTTGAAAACAAACATAAAAAATATGAAATTTTTAAAAGTGATGTTTTTTGGTTAACATAAGCATGATTTTTTCCTGCCGTTAACAAACTAAAACTTTGATAACCCATAAGTTTGGTGGGTGTAGCACTTTCTTCAAACAATTATTTTATAGCTTAGGTAATTATCTAACATAAGCCATTTATTATCATTTAATTATCTCAATCGGTTCAAAATTTATAATTTTGGCAACGAAAAAACTCAAATGGCGCCACAGTGCGAAGTAAAAACTTGTACAAATTTTTATGCAAAATCAACTAATTTTAATTTTTGGAAACATTGTCAGTTCATGTCAGTTTTGGTTTTTAAATATGATTGCAAATTTTCTTTTTGGTTACAAAAACTTTTGTAACAAATTATTGGTTGAAATATTATAAATAAAATTTTTATTAATAATAAACTAGAGGACCCCTGCTGCTCCGCAGCATTATATTATGTTATATTAATTTTTATAATATAATACCAAAATTTGCCAAGAGAAGTTAACGTACAGTAATGCCAAAATATGCCAAGAGAAGTTAACTTACAGTAAAAGTAAAGTTGATTGTCCACGCATAACTTTCCTCAAACCCAACGAATTTGCCAAGAGAAGTTAACGTACAATAATGCCAAAATATGCCAAGATAAGTTTACGTACAGTAAAAGTAAAGTTGATTCTCCACGCATAACTTTCCTCAAACCCAACGAATTTAAGCAATTAATAGTTCAAAAGAAGGAGCTTGATCCAATGAGTGTTCTTAGACCTATGTCAACAGCCTACGTTAATTAGAACTCTAGTTATAGAGGTTTGAGAGAAGAAAAATATTGAAAAAAATCTTGAATGCAAAGTTTATTCATAAATTCTTTTAATATGTAAGATGATGATGATGATGATGATGATGATGATGATGATGATGATGATGATGATGATTTTTGGTTACAACAATAGAAACCCTAAGTCTTAACCTGTTTGAAAATCTTAACCGATAGAAAATTTAATGAATCAATTTCTGTTGTAAATACAATAGAAATATGGCAAAATGATGACGCAACCGTGTTATCGACTTTTACTGTGATTAAAAATAAATAAATAAAGGACATATAACTTGCAACAGTTTTGTGAAAATTTAATTACATTTTAAAATTTTTAGTGTGCAAAATATCAAAAGAAATAAACTACGTTTTTCGCCATGTTTTGCACGGATAAGACTTGCGGAGATTGTACGAGATTTTAACATATATATAATATAATATTTAAAAAAAAAAGCATAAAAACGGATAGAAAATCGGATAGACCATATCGATATTAAACCAGCACCACAACCAATGAATATTGACCCACAAAAGGTTTCATAATAGCAGCTCATTGATTTTTGCATTACCAATAATGATCTACCCCTGCCCACTACATTAATTCTAAAGTGAAAATAAGGCGTTACTAATAATGTGTTATACAGCTACTTATATTTCATGCCAGCTCCTTGCATACTGCATTTACTTTAAGAGTGGAAATAATGAGTTCCTAGGCAACTAGCTACCTCCAATGTCATCCCCGTGTTAAAATAATAAGCTTATCAGCAAAGTTCAACTAGTTACTTCTCCTTCTAGAACCCATTATTTGGTACTGTTTTTTTTTTCCTGGGGAGTCACTGTATCAACAAATAATCAATTTATAACAAAATGTACAGAAGCTTTTGTGTCGTCATGAAAGATTGTCAGGTTTCCGTTGATGCTTGTGGCACAGCTAACGGAAAACACTCCAAACAGTATGCTTCATTCTGGAATATATATCTAAAATATTAATAGGCTAGGCGATTTGTTGTGACCGATGTTTTGTTCTACCGTTTTATCCCGATTTTGAACGAACATATGTATATTATTTGAAAGGTACTTCTTTGTAGCCGTTTTGCAGATTTACAGATTTTTTAATTTTTTCCTTTATTTTGAGTAAAGCATTCAAAGTTGGTACTAACACATACATAAAATTATACAATGTTATGTGTGTGTTTATTAAATTTGTTAATGTGTTTGTAATAAAAATGAGTTTGTTTTTGTGTTGATTTGTAAATTGGCTATAATTGATTAGCATACCTTTAGGGTCTTTAGTCTTTATTTAATGAAAAAATAATATTTCCTAGAATTTTCACTCGAATTTGGAGGGCTGGAATCTGCTAGTAAATATAAATATTCTAAGCATATTAAACAAATTATTTCAACAGCAAAATATGTACATAGAACGCAATAAGAAGACTATACCTTTGGGCAAGTTATGTATATGTGATCTTCTCCGAGAAAATGGACCTAGTGTGTGAAAATTAAGTTTTGAAAAAAAAACGCATTTAAAGTTTCTACACCCTTTTAAGTACCAGAATCCACCGTTTTTGACACAACCCGTTTTTTGACATACTAGGTCCCTATTCTCGGATAAGGTCACATATATGTATATAGCCTGTTATCATTAGAACACCAAAAAAACATTTTTTTCGAAATTGATGGTGAAGAGTGATTTAAAAATTTAACATATTAGGATAATAATCCATTACAGGACAATCTTAAAATAGGGAAAGAATAAACATTTTTCATTGATACTTTTGAGTTATTCATAGTATTTTCGGAAGTCAAGTCATAAATTGTAAATAAGTTTTTTTTGAGCAGCTGTTATTTATTTTTGCTGATATTATTTTCTTGTTATTTAGATTATTTTATAAAGTATTAAAGTTAGTTTAACAAGTCTCTGATTAGTGTTTACGATATCGTTATTTTCAAAAAGCATGGGTCATTTTTTATTATAACTATTGAAAAACAAATCAATTTAGACCACATCAACAAAAAATTGGAAAACATCAACAAATGAAATGGGCGATATATTTAAATAATAATAATAAAAAAAATAATTTCATAGTCTATTAAATGATACAAAAAAAAACAAGTAAGAAAATTATAGTCGGTCTAGACCGACTATACGATACCCTATACCATGCGTTTAGAAACCCTATCTCTTAGGCCCAACTAACTGGACATAGAAAATAAGCAAAAACCAAATTTGAGTGGGATTTTTATAAATTTTTTTGGCTGCAGATATAAAAAAGTTCATATCGGATGCTATATCTATAAAGGGGCTAGGTCCAAAAATGGCCCGATCCTGATCATGTTTGGTAAAGTCTCTTGTATTTTGCAAAAATATGTACAAACAAAATTTGAGAAGAATCAGTGCAATATTTTTGTTTTTTAATAGATTTAACTGAAGATCGGGAAGCAGCTCTATATGGGGTCAAAGGGATGATTTTTGGACTACTCATTAGTGGATGTAATGAACGCATACAAACCCAATTTGAGTAAGATCTATATGACAATTTGGATCTTATCGCAATTTATGTCGATTTCATATGGGTAATTTGTATGGGGGCTAGGTCTGAACATGGACCGATTCTCACCAATTTCAATAGCGTTCATCCCATGGCCGATAAAAGCTTAAATACTGAATTTCATCAAAATATATTTATATTTGCGACCTGCAGTTTGATTACAAGCTTTACATGGACACACAGACGGACGGACGGACGGACGGACGGACGGACGGACATTGTTAAATCAACTCAGAAAGTGATTCTGATTCGATCGGTATAATTAAAGATGGGTCTAGGTTAAATATTTTTGGTTGTTACAAACATCAACACAAAGTCATTATACCCAAACCACATAGTGGTATAGGGTATAATTAAAAACTGCAGTTGATATTTCTTTCTGGAGAATCACGAAAGAACTTAATAAAGTCAAAAGTGTGAATAAAAAAATCTTTCCTCTTTCAGTTCAATATATTTTTTAATATGTAGCTCAAGTGTCTCAAAATCTTGTTATGGGTGTCATTAACCAATAAAGCTATTCACAAATAAGATATTCACATGCTTGTCTACTCTAGGTGTCCACTATATTTACATATTTTGTAAAATATATAAAATATCCGTAATGAGATGAAAATAATACTTTAAACTTACCATGACTGCTCTAGGGGCCACTATTGGTTTCTTTATTTTATATTTTTATAGTAATTGTATTGTATTGTATTGTATTTATTTATTAAATGCGATTTTCCATTACAACAAGACACAGTATCTTATAAATTACAGTAATGGAATCAGATAAGTTATTCCCTATATATTTAATATCAGTAACTCTTAATCTAAATTTAAAATATTATAAATTACAATTAAAAAACATTAAAAAAAAATCAAATAAAATCAATTAAAGTATTGGTATAGTAATTTTTTAAACCCTATTGCGTTGCTTGTATTTTGCATGACATTAGGAAGCTGATTCCAGAGACGAATAGTTAGAATAAAAAATTGACATTCAGAGGCATAGTCCCGGTATTTAAATTGAATTATTCGATTCCCTCTGGAAGATCCTGCGAACTTTAATCGTTCAAAAAGATATTTTGGAGCCTTTGTTATAATAATTTTATGTAGGAATATAATGTTCTTGAATTTAATATAGTTGTCAAATGACATGTGTACGACATGACACGAGTATTGGGATACATGATCAAATGTTCTTAATCCAAAGATATAGCGAATAATGTTGTTGAAAGTTACAGTAAGTTTTCTGTTATCCCTAGAGTTGCAACCTGTGAAAACCTCAGATGCATATAGTAATGTTGGTAAAAGATATGTTTTAGCAAGTAGCAATCTTATTTTCAGTGGAGTAAAGTTCTGTGTTAACCATAAACTTCTAATCATACTATAAATTCTACCCCATGATTGATTTATATGATCTGACCAAGTCAGAGTTCCATTAAACACAACTCCGAGATTTCGTACGAGTCCACGATGTCAATTTTAAAGCCCCCAAGGAAGACATTAATCTCATTCTCCAAATGCATCACTTTCTTCTTTATTATAATATTTTTAGATTTATTTGGATTAAGTCGTAGACCATTTGCCGTTGCCCAATTTAGAATACGTTTGAGATCATAATTTATGGAAATAATTGAATCCTTGGTACTACTTAAATATAGCTGAATGTCATCAGCGTACATCTGAACCTTAGAGAATTTAATTTGTTGTGGAAGATCATTGGCATATATCGAATAAAGTAGTGGTCCAAGGATTGAACCCTGTGGTACCCCTCTTATAACTTGCAGTGAGTTTGAGATGGAGCTGCCATTAGCAACAGATTGGGATCTGTTTGTGAGATATGAAAACATGAGTCTAACTGCTAATGTAGAAAAGTTAAAAAACCTCTTCAGTTTGAGGCATAAAATTGAGTGGTGCACCGTGTCAAATGCCTTTGAGTGATCCAATAAAACCAAAAAAGATATTTTTCCATCATCCATGTTACTTCTTAACTCCTCAACTACATCAGATAAAGCTGTTATACAGCTATGTTGTGATTGTAACTTTGCTTTCTAAATGCAAATGTGGTTTTCAAAATTTTCGATAAATTTCCTTTTAAGAAAATTTACGACCGTTGTAAAAAGACGAACTTTATCATAAGATATTTTTATCTTTTTAGTTAATAAAAATAAATAATAAGTAAGTAATAAGCCAGAAAATTATATGTTTTTATAGTTGCTGAATCTAATTATGCATTTGAAATGGATAACCCGATAACCCCAATAAATGGTTACTCTGATCATTAAAAAGATTTTATTTATACAATATAATTCAGTATATAACAGCACAATGTGATAGTACATAGGACTACGAAAAAATAGTTGGCAACAAATTCGGTAGCCACAACGAATCCGTTCTCTGTGTGTAGCTTCAATTTTGTATATTTGGGCCTACAAATAATAAGAGAAAAAAAAACTCATTCTAAAATAATCACATTTGCATAGCTTTTAAAGTAGCTGCATTTGAAGACTTACCATAATTTAGACGTTATTTCCAGCAACTTCTAGAAGTTCAATAATAAAGTGATTCCCAAGAATAAAAAGGAAAGTGTTCTAAAAGAATATATTTTGCAGTGCTTCAAAAGTAACAATCATGTGTTAAACTTAATGAAGTTGATCTAATATTTAACCACATCTTTATCACTAGTACAGGATATTTTCTCGTTTTCTTTTTGCTTACTTTATTTAAATTTCATTGTCAGTTCTGGATTGGTTCTTTTATTCAAAAGCAAGTACTCTAATCGAAAATCAATAAATCAATAAAATTAAAATAGTTTCACAAAGTGGCAAATGAGGCATTCAAATAATTTTAACGGCATTGATGAAGACGTGCATTAAGTAAGCTTTGCAAAAACTTTAATTTAGAACTACTTCTATGCTGCTATTTATTACTCAATTTACTCTACTGATTTCTTCAATATAACTTTTCAATTGCTTTCTAACAACATTAGCAACAACATTAATTACTTCCATACCAATTATGGGTTTTACAAAATCAATATTTTATTTTTCAATTCAATCTCTCATTACCATCAGTACATTTTATAATTATTCTATATATATATATTTTTTTAGACAAAATCCTTAAACTATCAAACATCTCATCATTCTTTCATACTAAATCAAAATAAATTAACTGGTTTTTTGCCCATAATTTTAAAATTATTAATTTATAAATTTTATGCAGAGAGAATTTGATATTTTGCAGTTTAAATTGAGTAAGAGTAAGAGCACAAATATTAATAAACACAATCACGAATCTCATTTGTTTTTAACAAATGGTACATTTACCAAGCTGGTGCTAAGAGGGGGATTGCAAAATTGTTAGGGGCAGGGTTGCCTAAAATGTTAAATTTTCTCACTCTCATTTTACTTTTATTTAGCTTTTTTATCTCTCTAAAAATGTTTTAATTAAAACATAACAAATGTTTCCCCTTGAATATTGGCAAATTGCAATATTTGAGCAGTTTTGCACGAGTATGGGTAAAAGAGTTTAAGTTGTAACTGTATGGGTATTGCCAAAATTTCGGAATTATCTTTGTGGTAGTAAGTTCACCACTTGCAAGTGTGATCAAACAGTATGCATTCAAACTTGTTTACTATTGATAATAACTAAACTAAAAAATAAAACTGCGCAACTTAGAATTTGAAAACTCGACGGAGACTTAATGAAACATAGAGAGATTCAGATAGAACGAGAGTGAGAAAGAGATTGCGAGAGAGAAAGAGAGTGACTGAGAAGTGTTGTGAAAGTACGTTTGTAAAAGAAAGGGTTAGATAGAGATAGGACAGGATTAATTTAATTTTAAATTAACATTGCTTAAAACTAAAATTAAGTAATTTTGCTATAAAAAACAGAAACAACAATTTAGTTTGTATAACAAAATCAAGAGGTTTCAAATTACGATTTAGCTTAAAAGAACCATTATTTTTGGGGCGTTGGCCTGCTGTCTGAGTGTTCGTATTTGTACTCTGATTATTGCCATTCTATTTTACATCATATTTTAGTGCAACATTTTCTTCTCTATTTTTTTTGTAGTCACTTTACATCTTTAAATTCGTTAGTATACACACATTATCAAATAATCGAGTATGCAACGAGTATATACATATGTACCTATATGTATAGTTAGTAGACGAATAAGTAGAGGCTTAACACGAATATTGTTATATATGTATATCCAAATTATCCAAGGAAGTGAAGTAAATTCTTTTATTGAGAACCGTATTTAATGAAGAGTCCGATTATCGTCGATCAATTTAATATGAGTTTGTTGTATTTTAAGAAACACATTATCTTTAGTGGTTAGGATGCATGATAAATAAATTCTATGGAATATGTATTTCATAAATGACACTTTTTATCATCACAAACTTTAGATGGCTGGTTACACTAGGATAATTCTACTAGACACAAATAATTTCACTAGGAACAATTCCTCAATTTATAAGTTTTGTCATTTTTTTACTCTCCACACCACTGTGCAAAGTGTATATATCAGTTTGTCATTCCGTTTGTAACACATCGAAATATGCACTTGGGACCCCATAAAGTATATATATTCTTGAACCGTATTACCGTATCAATTTGAGAAAAATCTCTGCGATATTTTTTTTTAGATTTAAGTGTATATCGGGCCTAAACTTTATATGCCAAAGATTTGTCCTACAGCCTTTATTTTTGGATTACGAATTAACTGATGTAATAAACACACACAAACCAAATTTATCCGGTATCTATATGATAATTTGGATCTTGTGTTAATTTAAATCGATCTCAAAAAAATCCTTTGTATGGGGACTTGGTCTGAAAATGTACTAATTTCAGTCGCGTTCTAAGGCCGATTAAACACGCGACTTATTCTGTTTCTGTTATTGTCGCAAATATTTTTTAATGTGTTATTAAATTTTTTTAATTTAATGTTACTATTACATTTTTGTATTGTCTCTAAAGAAAAGTAACGGTAATTTCTCTTACTTACTGAGAGCGAACTTTTTCAAACTCACTCTGATGTTCTTTTAAATTCCTGTTATAAAATCGTGACAGACACACTGTGGCTCAACTTTGGATTTAATTGGCCAAAAGACCAATTTTTTTGTCAACGGTTTTTAATAATTTAACGCCATTAGGTAGCTAATATATCCAAATCAAGATAACTAAAAAATTAGGCTAAACTTTCTAATTTCTTATTGTGGGCTTGGCATGCCATCAAACTCAATTGTTTTTTTTTATCTCTTTTTTTTCAAAAATAAATGGTTATTACCTTTCTACAAGGTTGGTAGGGTAATAGTCTTTAGTAGTTGTAAGCGGTCATAGCCTTACCGCTTAATTTTAGGGTATACTGAAATATTTATTAAATTACTATATTTTTTTGGCAAAATTCAATTTTAGTGGCATAGAACTTCAAGGGAATAAAAGGGAACAAGAATCGTGTACCACCTGGATAAATATGAAAGTGTCCTCTTTAACCAGCGGGTAGAACACTTTTTAGATGAATTTAAATTAAGGTATTTTATAGCTTATAATAGTCATTAATTGTTCTATTACCAGTAATGATTTCTGCTTACAAAATACATCACCCTTTTTATACCCTATACCACTATGTGGTTTGGGTATAATGACTTTGTGCTGCTGTTTGTAACAACCAAAAATATTTGACCTAGACCCATCTTTAATTATACCGATCGAATCAGAATCACTTTCTGAGTTGATTTAACACTGTCCGTCCGTCCGTCCGTCCGTCTGTGTGTCCATGTAAACCTTGTAATCAAACTGCAGGTCGCAAATATATTTATATTTTGATGAAATTTGGTATATAAGCTTTCACCGGCCATGGGATGAAAAATATTGAAATTGGTGAGAATCGGTCCATGTTCAGTCCTAGCCCCCATACAAATTACCCCTATGAAATCGACATAAATTGCCATAAGATCCAAATTTTCATATAGATCTTAATCAAATTGGGTTTGTATGCGTTCATTACATCCATTAATGAGTAGTCCAAAAATGATCCCTTTGGCCCCATATAGAGCTGCTTCCCGATCTTCACTTAAATCTATTGAAAAACAAAAATATTGCACTGATTCTTCTCAAATTTTGTTTGTATATATTATTGCAAAATACAAGAGACTTTACCAAACATGATCAGGATCGGTCCATTTTTGGACCTAGTTCCTTTATAGATATAGCATCCGATATGAACTTTTTCATATCTGCAGCCAAAAAATTAATAAAAATCCCACTCAAATTTGGTTTTTGCTTATTTTCAATGTCCAGTTAGTTGGGCCTAAGAGATAGGGTTTCTAAACGCATGGTATAGGGTATCGTATAGTCGGTCTAGACCGACTATAATTTTCTTACTTGTTTTTAATGTGTTATTAAATTTTTTGTATTTTAATATTACTATTACATTTTTGTATTGTCTCTAAAGAAAAAGTAACGGTAATTTCTCTTACTGAGAGCGAACTTTTTCAAACTCACTCTGATGTTCTTTTAAATTCCTGTTATAAAACTAAATGTGAATATACAACTAAGAGTGTTTTAGTTTTAATCGTGACAGACACACTGTGGCTCAACTTTGGATTTAATTGGCCAAAAGACCAATTTTTTTGTCAACGGTTTTTAATAATTTAACGCCATTTTGTAGCTAATATATCCAAATCAAGATAACTAAAAAATTAGGCTAAACTTTCTAATTTCTTATTGTGGGCTTGGCATGCCATCAAACTCAATTTTTTTTTTTATCTCTTTTTTCAAAAATAAATGGTTATTACCTTTCTACAAGGTTGGTAGGGTAATAGTCTTTAGTAGTTGTAAGCGGTCATAGCCTTACCGCTCAATTTTAGGGTATACTGAAATATTTATTAAATTACTATATTTTTTGTCAAATTTCAACTTTAGTGGCATAGAACTTCAAGGGAATAAAAGGGAACAAGAAACGTGTACCACCTGGATAAATATGAAAGTGTCCTCTTTAACCAGCGGGTAGAACACTTGTTAGGTAAGTTTAAATTTAGGTATTTTATAGCTTATAATAGTCATTAATTATTTTATTACCAGTAATGATTTCTGCTTACAAAATACATCACCCTTTTTATATATTTGTAAGTAAGAATGTCAATACACAGAAGATGAAATTCCTTAGTAACTTGGGTTTTTATACCCTATACCACTTTGTGGTTTGGGTATAATGACTTTGTGCTGCTGTTTGTAACTACCAAAAATATTTGACCTAGACCCATCTTTTATTATACCGATCGAATCAGAGACTTTGTAACCAAATTGCAGGTCGCAAATATGAATATATTTTGATGAAATTTGGTATATAAACTTTCATCGGCCATGGAATGAACGCTATTGAAATTGGTGAGAATCGGTCCATGTTCAGAACTAGCCCCCATACATATGACCCCTATGAAATCGACATAAATTTCCAGAAGGTCCAAATTGTCGTATAGATCTTAGTCAAATTGGGTATGTATGTATTTATTACATCCATTAATGAGTAGTCAAAAAACGATACCTATGGGACAACTCTTAGTCATAGGCCCCGTATAGAGCTAATTCCCGATCTTCACTTAAATCTATCAAAGAACGAAAATATTGCACAGATTTTTCTCAAATTTGGTTCGTATATATTTTTTCTATACATAAGTAACTTTACCAAATATGGACAGAATCGGTCCATTTTTCGAAATGAACTTTTTCATATCTGCAGCCAAAAGAATTAATAAAAATGCCACTCCTTTTCTATATCTAATTAGTTGGGCTTAAGAGATAGGGTCTCTAAACGCATGGTATAGGGTATCGTATAGTCGGTCTAGACTGACTATAATTTTCTTATTGTACCTTTTTTAAATCTTTTTATTTTACCAATGCACTAACGCAAGTAATAAAGAAAACACACAAAGGTAGCTAGGCCAGGCTTTGACTAACACGAAGGCTGCATTCAGCTGCATCATATGCCAAGCAACGTCAAGCGAATCAATTCCCGACAAACTCATTACATAATAATTATGCATATGACTATGGATTATCGCCACTATATACAAGAATACGACTCATGGAGCGCATACTTAAAAATCAGTTAAGATTTAGATTTCGGGTCTTCAGGATCAATAAGAAACAATAAAACCAACAAAGAGTTAAGAAGTTCAAGGTGAATATCGTATATTAGGATTTTTATAGATCAGCCAAAATAAGGGCCAGGCAAAACAAATGATCTAGAAACAGCAGTTGTGGATTGAAACCTTATTGTAAGATTTAAAATGATGCTAAAAATAATTACGTACAATAATGAAAATGACTATAGCAAATTTTGATATTATGCTAAGGAGTCTGCAAATATATATACAACAAAATACCCATGAAGAAATATGTCTGCAACATTCAAAAAATCCTTTATTATGGAGAAGTTGTCATTAAATATCAATTGGTGCCACTTTGAGACCTATCAGAGGAAGCTCAGGAAAAAATTAATAAGAATTACAGATTTTATAGACAGCACAATATTAGAAAAATTTCACGAAATTCCACAAATGAAGATCTTTTTAATATATTAATGGTAACGTCAGATCAGTTTACTTCCAGTATTCGAAATCAGTGGAAAGTGGAACATCAGGATTTAGATGAAGTAGTCAAAAAACTACTAAAGAACAGAAATAACAGTGAAGAGAATATTGAATATTTGCAATCAATATTTGAATCAACTGAATAATTATTATAATTGCTTTTCATTATTATTTAATTACGAAAAAAATAATAATAAACAGAAACTTCAATTGTCAGAAAAGCTATTAAAATATATTAAAGTTTTAATTTTTACAAGTTTTTACCAACATAATATGAAAGAAATGTTTTAATCTATAATATTAATAGGCTAGCCGATTTCTTGTGACCGATGTTTTGTTCTACCGTGTTATCCAGATTTTGACCAAACGTATATTATTTGAAAGGTATTTCTTTTTAGCCGATTTGCAGATTGACAGATTTTTAAATTTTTTCCTTTGTTTTGAGTAAATTGCATTTAAAGTTGCTACTAACACATACATAAAATTATACAATGCTATGTGTGTGTTTATTAAATTTGTTGTCCTTATTTAATGAAAAAATAAAATTTCGTAGAATTTTCGATCGAATTTCAATGGCTGGAATCTGCTAGTAAATATATATGATTCAAAAAATAAAACCCACATTTTCATATCACAATTAAAAAATTAACAGATTTGACAGCAAAAAATAACAAATTTTACTGCAGCATTAGCAAGATGTTTAGATAATATGACCAGCGTTGTTTTAAGGGTAATTATTTTTTAGTGTAAAAAAATTTGCAAATTTGACAGCAAAAATTTTTTAATTTTTCAGTAAGAATAGCAAAATTTCCAGTTAATTTTACTATTTTTGTTTTAGTGTAGAAATGTTTTTGAGTGTAAACATTAAAAGAAAATCCATTATTACAAAATATGTTTATAATTATTATTAAAAGCCAAATATGACATTTTTTTAATGAATAAAAAAACAAAAAACCAACTTTGACCTAGAATTCCTTAAAAAGCACTCAATCAATTTTAATGAAACTAAAACCCAGTCAAGTTCAACTAAATATCTATACATTAAAAAAAAAATACTAAAATAGTTTGATCGGTTCAAAAGTTACAAGATTTTGGCCAATTAAAAACGATTTTCATCCACTGTGAGACGCAAGTCATAAAAAATAATTCATATAAATTTGAAAATAATAATAATAAGCACAAGTAGATTTCTAGTGATGAGAAAATTATGATTTATTTCAACAAGAATTAGATCCGAAACTTATGTTTGAATGCTAGAGGATGGACATTTGTAAGAAAATTCGGAGTAAAATTTTACCTATCAGCAGGATAATACAAGCATTAAGGTATCTAAGGTTTCAAAGGATTTCTTTTCGCAAGCTTCAATCCCACTGTTAGACTGAAAAGCTAGAAGGCCAGACTTCAACCCAATAGAAAACATCTGGGGAAAAATATTAAGGACAGTTTATGCTTATAGCAAGCATTATGACAGCATAAGAGAGATAAAATAGCAATTCACCAAGGGTGGCTAGACGTTTAAATGGAGAAATAACAAAATATTAATGATAAAATAAAATAAAATAAATTTATTAAAAATGAATAACAATAGTTTAGAATAAAATGAGTTTAAGAAATTTCGCTTTACTTTTCTTTATTTCTAAAAATTTTTTAACAATTACTACTATATTTAAAAAAAATTATTAATGTATATAAATGATTTCTATTAACCTCTTAGAACATAACAAATAAATTGTGTTTAAATCTTTTATTGCATAAAAAAATTCGCTTACTGTATACAAAATTTCACCAAAATATATTTGGTATTTGCGACTTGTAGTTTGACTGCAAGGTTTACGCACAAAACAGACGGACGAAATCAACTCAGGAAGTGATTAACACTCTTACTTGGTTCATTTAATCAATTTTTTTTTTTCGATATCAATTCATAATTCTCAAAATTGAAATTAGTTTTTTTCATAATTACTTTTGCTGACAGCTTTGTATGTTGCTTCAACATTCCTTCTTCAGAAGCCATGAAAATAATATTATTCAGAATCACTTCAGGCCATTTTTTCTGAGTAGATTAATGTTAATAATGCAATTTACATGGTACACTATTTTGAATTTTAAGATACGTAGAATAATTTAACTAAGGATAACTAGGGCCCTACTAACCCAAATGGGTCGCAGTGTCCTATGCACCAGATCTATATCTTTAAAAAATAAAGTTACTCACGTACTTAATATCTCTATCAAAGCTTAAAATTACTTCAGCCCCACCACGAACTTAGGTTATTCCAAAAAATGATTCCTTTTGAGTTGCAGAAACTTTCTCGAGTACCACCTTTTCTAGCATGGGTATACTTAGTAGAATTAAGTAAGTAGTTATGTGTTCATGAAACTGCGTTGTTTCAAGTTGTTGTTCTTTCTGTGTCATTTTTAAAATCCCTCTCTCTTTTTTTTTGCTAAATTACTCTTTTAGAACTTGTCTGTGTTATTATTTTTGGAATCGTTAGATGCAATTTAAAGTTGAACTAAAACTTGTTGTTTTAAAAAGCTTGTCGAGTAAAAACTGTACGTACCCGTGCATACAACTTTTTGGCAAAAATTTCTATAAAAACAAAAAACACACAGCAAATGTTTTGGTTTCCACCAACGATCTAAAATGTTAACATGATTTTGTTGTTATTTTCGTTATTTTTTTATTATTTGGGATCAATGCACTCTATTTTGGGATTTCATTTTAGCTTCTATGACGAATTGTTTAACCCCAAGAGCCATGATGTGAGCATACATACATACGAGCAAAAATATATGTAGAAGTGTTTTTCTCTCTTTTTTTTTTTTTGTTTTTTGTTATATGAGATGATCAGTTTTGATGATCATCATATTTATCATGGCCTTATTTACAGATGTGCTAAGTGTTTGATCCTCAGAATTTGTTTTAGACAGGTTTTTTTTTATATAAAAAAAATGCTTAGGTTATTTACCCATAATCATAAAGTTAGTCACCTAAAACATATCAACCCTCTAACTTGTTTGTCTGGCTATGTTGTCAATAAGCTGTCAAATATCATTAAAGTCTGCATCCAATAAATTCATTTGATATTCAATGTTTTTGATAAAATAAAAAGAAAAACGAAAAAACGTACCCTGTTGACTTCCTGTTCATATTAGTTTTTAAGGGGCAATTGATTTATAATTCCTTTAACGCCTTAATATGGCTTTAAATGTTTTTTTATTTTCTTCATCCTCAATATTCATACATTGCTTTCATCAAATATGTTTTCTTCTTTGTGACCTACATATTATACAGTTAACAAATCATCAATTCTCGGAATCAAAATATTTTTTTTTCTTTTTTTTTTTGTATTTCTTAAGCACTGACCTTTACATATGTATAAGTATGTTTTCCAACATTTATACGCCAAGTTTATGTTTTCGTTGGGTCTTGCTAACAAAAACAACCTTTTGTGGTTTGTTATGGGTCTTTGGCTGAAGAAAGAATTTCAATTTCACCCTTTTCTAATTGAAATTTTATACACACACACACACAAACACATACTTGAAGTGACCAAAAAAAGAAAGAAGCATTTTCAAAAGTCGTATTTCCTGGGTGTTATAAAGGAATGTTAAGATTTTATTAATTTAATCCTTTTTGGTCACGTAAGTAAGTGACTTTAAATTGTGAACACTTGAATTAGGTTTTGTGTATTACAATATGTAAATAGTAAATTAAGCATCGGAATTTATTAAGTTCAGTATTAGGATAATTAAATGGTAATTTTAAAAGTATAACTTCAAACTGAATTAAAATAATTTTAACTCCCTGATATAAAAAACTTCAGTCAATTTTTAACGCACCATATCCCAGCAAAAAAAAACAAGTTTGAAATTGGGATATACAACACCCTACACCGTCCTTTTACTGAACTGATCTTAGGTCCAACAAATTGGGTACAGAAAAGATGCATAAACTAAATCTGAGTGGAAGTTTTATTAAATTTTTGCCTGCAGATCTGCAGAGGTTCATATGAATCGATGCTGACCATATGTGGTAATGGTTTGTATATGTTTTTGCAATACACATATGTTTTTTGGTGTTTGCAAAACATATGCAAACGGTGTGATATTTTTGTTATTGAAAGGTTTAAGTGCACTAATGCACACAAACCTAATTTACCTGAGTTCTATATTTGCATCTTATGGCAATTTAAGTCGATCTCATGGAGTAAATTAATCAAAACTATATTTTATTTTATTTATTATATTTTTCACACTAATGAACTCGTGTAATAAGAATTGATTCATAATGACTGCTTCCTAATTTCACACTTTTGCCCTTTATATATCATTTAAAAATAACGGTATAAACGTGTTTTTGAATAATAAGAAATAACAATTAAGCAACATAAACATGAAGTAAAGAAAATATTTGATAATAATATAATAAAGAAAATAGTTAATCTATCTATACTTCTATACTAATATAATAAAGAGGTAATGCGTGTTTGTAGGAGGTAATCTCCGAAATTACTCTTCTGATCCTCCTGAAATTTTCACAGAATCTTACTGCAGATATGGGAAGTGCTATAGTCATTAAGTTTTTTAAATATTTTTAGTGGGAATAGCACCTCCCATACAAAAATTTTTAATATCATATATATTGAGTACTATGATAGAGAGAGCTTTGCAAATTTGTGTGGAGTCACGTATTATTAATGTTAGTAGCTATGCCGGAAATCGGCGGTATCGGATAAGTGAGCGTGGTACCTCCCATATAAAGTAATTACTCAATATCATATATCTCGAGTACTATGACAGAGACAGTTTTGCAAATTTGTCTTAGATCTTCTATTAATAATCAGACAAAAAATGGACGGGATCGGACAAAGGGCCGCGACACCCCCTAAACAAGTAAATATTCAATGTCATATATCTGGAGTACTGTAATAGTGAGAGCTTCGGACTTTGCGTGAGCACTTTCATTACGATGCGAGGTGGGGGTGGGGGTATCGCAGCACACCAGGTTACATCTAGTACTAAATATAATAAAGAGGCAATGTGTCTGTTTGTCGAAGGTAATATCAGTAACTATTGAGCGTAGTACCTCCTGTATAAAATGAACTTTTAATAGCACATAAATTGAGTATTATGAAGGCGTTGCTAATTTGTGCGCTGTTACCTATTATTTCTGTTAGTAACCATGCCGAAAATGGACGGGATCAGATAAGTGGGCGTGGTACCTCCCACACAACATAATTATTAAACTTCACATATCTTAAGTATTGCAGAAATGAGAGCTTTGTGAGCCCATAAGTTATTAATGTGTTCGGAGCAGTAGGCGTGGCACTGCCCATACAAAGTGAATATATAATATCATGTAACTGGTGTACTATTAAAGGGAAAGCCTAGACACTTTCCACGAGTGCATCAGATATTAATGTGAGTAGTACGATAAAAATTAGCGGGATGGGTTAGTGGGCGTTGCACTCCCTATACAAAATAATATAAGATACTACGAGAGCGACAGTCTATTTACAAGTACACTAATTATCAATGTTAGTAGTTGTGGAAAATATGGGCGAAATCGCCAAATTGAAAAATCGCTAAAAAAAAATTAAAATTTGCAAAAACGCCAAACCTGAAAATCGCAAAAATTAAAAATCGTCACAAAAAAAATTTTCAAAATCAAAAATACGCAAATTGAAAAATCGCCAAAACCGAAAATCGCCAAAATCAAAAATCGCTAAATGCAAGGAAAAATGTTAACCTTCCTATACTCGCGCTAATTTTTGTAACACATATGTATACACGCGCGCGGTCGAACGACTGAAAGTTTGAACCCCTGTCCCTAGTTTTTCGAAACAAAACCTTAACAAATAACTATTTTTTTATAAAACTTGAAAATACAATAAAAATAATTACGCTACGCATTTAATTTATTTTCATTAATATTACTGATTTTTAGTCTTTTACAAAATAGTCATCAAAATCGATGGTTTTTTCTTAAATACAATAAAAACAAATCAAAAACACTTTTTTCTTCAAAAAAAAATAAAAACAAACTTTTACAAACACAAAAACTATATTGACTTAGTTTCCGAACTCAAAATTTATACCAGATCTGACAGATAGAATTGTGACTAAATTCACAACAGATATTTATCGTACAAATACGTGGCATGCACTAAAATAAAGCTTGTAAAAAGCAGCTAACAGAAAACTCAAATTTCTAGCGTTTCTGGAAATAAAGATATGTATAAAAAAGTGTTTTGTCGGTCTTACAGACCAACGCGCGGCTATAGGAAGGTTAAGTGTTACCAGATTTTAATTGGTAAATTCATGTTCATCTCATGTGCAGCTATATTTACCTTACTCCAGAGTAAGAATGCCAAACAATTTGATAATTGTTGCACCGAATGAAAAAACAAAAAAATTGTGTATCAGCAAGCATTTAAATAGCAAAAAAATATTAACTAAATTAAACTTAACGTTTTAATTGCACAATACAAACTTCGTACGCAAAATTGATTATGAAATAAATCATGTCAATAAGTCTCGGTAAGTGGGAGCGAAGCGCGACAAGGAATACTAGTTAATTACCCCTGTTCTTGAAACCACTATCACAAAAAAAAACTCGTAAATGAAAAAATTCTTAAATCTACGAGTTTTTTGCTGTTATCTTATTTCAATAAGAATATTTTTTCTCGTTTTAATTCACATAGAAAAGGCTTTGTGAAATCAAAACAAATGCCCTTTTTTTCTACTAAGCAGGTCTTAAGAGATAAAAAAACTAATGGATATTTAAACTCTAACATGTTTTTTATTGAACCTTGTCATTATTTTAAAAAACTAGACATTAATTTTATAAAAAAAAAACGATTTTAAAAAACGTCTACATTTTGCGCTGATTTAAAAAAAACTTGTAATAAGTGGTCGATGTTAATAAAACACACTTTTTGCGATGATGCTGTTCTATAACTATAATAAAAACTTTTTATTTACACAATCTATTTTCCATTACAATTTTTTCAATTATAACATAGATTCTTTATGCACTAATTATTTCAAATAAAGGAATTAAAAAAAATATTTTCATCAAATCACATATTTTATTTTTTTTGCATATGTTCGAAACAGTAGTGATGCCAGTCAAATCCAATTTATTTGAATATCGAAATTTTTTTTGGTGATGCCTAACTTTTTAAAAATAGAAAAGTCATTTTTAATTGAATGAATTAAATGAACAAATAAGTTGTTATTTTAAAAGAAAATGTTTTTCTTTATACTTTTTCTATAAACTTAAGAAAAAACATGCACAAAATACTTAAAAGTTTTTTGTGAAACTGAATAAAGAACCATATGGCACCTCGGTTTCTAGATAACATATGTTCTTAACTCAAACTTATGGTTCTTAACTCAAACATATGTTTCAATTTAATAAATAAAAAAAGTGGTTTCAAGAAACCCAAAATTTCAATTTCATGTGATTTTAAATTCACTCTTATTGAAATAACGTTTCAAGAAGAGGGCTGAATATGAAAGATAAATAATTGATAAAATTTAAAAAAGGAAATAGGTAATAATTCATGAATAGATGTTATTGAAGAAAATAAACAATAAGAAAAGTATTTTGAATGCAAAGAAAAGGAAGGACTGTTTACAATAACATATACATATATAACTGTAAGGGTCATTTGTATGTGGACTAGGTCCGAACATGCACCGCTTTCAATATGGCCGTTATTAGAATATATACTAAATGTTATCAAAATATATTTATATTTGCGACTTGTAGTTCGATAACTAGGTTTAAATCGACACACAGTCGGACAGACGGACGGAAGGACGGACAGGCGGACATCGCTAAAACGACTCATAAAGTGATGCAAAAGCGATCGCTAAACTAAAAGATGTATGTCAAATATTTTTGGTAGTTAGAAATAACAGCAGAAACTCATTATTGGGTATCGGAGTTAATGAAATTTTTGGGTTCTGGATGTGGTAAAAAGTCACATCAGTTGACATGGGCCTGTCATTGAACAGAACTTGCTTTTTAAGATCATGATAAACAAATTCTTTGGAATAATATTATAGTAGAATCTCACAAATTAGAACTCTCACAAATTTGCACAGTCCAGATATTAGAATCGGTTATACTAATGTATGGGACGCTTTAAAATTCTAACCTGAGGACACCCTCCGTAATTATGTTTGTAAGCAGTAAAACACAGTATCTGAAATAGCAGGGTCAGCGGGCTAGATAGGAGTATTTATCAGAAAGAAAAAAAAAGTTTCCTTAAATGATAGCATGAAATTTTCTCATTTCAATCAATTTCGGAGAATATATTTTTATATTTCGATTCCTAAATTTTATATTTTTTATCACACTTTTAGAGGCTCCAAATTTTTTTCATTTTATTTGCTTCCTTTGTAATTTTTTCAATCACTTTGAAAAAAATTCACATCACATTCACATCTATTTATTACGTTTAACATTTAAGCTTTAAACTCTTTTTAGTACAGCGCCATTAAGAAGCAATTTCTCTGATCTCAAATGAAGCCTCAGATGTTATCCAGCAAATATTTCATTTTAAATATCAGATTAATCAATAGTCTGCACTTGATTGCATACGATGGTTGGTGGTAAATAAAATAAATTTTAAATATCTGAAAATATTCCTAGAGGCTTAAAATCCTCATAACCCTAGCAAAATTTACTAAGTGTAATATTAAATGTCAGTTACACACACAGAGAGACTGAGAATGGAAAAAATATACGAATATTATATTAACTTTAGTTTTAACAACATATGAAAATACCAAAAAAATAAATAAAAATAAATAAAAATAAAAATAAATAAAAAAAAGATATAAAAAACGACCAACAAATTATTTGAAAAAAAAAAATTACTGAGCCTATACTTATACAAAACGTAAGCGCATTTTCTACCAAATAAAAATAAAAATGTTTTTATGTACAATGTACACAGTTTATGTATCCCATCCGCATTGGTGGTATGGACATACTCGTATATCATATTAAATATAATATAGAAAAAAAAAAGAAACTTCTACCATATTCCATAAGGATACGCACGAAATTAAAAATTTTTTGTAGGAAAAAATAACGCCTTTGTCTCACGCATTCCAAAAAAATTTCGGTGGAATAGAGTAGAAAGTCATTCAACCTTTTTTCGTAGGGAGAAGCGGCGTTAGTATTGTGCTGTTGTTTGATATTTAAAGCCATAAAATGCATGACCATTTTTTTCCGAATATTTTCTACATTTTTTATTTTACTTTATTTTATTTATTTTTTTTTTTTTGATCATTCAGTATAAATGACATGTTATTTTATTGTTTGTATCGAACTAGAGCAGAGGTTCCTAAATGGGTGAATTGCAGTTGATGAGAATCGAACGCGAATGTAGCCAGTAAGTTTTACTTAAATTATTTTAAAATAAATAGTATATTAATTTTTATCAAAGAACTTATTACACACGGAGATAGAATTGGTTGGAACTCGGTTACCATTAGAACATTTTAATTTGTCAATAAGAATTTTAATTGTAATTCTTGAATCATTTAAAAAGCATTACATGTTCCGTATTATATAAGGGGGTTTCATGTCAAGTGCACCAACTTTTGAAACCGATGTCTTCCGATCGGTCCAGATCTCTCTGAGTTAGAGGGATCAAAATTTGACATTTTGGCCAAACAGGTGTTTCTTCTCAACCATGTAACTTATTACCTATTGTTCTCAGAAAATTTTCTCCCAAATAGTTTAGATAGATATTTCTTCCATATTTCGGAAAAAAATACTTAAAAAAAAAAAAAAAAATTTTAGACTTTTTTTTGCTAAATTAAATAATTTTTTGCCTTTTTTTTTCAAAAAGTGAATTTTTTTTTTTTTTTTTTTTCATAAGAAAGCTTAGGATTTTTCCTTTAAGAGCTTTTTGGTCGCATAGTGGGATGGGAGTGGGATATCTATCAAAATAAATGTTTTGTAACTCAAGACAACGGTTTTTCAATTTTTCACAAATGCACTATTTTGAATTTTTTCCTATTTGTGTGTAAAACCTTACAAATAAAACTTATACTGAGAAACTAGACAAATTAACCTTTCCGAAGGTATGTAACATAACTTCATAACATAACAGAAGAGAATGGTTATCTGCAACCTGAAACAGTTATTTGCAACATTTCAATCTGGCTTCACGAAATTAACCCAAATTTACCATGAAAATGTTAAACTGATGTGGAAGGAAATCAACTTAAAGTATTTAACAGATGATTCGGCAGAAGATTTACACGATTACCGCGATTGCCTTAAATTGGCTATGTGTCCTAATGCAACAACTTCTTGCCACTTAGGTGAATGTACCAATTGCCCGAAAAACACATTCATCAAAGAAAATTTAATCAACTCTTTAGATCGAGAATATATAGAGGAGGTCAAATTTGATTCTTGGATTCAGACTGACAGATGCACAATGAAAACAATCATTTTAAATGTGGATGATTTTGTGGAAGAAATGTGTACAGGATTGCTAAACTTGAGAAACCATGACTTTTTAGTCAAAGAGCAATGGTCATTCTTCAAGGATTTGAAGATACATTTGAAGTCTGGTGAATTCGTTATTTCATATGATTTCGCAGAAAACTATAAATATGTCTAAAATTTTTTTTTTTTTTTTAAGTATTTTTTTCCGAAATATTGAAGAAATATCTATCTAAACTATTTGGGAGAACATTTTCTGAGAACAATAGGTAATAAATTACATGGATGAGAAGATGGCCAAAATGTCAAATTTTGATCCCCTCTAACTCAGAGAGATCTGGACCGATCTTATTGAAAAATTGTGTCTAAACTACTATCCAATAGGACTAACCTTGGTGCAAATTTCATCGGAAGATATCGGTTTCAAAAGTTGGTGCACTTGACATGAAACACCCCATAAATATAATTCTTTTAAAATAAAAATACTTGCGCTAGCAAAATTATTTATTACTAGATGTAACCCGGTGTGCTTCACACCGCCCTCCCCCAACACCGGCATCTTAATGAAAGAGCTCATGCAAATTCAAAGTACAGTACTCCAGATATATAACATTTAATATTTACTTTGTATGTGTGGTGCCACACCCCTTTGTCCCATCCCGCCCATTTTTTGTTTGACTACTCACGTTAGTAATAGACGAACTAAGACAAATTTTGCAGAAGCTTTCTCTGTCATAGTACTCGAGATATATGATAGTGAGTAATTACTTTGTATGGGAGGTACCACGAACACTTATCCAATCCAATCAAACAAATTTTCAATGCTCTCCCTATCATAGTACTCAATATATATGATATTAAAAATTTATTTTGTATGAGAGGTGCCACGCCCACTAACAATATTTACAAAAGATTATAGCCTATAGTACTTCTTTTAGCTGCAGTAAGACTCTGTGACCATTTCAGGAAGATCAGATGAGTTATTACGGAAATTAGCTCCTACAAACACACATTACCTCTTTATTATAAGTATTAGTATAGATTAATCTGGACCGACTAAACGATACCTTATACCATGAGTATAAACCAAATTTGAGTGGCATCGTTATTAATTTTTTGGCTACAAATATGAAAAAGTTCATATCGGATGTTATATCTATATGGGGACTAGGTCGGAAAATGGACCGCTCGTGACTATATTTGGTAAAGTGACTTAGATTTATGCTTATAATTATGACTTATATTTATTACAATCTAAATTTGAGAAAAATCTATGCTATATTTTTGCTCTTTGATAGATTTAAGTGAAGATCGCTAATCTGAGTCATATGGCGGCTATGACTAAGAACTGTCCTATAGGGTTTATTTTTGGACCACTGATAAATGAATGTAATAAACATAAGGACACCCAATTTGACTGAGATATATGAATATAATAATTTGGATATTATCACAACTTAAGTCGATTAAATAGAGGTCACTTTTATGGGGACTAGGTTTGAACATGTACCGATTTTCAGCAGTGTTCGTCATATGGCCGATGTAGGCTTATATAAAAGTATAGTCATACTTGCGATCTGTAGTTTGATTAAAAGGTTTGCATAGACACACAAATGGACGGACGGACGGACGGACATCGCTTACTAGGACATCTGAATCTACCGATATAATAAGAGGTGGGTCTACGTCAAATATTTTTTGTAGTTACAAATATGATCACAAACTTAAACAAGAATTATCATGTAATCAATTGTTCAAGCTTCAAAATATTTATGCCCGTAGTCGTTTATTCAACAGCTGTTTTCGAGAAAGTATCGACCGTGATTTTCTCATTGAAGAACAAAAGAACGGTAGCACTTTGAAGGGCCAGCATTAAATGCTCGTCAAAACATCCAAAGTAATCTAGAGTATTTAAAAGTAGCCTGTCCTGGCTGCTTGTAAAGGCGCATCCAAGTCAACAACCAGGAAGGCCGCCCATAAAAATGGGTGCAGTGCTTTACCGTTAATACCGTTAATAAATGAAAAAAAAAACTATAGTCAGAATACACCGACCATACGATACTCTGTACCATACGCTTAGGGAATTGGTATTAGGTCCAATTAATTGTGTATATAAAATACGTATAATCCAAATCTGATTGGAATTTTTATTAATTTGTTTACCTGCAGTTTTGAAAAAGTTCATATCGGAAGCTATATTTATGTAAGGACTAGGTCAAAAAATGGATCGGTCCTGACCATATTTGATAAATTCATTTCTTTTTGGCAAAAAAATATACAAACAAAATTTTTAGAAAAATCTATACAATATTTTTGGTTTTGATAGCTTTAAGTGAAAATCGGGAGGCAGCTTTATATGGGGGCTATGACTAAGAATTACCGTATAGGCTTTATTTTTAAACTACTAACTAATGGATGTAATAAACATACACAAACTTAATTTGAACGAGATCTATTGATGATTTGGCAATTTAAGTTGATCGCATTAGGGTCATTAATATGGGGGTCTGGATCTGAGCATGGACCGATTTCACCAACTCCAATAGCGTACGTTCAATAGGCATTAAAACCTTAAAATATATTTATATTTGCGACCTGTAGTTTGATTACAAAGTTTACATGGACACACAGATAGACGAATGGACAGACGGACGGACATCACCAAATTGACTCAGAAAGTGATTCTAAATCGATCGGTATGGTAAAAGAAGGCTCTAGGTGAAATATTTTTTCTAGTCACAAACATCACCACACTCATTATATCCTTACCACATATTGGTACAGGGTATAAAAAAACAACGATTAACACACAAGAAATTCGTGTACAAACCAAATTTTGAACTGATTTACCATTACACGCATGTCTGTAAGAACTTTCTATTTCTAAGTTCCTTAAATGTAAAAAAATCAAAGCTTTCTGCAAAGAGATTTAAGAAGAAGGATATTGAAATTGAAATGTAATCAGTATCAAGAACATGTTACTTGTAAGTATAATTTGATCATGTAAATCTGTTTTTAAAAAATCTTATAAAATCTTAATTAAAGTTTTTGTGTTTACTACAGTTACTGTAGTTTTGAAATAAGTTACATCAGTAAATAGTTGTGACAATCAATAAAAAAAAAACTAATTCTGTTATATCAACTAAATAAGACGATTCATATAATCGAATCTATGGTTGTTTCAGAAATATAATTGAGTAACCACAACAGAGTAATACAAGTAAGAAAATTATAGTCGGTCTAGACCGACTATACGATACCCTATACCATGATTTAGAGACCCTATCTCTTCGGTCCAACTAATTGAATATAGAAAATAAACATAAACCAAATTTGAGTGGCATTGTTATTAATTTTTTTGGCTGCAGATATGAAAAAGTTCATATCGGGTGCTATATTAATATGGGGACTAGGTCAACAAATGCACCGATCCTGACCATATTTGGCAAAGTCACTTATATTTTGAAAAAATATATACAAACCAAGTTTGAGAAAAATCTGTGTAAATTTTTTCGGGAAGCAGCTCTATATGGGAACTATAACTAAGAATTGTCCTATAGGGATTATTTGCTTACTAAATAAAATAAACATATACAAGCCCAATTTGACTGCGATCTATATGATAATTTGGATCTTATGGCAATTTATGTTGATTTCATAGGGGTCATTTGTATGGGGAATAGATCTGAACATGGACTGAAATCCACCAATTTTAACAGCGTTCATCCTATGGCCGATAAAAGCTTATATACCAAATTTCATTAAACTATATTCATATTTGCGACCTGTAGTTTGATTAATAGGTTTACATGGACAAACAGCCATCGACATCGCTAAATCGATTCAGAAAGTGATTCTGAGTCAATCGGTATAATAAAAGATGGGTCGAGGTCAAATATTTTTGGTAGGTACGAACAGCAGCACAAAGTCATTATACTGAAACCACATAGTGGTATAGGGTGTAATGATAATACAGAGGACTACAAAAATTCGGTATGCAACAAATGCAGTTGCTATAACAGATCTCTTTTGTGTATGTAAATTAAGCCTAGTTAAAAGATATAGAATTTACGCTATGAGAACGATCTTCAATTTGTAACAAACGAAGAAAAAAGTTTTTTCCGATCTCCACTTCTTTAAATTTTAAAAAATTTGTTCTAAACGTTCCTGAAAAATTATACTTATCTTTAATGATTGTTAATCCAAAATTATAATCATATATTATTGAGATGATCTTTAAAATGAGATATTATATGAAATACGTTAAAAATAAGTTTTCGAACAAGGCTGAAGCTGAACCGCAGAAAAAAGTAGAAAATCATATTTTTTTACTCTGAATTTTAAGAAATCAAAATATTATTTTCTACGTCTTAATCCTCAGTTCTATTCGAAAACATGATTTGTTCGAAAACAGCTGTATGTTTTCTGTATGTTTTGGTTATCTCGAAATAGACAATATGAATAAAGTTACCAGATAATATGATTCCGCACAATTTCAAAACTATTTTGTTGAAAAATTTCCAGTAATCTCGAAATATTCTTGAAAATATATCTGGAAAAATGGAAAAAATCTGCATTTTTCCTGAAATATACTTAGCTCTAAACAAATCGATGAAAACTGGTTTAATGAGATTCAGAGTATTCCACGAAATTTTTCGTCTTAAATTTCGATAAATTAAATAGTCACGCAAGATAAAACTTTTTCCCATACTTGAGCTAAAATTTCATTAGTAAGTTATGGGTTGGTTTATATAGTTATAAAAAAAGTACTGAAATAAGATGGACATTGCTTTTTGAAATTCGGTTATCTGTTTTTGTAGGAAAATCAAATAAAAATTCATATTTAACAGGCCCATAAAATATAATAAAACTCCAGACTCTGGGCCAAGAATGTACTTATTTAAAGGTTTCTCGCGTCCTGAATCCGAGTCCACAATTTCTTTATCGTATCAGGTTTGTTAACTCCAAAAAGAAAAAGATTTATTTTATGGCTATATTTGGTGGTGTACTATCTCTCAAATTTTTTTTTACACAAAACCGTTTAAGACATCTGTAAGTACACTTCTTGAAGTTTTTCAGATATGCTTTTTTTCACTGAATATACTATAACTTTTCTGTTTCAATATTAAAATTAAATACTAATTGTTGACTGAGACTAGAGTAAAATTTTCCAATATCTGAATATCACTTCAAAATTATTTTCGGTGTAATACAGCTCCAAATATAGGAAGCAAATTGATTTTGCAATTTTAAATTAGGATTTTAGGAATAGAATTGATGTGTAGATAATTTCGGATTTAAGTTTTGGGTTTAGTATGCATTTATAAAAGTATAATACGGACCCAGTGTCTAACAGATATCAGTCTCTTTAAATATATACGGGGGTAAATTTCTCTTTCACAATACAATCACAACAGCGTATCATGTGAAACGTAAGAAAAAATCGGTGTGATTTATGATTGTATTGATGAAAAAATTATTATGTGTTATAACCTGTTTGAAAATGAAAAATGAAAAATGAAATCTTAAAAATGAAAAATGAAAAAAAAAATTAAAAATGAAAAATGAAAAATAAAAATTGAAAAATGAAAAATGAAAAATGAAATATGAAAAATGAAAAATGAAAAACGAAAAATGAAAAATTAAAAATTAAAAATTAAAAATGAAAAATAAAAAATTAAAAATAAAAAATTAATAATGAAAAATTAAAATTAAAAATTAAAAATTAAAAATGAAAAATAAAAAATTTAAAATTAAAAATTAAAAATTAAAAATTAAAAATTAAAAATTAAAAATTAAAAATTAAAAATTAAAAATTAAAAATTAAAAATTAAAAATTAAAAATTAAAAATTAAAAATTAAAAATTAAAAATTAAAAATTAAAAATTAAAAATTAAAAATTAAAAATTAAAAATTAAAAATTAAAAATTAAAAATTAAAAATTAAAAATTAAAAATTAAAAATTAAAAATTAAAAATTAAAAATTAAAAATTAAAAATTAAAAATTAAAAATTAAAAATTAAAAATTAAAAATTAAAAATTAAAAATTAAAAATTAAAAATTAAAAATTAAAAATTAAAAATTAAAAATTAAAAATTAAAAATTAAAAATTAAAAATTAAAAATTAAAAATTAAAAATTAAAAATTAAAAATTAAAAATTAAAAATTAAAAATTAAAAATTAAAAATTAAAAATTAAAAATTAAAAATTAAAAATTAAAAATTAAAAATTAAAAATTAAAAATTAAAAATTAAAAATTAAAAATTAAAAATTAAAAATTAAAAATTAAAAATTAAAAATTAAAAATTAAAAATTAAAAATTAAAAATTAAAAATTAAAAATTAAAAATTAAAAATTAAAAATTAAAAATTAAAAATTAAAAATTAAAAATTAAAAATTAAAAATTAAAAATTAAAAATTAAAAATTAAAAATTAAAAATTAAAAATTAAAAATTAAAAATTAAAAATTAAAAATTAAAAATTAAAAATTAAAAATTAAAAATTAAAAATTAAAAATTAAAAATTAAAAATTAAAAATTAAAAATTAAAAATTAAAAATTAAAAATTAAAAATTAAAAATTAAAAATTAAAAATTAAAAATTAAAAATTAAAAATTAAAAATTAAAAATTAAAAATTAAAAATTAAAAATTAAAAATTAAAAATTAAAAATTAAAAATTAAAAATTAAAAATTAAAAATTAAAAATTAAAAATTAAAAATTAAAAATTAAAAATTAAAAATTAAAAATTAAAAATTAAAAATTAAAAATTAAAAATTAAAAATTAAAAATTAAAAATTAAAAATTAAAAATTAAAAATTAAAAATTAAAAATTAAAAATTAAAAATTAAAAATTAAAAATTAAAAATTAAAAATTAAAAATTAAAAATTAAAAATTAAAAATTAAAAATTAAAAATTAAAAATTAAAAATTAAAAATTAAAAATTAAAAATTAAAAATTAAAAATTAAAAATTAAAAATTAAAAATTAAAAATTAAAAATTAAAAATTAAAAATTAAAAATTAAAAATTAAAAATTAAAAATTAAAAATTAAAAATTAAAAATTAAAAATTAAAAATTAAAAATTAAAAATTAAAAATTAAAAATTAAAAATTAAAAATTAAAAATTAAAAATTAAAAATTAAAAATTAAAAATTAAAAATTAAAAATTAAAAATTAAAAATTAAAAATTAAAAATTAAAAATTAAAAATTAAAAATTAAAAATTAAAAATTAAAAATTAAAAATTAAAAATTAAAAATTAAAAATTAAAAATTAAAAATTAAAAATTAAAAATTAAAAATTAAAAATTAAAAATTAAAAATTAAAAATTAAAAATTAAAAATTAAAAATTAAAAATTAAAAATTAAAAATTAAAAATTAAAAATTAAAAATTAAAAATTAAAAATTAAAAATTAAAAATTAAAAATTAAAAATTAAAAATTAAAAATTAAAAATTAAAAATTAAAAATTAAAAATTAAAAATTAAAAATTAAAAATTAAAAATTAAAAATTAAAAATTAAAAATTAAAAATTAAAAATTAAAAATTAAAAATTAAAAATTAAAAATTAAAAATTAAAAATTAAAAATTAAAAATTAAAAATTAAAAATTAAAAATTAAAAATTAAAAATTAAAAATTAAAAATTAAAAATTAAAAATTAAAAATTAAAAATTAAAAATTAAAAATTAAAAATTAAAAATTAAAAATTAAAAATTAAAAATTAAAAAATTAAAAATTAAAAATTAAAAATTAAAAATTAAAAATTAAAAATTAAAAATTAAAAATTAAAAATTAAAAATTAAAAATTAAAAATTAAAAATTAAAAATTAAAAATTAAAAATTAAAAATTAAAAATTAAAAATTAAAAATTAAAAATTAAAAATTAAAAATTAAAAATTAAAAATTAAAAATTAAAAATTAAAAATTAAAAATTAAAAATTAAAAATTAAAAATTAAAAATTAAAAATTAAAAATTAAAAATTAAAAATTAAAAATTAAAAATTAAAAATTAAAAATTAAAAATTAAAAATTAAAAATTAAAAATTAAAAATTAAAAATTAAAAATTAAAAATTAAAAATTAAAAATTAAAAATTAAAAATTAAAAATTAAAAATTAAAAATTAAAAATTAAAAATTAAAAATTAAAAATTAAAAATTAAAAATTAAAAATTAAAAATTAAAAATTAGAAATTAAAAATTAAAAATTAAAAATTAAAAATTAAAAATTAAAAATTAAAAATTAAAAATTAAAAATTAAAAATAAAAATTAAAAATTAAAAATTAAAAATTAAAAATTAAAAATTAAAAATTAAAAATTAAAAATTAAAAATTAAAAATTAAAAATTAAAAATTAAAAATTAAAAATTAAAAATTAAAAATTAAAAATTAAAAATTAAAAATTAAAAATTAAAAATTAAAAATTAAAAATTAAAAATTAAAAATTAAAAATTAAAAATTAAAAATTAAAAATTGAAAATTAAAAATTAAAAATTAAAAATTAAAAATTAAAAATTAAAAATTAAAAATTAAAAATTAAAAATTAAAAATTAAAAATTAAAAATTAAAAATTAAAAATTAAAAATTAAAAATTAAAAATTAAAAATTAAAAATTAAAAATTAAGAATTAAGAATTAAAAATTAAAAATTAAAAATTAAAAATTAAAAATTAAAAATTAAAAATTAAAAATTAAAAATTAAAAATTAAAAATTAAGAATTAAAAATTAAAAATTAAAAATTAAAAATTAAAAATTAAAAATTAAAAATTAAAAATTAAAAATTAAAAATTAAAAATTAAAAATTAAAAATTAAAAATTAAAAATTAAAAATTAAAAATTAAAAATTAAAAATTAAAAATTAAAAATTAAAAATTAAAAATTAAAAATTAAAAATTAAAAATTAAAAATTAAAAATTAAAAATTAAAAATTAAAAATTAAAAATTAAAAATTAAAAATTAAAAATTAAAAATTAAAAATTAAAAATTAAAAATTAAAAATTAAAAATTAAAAATTAAAAATTAAAAATTAAAAATTAAAAATTAAAAATTAAAAATTAAAAATTAAAAATTAAAAATTAAAAATTAAAAATTAAAAATTAAAAATAAAAAATTAAAAATTAAAAATTAAAAATTAACAATTAAAAATTAACAATTAACAATTAAAAATTAACAATTAAAAATTAAAAATTAAAAATTAAAAATTAAAAATTAAAAATTAAAAATTAAAAATTAAAAATTAAAAATTAAAAATTAAAAATTAAAAATTAAAAATTAAAAATTAAAAATTAAAAATTAAAAATGAAAAATAAAAAAAATATAAAATGAAAAACGAAAAATTAAAAATTAAAAATTAACCGGTTGAAATAATAAATAATAACAAATATTTTTAATTTTATAAAAATAAAAAAATATTATTTTCGATCTTTAGCATTTTAATGATTAAGTTTGATATTATTCAGACTCAAGATCGTATTTCTAAAATGTTTTTACCTTAAAAAAAAAAGAAACATTGGCACATTTGATTCAAAAAATGGATCTATATTCTGCATGACAGGTTACATAGCTGTTTCGGGAAGACTCACCAACCCTCATCAGTGACCAAAAGCAGTAGATAGTTTGTTTGGTAAAAACTTCAACTCACATATATTTGCTGAAAACAACCAAATGAGAATTCAAGCATAAGAGAATTCTTGCGCCTGAATAATTTCAGACTTAATCAATAATAAAGATTTTTATATTAGCAGAGTCCTTGTAGTTGATTGGTGTAACTGATACATAGATTACGCCTTCTGTTTGATTTTAAAAAAGTGTCGTAAAAAAATCTTTAATTACTATATATTTACACATCTCCCCTGTGATTGGACTCACCATTTTTTTTTTTTTTCAAACTACTGCCATCATCTAAAGGCCAGGTCGGGTTATTCTGGGATCGACCTCGTATATTGACGTTTCCAAACACAAACGCTACAGTCGAAAGTGTGTTTAGTGCATCGATTTTATTTTTTAATTCTTAAAGATATAATTCCACTAAATCTTTAATAAATACAAAATATGGATTGAACATTTAATTAACTAATTATTTTATTTATTATCTAAAAACAATAACTACTAACATGAGGATGTGATACGTCTTTGATTGAAAATTTTTCAAAAAGCTAAAAAATATTATCACTTCTTTTGAGCGCTTTTTGTTTTATTCGAATTTACAGCCTTTTAGTGTTTTTTTTTTTTTTAGATGCTGTTTTGGGCTTTTTGCTTAATAAAGTTGGCATCGCTGAACAGTGCTCATATTAACATGCTTTCGTGAGTTTATTCTAATTTTTATTACTTTTGAACTTCGGAAATTTTAAAAGCTAAAGGCACAAGTTTAAATATATTTTTTTTTTAAATGCTACAATGAAATCCCTTTATTAATTATAAATATTGTTATCCACTATATAATTGTTCCCTTCGAATATAAAACAATAAACGCTGTTGCAACACAAAAATAAAACATTGAGAATCCCCTCAGCTAGCGGGTGTTATGATGCCAACCTGTTATAGATGGCTTTGGACTCACACGGCGTTTGAGCATATAAATTGGCAGTCATTGTGGAAGTTTTTATTTTATTTTAGTTTCGTTTTATTCTTTTTGGATAAAACTTTTCAACCAAAAAAAAAAACCCTCATACGCACTGTATTTGAATTGCTCTCTCTTTCCTGTTTTGTTTCTGAGTGCATCACAGAATGCAACTGCAATATTACATTACAGATAAATCTACCCAACCAACGATGACTCTTCAAAGCTAGTCTTATTATTATATTTCGTCAACTTCCTCTCATTTACGCATTTTTTAGGGTTTTACCAAAAATAAATAATAATAAAAAAACAACTTTTTTGGCTATAACTTTTAAACATACTAAATACGTACGAGTGAAAGAAATAAAAGGATGCAATTTTTTTGTTAAGCAGTAAATGGGCGCATTTGGAAATTTGTTGTAGGCTCTGCAAGTTCTAGCTTTTTTGTAGCAAAGAATGTGTTGTTGTAGCCATCAACTTGACATTTTTTGGTCAATTTGTTGGTGTTGGTTAAAATTACATTTATTTACTTTTTTTGGGGGGATTTTACTTGCGAACAGACAGGTGCTGATGTTCGAAGTTGGTAGTGGGTGATTTTTCATGTTTCATCATTCTTCATAATATTTTCATGTCGTGGGGTGCAGATTTTTGTGATTCGTGTTTGTTATTTGTTTAAACGCATCAAAGGTTTTTTTATTTAACTACAGTAACAACAGTCATATACGTTGCATTTTCGCATGTATTTATCTACTGCGAAGTCTATTGCCATTATATTTATAAGCTGTTAATATACAGCTGGATCAATTGAATTAGGATCGATTGTATAGGCAATCCTTCATTTAAGTAACTTCTAATCGTAGTCTACATAAAACATTCCAATATATATCATTCAGTCGAATCCTCGGAATTATATAAAAAAAAATTCAAATAATTCAATTTTGAAAGATCGCAAATATCTCGCAAACAAATGGCTTAATGATCAAAATTAAAATGTTTCAGAACTCAAAATAAACTAATGTATCTTTTGTCACATGCTGTATCTGTGATGAAAAAAAAATACTTATATACAAAAAATTTATAAATCTTTTATAAGCATCAATTGAATTTATTTTATTTTATTTAATTTTTTTGTAAATTTTTGTACAAAAAAAAATTAATAATTTGTATACCATTTTTATAATGTTGCTTTCATACCACTTTATGGAAAATTTTAAATATTTTTATTTTGTATTTTACCAATTAATATGTTAACACATTATGTACATGTATTAATACACACATGTGTCATAGTGCTTGTGTGTGTACGCTGGTGTTTATATGCGTGTGTGTTGAATTGTTTTTATACCATGTTTTTTTTATTAAAAATGCATTCTTTTATTTTAGTTTTTTTTTTGGCATTTACTTAAAAAATATTATATTATATAAATATATACAGACATATAAATATGTATGTATATATTAAATTACACGCATATATGTACATATATACATACATCGACATGTTTATGTATTAATATATATTATATTATTTTATTTCATTTATTTTGTTTTTTTTTTTTAATTTTTCGACCACCAAGTTTATTTTTGGTTCAAGTATTTAAAGAGAGGGCCTCCACTTTAAAACAAACATTTCGCTATTATGGGCAAGTGTATTCAAACAATTCGTATTTTGAACAAATTGTATGTGTTGTATAAGTGGATTTGTCGTAAAAAGTTTTGACTATTAATCTGAATGTAACACCAAAAAAAAAGAAAGAAACAAAAGCCAAATGAACATTATGAAAAAAGTTGAAATTGAAAATCTTGTTATTGGCATACAGAATAAATATATGTATATAAATAAATATATATAAATATATATATTATAAATATATATATTGTAGTGTCCTGAACCCAAAAAGTTTTAAGTTTGTGATGCAACCAAGTTTTAATATCCTTCTTAAATTTTCTAAAGGATATCACGCTCTTTGGTTTTGAATAAAAATTTATTTTTATAATTTATTAGTTTTTTTAAATTATTAAATACACTTCTCGTTACTTGAATAGGACACCCTGTGCACTCTCTTTGTAATTGTTCAAATCACGAAAGCGGAATTATAAGATAACGGTAAATTTGTACTTTATCTTTGTGCAGCTATTCTACTCTCTCTGTAACAAACTGAAGTTCTGGAAAGATGTTTTTTCCCACGTTATGTTAGCATTCGTTGAAATTAAGACATAATTTTTGAGCCACTTGAATAGAACATGCATTCAGTTTGAATGAATTGGACTCGTATTTTTCGTTGATCGAACTTTTTTGTTAATTTCTATTATTTAATTTAAAATAAACTTAAAATAGGTCGAGCAAAAGCCTTAACCGAGGCGGAAAGGGCAAATCAAAGCTTAGACAGTGGCCTTTCTATTGCCAAAATATTTAAGAAAATCGAGTGGAGCCGACACGTTACATCTGTATTTTTAAGTGATGAGTCTAAGTATGGAAAAAACATGAAAGGCCGCAGACACAATGCGCTTACAAATGCAAAAAGGCGACGTATATTAAGAAAAGCGTCAAATTCTCATGACTCCTTGGCAAAGATCAGGTAAAAATGTGGTATCCTGGTTAGTCATACAACTATGCGTCGTGTTATTTCAAATACTAAGCATATAAAGAGATTAAAAATTAACCCTGTTCAAAATCAGAAACGCCTCAGTTTTTGTCCCACACGTGTGACCTGGACTTCGGAGTGGCATCGCGTGGTCTTCTCAGATGAAAAAAAATTAATGTGGAAGGCTACAGCTATTATTTCCATGACCGCCGCATAGAAATTCATCATTTGGACCGACTGCATTACAATTACAATTTTTTACCCACAATGAATGTGTTGTCTTACAATGGAATATTGAAAGAGGAATTTCCATACTTTCGAAACCTTTTCCGACCTTTGCCATGGATTTACCAACATTATATTGCGCCATTACATACAGCCCGGACCTTTGAAACGTATGTAGAGAGCCAAAATGTGGAGGTATTAAACTTGCCGCCCTACTCAACAACTGATTTGACTATCACAGAAAGTATTTGGGGATGATTGACACGCAAAATATATGGATCAGGACAATAATATTCAAGTTTATCGAAACTAACCCAATCCATCGAATTTGCTTGGAGCTCGATTTCGGTAAATTATTTGGCAACATTTTATGCATTCCTTCCAAACCGAATCTGTGAAGTTATTGAGCAAAACGGGCGCTCAACCCACTATTAAAACATTTTGTTTGATCTAAAACACTCCAATTACCATAAATTTAACTAATGTCTGTGTTGCTAAGAATCAGAATTCTCTAAAATGTGTTTTCACTAAAATGTCTCATCAAGTGGCGCAAGACCCCGCATTCTGCTGAATTATCGAATTTTTGTTAACACTTAATGCTTTAGTATTAAATCTTCCTTTTCGCCAAATTACAACAACTAAACACACTTTAATTTAAAAAAAACAAGTAAGAAAATTACAGTCGGTCTAGACCGACTATACGACACCCTATACCATGATTTAGAGACCCTATCTCTTCGGTCCAACAAATTCGGTATAGAAAATAAGCATAGACCAAATTTAAGTGGCACTGTTATTATTTTATTTGGCTGCAGGTACGAAAATCATATGCGGACTAGGTCGAAAAATGGATCGATCCACATTTGCTAAAGTCACTTATATTTCGAAAAAATATATCAGAACCAAATTTGTGCAACATTTTTGTTTTTTGATAGATTTAAGTGAAGATCGGGAAGCAACTCTATATGGGGCCTATGACTAAAAATTGTCCTATAGGTATTTTTTTTGGACTACTGATTAATGGATATATAGTAAACAAATACAAACCCAATTTGGATCTTATGGCAATTTATGTCGATTTCATAGGGGGTCATTTGTATGGGGACTAGGTCTGAACATTCGATCATTCCGTGGCCAGCAAAAACTTATATACCAAATTTCAACAAAATATATTCATATTTGCCACCTGTGGTGTGATTACAAGGTTTACATGGATGCACAGACGCTAAGACGGACGGACATCGCTAAATCGACTCAGAAAGTGATGCTGAGTCGATCGGTATAATAAAATATGGGTCTAGGTCAAATATTTTTGGTAGTTACAAACAGCAGCACAAAGTCATTATACCCAAACCACATAGTGGTATAGGGTATAAAAATTATGACTCTAGCATTCTAGGTTTGGGCGGATTGGGTGATACAAAAACAGACTTAAAGGTGTCCTATTCAAGTGGCTAGGAGTGTATGTTCACTACACTCAAACTATGATGGGGGAAATAAACTTAAAACAAGAGTGTTCAATCCGGGTGTACCGAATCTTTGATACCTTCCACTAAAGATAATTTAAATATATTTAACAATTTAGAAAAAAAAATAATAATTTCTTTAGTAAAAACCGTCAGGTATGTTTCATTATTATTTTTATTTAATTGGAAAAAAAAATATTAAAATTATTATATATTAAATATTATTAAATATTAATATAATTAATTTATTTCGATTCTATATTTAATAGAAAAAATTATAAATTTACTTATTAACAAAAACTTAATGCACAGATTTGGGTGAGCCCTTTATCCAACGTATAATAATTATGTGAACTAAGGTATACTATATATGAAAAATTAATTTTCTGAAGGAAAAACCTAGAAAGAAGGAAACTGTAGTATATTTTTTCTGGCCAGTCTAATGTGTATAATCATAATTAAAGGAAATATCAAATACAATGAACTATATTGGATTTAATACTTCAAGAAGTGCTTAGTCTTTTTGCCAATAATTCAAATGATTATATAAGAGCCGAAAAAGCTTAAACTAAAGTTAAGACATTAAAATTGATGATGGAGTAATAATGTAATACTAATATTTAAATACAATGTTTATTACTTAATTCCACATCGAATAACTTCCTTCATTCTTTTGTCTTTTGTCGACCCTTCAATTAAACAAAGAACTTAGTCTACATATTATTGATAAATTATCATAGTTAAATTACTATTTAAAAACAAATTCTTAAAATATATTAGTTTTCTGTTTCGAAGAGAATATTTGAAAATTTTCTCAGTTCGCTTAATCGAGGTATTTTGAACAATAAATTACTCAGGTAATTTAAAATTGGCAATTTCCAAAACTACAAACTCAAACAATATACTTATATCAACACTTCTATACTAATCAGGTAATCCGGGGTAATGTGTGTTTGTTCGTTTATTTGTTTGTAGGACGTAATCTCCGAACTACTCATCTGATTCTTCTGAAATTTCTACAGAATCTTACTGCGGATATGTGAAGTGCTATAGGCCATAATATTTTTAATATTTTTAGTAGGCGTGGCATCTCCCATACAAAGTAAATTTTTAATATCATCTATATTGAGTACTATGATAGGGAGAGTTTTAAAAGTTTGTGTGATGTCACCTATAATTAATGTTAGTAGCTATGCCGGAAATGGGTGGGATCGGATAAGTGGGCGTGGTACCTCTATACAAAGTAATTACTCAATATCATATATCTCTAGTACTATGACAGAGACAGCCTTGCAAATTTGTCTTAGGTCATCTGTTATTAACGTGAGTAGTCAGACAAAAAATGGGCGGGATCGTACAAAGGGGGTGGCACTCCCATACGAAGTAAATATTGAATGGCATATATCTGCAGTACTGTAATAGTGAGAGCTTTGGGACTTTGCGTGAGCCAGTGGCTGGGGTGGTGGGGGTGTGTCATGAATGAAAGAGAAATACCTGGATGCGATACTTTATTTCTGACAGGTATTGTCGAGTACAACAAGACCCTGTCCTTGAAATTTGTGAAACACCTCCAAAATCTTGAGTTACGAGTAAAAAACCGGTTTTCGGTCTTGTTCAATATTAACCAAAGGCCTTCAGCAAACTCATTTTTTTTATATTCTCTACTAGCTGTTTTACCCGGTCCTGCCCGGGATAAAAAGGCCTTTTACTTGAAAAATGGTTCACTCTGGTTAACAGGCGCTGAGTACTTAGTCCCCAATGAACAAATTCCCCAATAAAATTAATTTTCTCCCTAAAAATTTTTTTATTTCAATTCAAAATTTTTTGATTTTTTAATTTAGAAGTTTTTTTAAGATGCTGCAGTGAAAATACTTCAAAAATAAGCTGCGAAACGGCTTTAAGTTTTTTTTTTTAAGTTTATTTATAAACATCAAATATAACGGAATCGTTTGCAAATTAAAGGAATCAGAACTCTCAAAAATTGAATTACTTCGTTCAATAAGTGATCATCATTGAGCAGAGATGTCAAATTCAACTTTCAGAAATGAAAAACTAATGCGACGTTTAATACTGTGTCGAAAGGTTTCTTTAAGCAACTGCTTATAGTATATGTGTGGCCCATTTTGATCAACAGGTAATTATTTCGCATACGTAGATAAAATTTATCATACGACATTTCAATAAGCTGTGTTCCGCGAGCGAGTCGCGTCCGCTTCCGCGCCTTTGGCAGCCACAACCGTGCTGCCGCGCAGTTGTTGTCAACTTATTTTAATCGGCAAAATATATTTTTCAGATCATTGCGATATTTTAGCACAGCTGTTGCCAACTTATTTTAATTGTCAAAATATATTTTTCAGATCATTCCGATATTCTAGCTAAGCTGTATTCCCCGTGCGCGTAGCTTCCGCGCAACGAAATGATGCTATTGAAAAGAAATCTCATTTTAAATGCATTTATTGCAGGACAGATATAGACATCAGTATGCAAATTTTCACATAAATAAATATCTAACAAAATTTATTAAATAAAAATATGTAAAAATTTAAGAATGAATTTGGAGGTTAAGTTCCTTCCCTGGAATAGTACATATTTCGGAGAAAGCCATTGAAAAATAAAAGTTTGTATAGCAATCGAATAAAAAATCAAATAAAAGGAAAAAATAAGTTATATATACATAAAAGTGGGCGCAAAGTAGGCGTGGCCTGTAAGAAGCATTTGGTGACCTTCCCTGTAGTATTGAGATCGTGTCACCAAATTTTAGGCATCCCTTGAAAAATAAAAATTTCTATAGTGAACAAATATACCAAAAACAGGAAATTAATTTTGTATAAAAAGTGGGCGTAGAAGTAGGCGTGGCCGGCAAGAATCATATGGCGACCGCTCTGGAGTACAGACTCGTGTGTAACAAATTTCAGAGAAATCCGTTTAAAAAAAATTGTGTAGCGAACAAATGTGCCAAAGAAGAGAATATGAATTGTATACAAAAAGTGGGCGTAACAGTAGGCATGACCAGTACGAAGAATATGTCGACCTTCCCCGGAGCAGAGAGATCGTGTGTACCAAATTTCAGAAAATTCCGTTGAAAAATATAAATTTGTATAGCAAACAAATATACAAAAAACAGAAAACGAATTGTATACAAAAAGTAGGCGTAAAAGTAGGTGTGGCCGTAAGAATCACACGGTGACCTAGCCTGGGGTACAAAGATCGTGTGTACCAAATTTCAGAAAAATGCGTTGAAAAATAAAAATTTGTATAGCGAACAAATATACCAAAAAGCAGAAAATGAATTGTATATGAAAAGTGGGCGCAAAAATAGGCGTGGTCGATAAAAAGTATATGGTAACCTTAGCTGGAGTACAGGGATCGTATGTACCGAATTTCAGAGAAATCTGTTAACAAATAAGAATTTGTATAATGATCAAATATGAATAAAACAGAAAGTGAATTTTGCATAAAAATTGGGCGTAAAAGTAGGCGTGGCCGGTAAAAAGTACATGGCGACCTTTCCTGGGGTATAGATATCGTGTGTACAAAATTTCAGGAAAATCCGTTGAAAAGTTAAAATTTGCATAGCGGTCAAACAAACAAACAAACAAAGAAACAAACAAACAGAAAATGAATTTTATATGTATAGATTTTTCAACTTTGGAGATGAATTTACACATTTGTTTTATTTAGGAACCGTATAATTTATGGACTTATTGCGTAAGTATATTTATTTATGAGTAAAATGCAGCTTTAGATTAAAAAATCTCATAAAAATTAACTGAGTTATTAAACTTTAAATAAAAAAAAATTTAATAAATGCCTGCAAAAATTTTTGAGTTGAATTGCAAAAAAAAAAAATTGTTTGTGCGGGCACTTATTTCTTTTTTTTTAAATTTAATAACTCAGTTAATCTTTACCAGATTTTTTTTAAGGTTGGAAAACATACACATTAAAAAGCTTACAGACGGGAACGCTGAAATCACGTTGCTTATGGGACTATGAAAAATATGTAATGACAGATTTTTGGCAGCTCCCATGCCAAAATTCTTTGTATTTCTAATGCTCGAGAAAATGTCGAAGATAGGAACCAAAGCAGAAGAAAATCTCAAAAAAGTAAATTTGTGTTTAAGTTTTAATTTCTCAATGAAAAAATAAACAAAATTTTGTGGATTTAAAATGGAGTTATGAAAAAATAAAAAATAGTATAGAACACGGTGCTAAAAAAAAAATAATGTAATAACTTGTTTAACGGCTTAGTGTATGTTGTAGGCCTAGCTGAGTGTATTATATAACCGGTTTTTTAAAAGTTGCAATATACCCTCAAATTTTCGAGATATGAAGAAAAATTGTATTTTTTGATGCTGGTGCACTTAAACATTTGTAAATCAGTAATTTTTTAACCAATTTCGAATTTTAAAATGGTATTGATAAGAAAAGGACTTTCAATTATCAAAGAAATTAAACACTATCTGGTTTTACTTTAGATTGTTACTCAAGTTCAGCGCAATCCAAAGCCAACTTAAGGAACATAAGACAATTACAATTCTAGCTTTAGGACTTATTGCAAGAGTGCACTAAAAAAGAGCTAGTATGATAGAAACAAGACATAAGTGCGAAGGAGAAGGAAACAAAATCCACTCTGCATGGTGTAGTACTCTATCATTGTAAGTAAGTAGTCTAAATTAAACAAGTAAGAAAATTATAGTCGGTCTAGACCGACCACACGATAGCTTATATCATAGTTTAGAGACTTTATCTCTTCGGATAAACCAAATTTGAGCGGCATTGTTATTAATTTTTTTGCTGCAAATATGAAAAAGTTAATATCGGGTGCTATATTTATATGGGGACTAGGTCGAAAAATAGACCGATTTTGGCCATATTTGGTAAAGTCACTTATATTTTCAAAAAATATATACAAACCAAATTTGAGAAAAATCTGTGCAATATTTTTGTTTTTTGATAGATTTAAGTGAAGATCGGGAAGCAGCTTATATGGAACCTATGACTGAGAATTGTCCTATAGGGATTATTTCTGGACTACTGGTTAATGGATATAATAAACACATACTAACCCAATTTGACTGATATCTATATTATAATTTGGATCTTATAGCACTTCATGTCGGTTTCATAGGGGTCATTTGTATGGGGGCTAGGTCTGAACATGGACCAAACTTCACCAATTTCAACAACGTTCATCCTATGGCCGATGAAAGCTTATATACCATATTTGCGACCTGTAGTTTGATTACAAGATTTACATGGACACACACACGGACGGACGGACGAACGGAAGACATTGCTAAATCGATTCAGAAAGTGGTTCTGAGTCGATCGATATAATAAAAGATGGGTCTAGGTCAAATATTTTTGGTAGTTACAAACAGCAGCACAAATCCATTATACCCAAACCACATGGTGGTATAGGGTATAAAAATGGAAAATAAAAAAATAAAAAATTAAAAATGAAAAATTAGAAATGAAAAACGAAAGGTGGAAAAAAATTTAAAAATGAAAAATAAAAAATTCTAAATTAAAAATAAACAATTTGAAATAAAAATTTAAAATAAAAAATGAAAAATGAAAACCGAAAAGCGAAAAATGAATACCGAAAACCAAAAAAGAAAAATTAAAAACGAAAAATGAAAAATGAAAAATGCACTAGTTCAAATAATAAATAATAATAAATATTTTTATATAAGCCGGGCCCCTGCAGTTGATTACAATAAGTGATACATAGATGACGCATTCTGTTTGATTTTAAATAAGTGTCATAAAAAAATCTTTGATTGCTAGATGTTTACATACCTTCCTTGTGATCGGACTCCCGTGATTTTTTTATTACGACGTACGTTTTTAATAATTTCGAAAGTTTATTGAAAATACCACATTTTGGAGAATATAATGAATTGCATGGAGATCATAACAAAAATTTCTTTTACTGTGTTTTCGTAAGAGGAGTTTATATAGTCGGATCAGTTTCAAAATAGAAAATTAATTTGAAAGAAAAATTTTAGATTAAACTGGATTTATTTGAACTGACTCATATGGACCTATAAATAATTACACAATTTATATAAAACCGCTTTTTTTTTTTTTTTTCTTAAAAAGTTTTAAATTTAATTTATTCATACAACATTTATTTATTAGAATATTAAAACAAAATTATTAAAATTTGGTACATGAGGTTCGATCGCCTTTATGATAACTAGCAGATCCAGCCCTTGAAATTCGACTGCAAATTCTAGGAAATATTATTTTTTCGTTAAATAAAGACCCTAAAGGTATGCTATTCAATTATAGCCAATTCACAAATCAACACAAAAAAACAAACTCATTTTTATTACAAACATATTAACAAATTTAATAAACACACACATAGCATTGTATAATTTTATGTATGTATTAGTAGCAACTTTAAATGCAATTTACTCAAAATAGAGGAAAAATGTAAAAATCTGTAAATCTACAAAACGGCTAAAAAGAAATACCTTTCAAATAATATACGTTTGGTCAAAATCGGGATAAAACGGTAGAACAAAACATCGATCACAAGAAATCGCCTAGCCTATTAATATTATAGATGACATGAATTTGGAAATCAATACCTCTTTTTATACATATAGTTCAGTTAACCTAGTAAAGGTTGCAGCTCCGGTTGAATACATCACAAAATCATGTTTTAAAATTTTTAAGTTATTGTTAAACACAAATATTTTAATCATTTATCATAAACAAGTTTTTAGCTCAGCCAATTTGGAACAATTTTTAGCTTTTTAACTAAAGATATCTAAAAAATCTAATCAAAGATATCTAAAAATAATGCTTAATTTTTTCCAGCATTTCTTTAAAAGCAATCATATCTAAATTACCATTCTTAAAGTTTATCTAGTTAAGAATAAAATAAGCCTTGCAAATTTAAACTTTTCTTTTAACTCATACTCTCTGTCTGTCGTGAGACAACCCTATTCCCCCTTATCCCATTGATCTGAAACTTGGCCCATAGTCTTGTTGTGACTACAGATTAATTTTGGGGTAGTCACGCATAGTTACGCTTGTCATGGAGTTTTATAATTGCCATTTCCCGATTGATCTGAAACTTGGTTCATACACTTGCTGTGAAAAATAGATTAACCTTGACTTAGTCACGCAAAGTCACGCATGCTCACGCACAGTGATGGACAGATTTAAACGGATATCGCCTTATTCTACCAATCTGAACCTTGGGCGATAGACTTGCTGTAAAGAAAGATTAACTTCGACATAGTCAAGCAGAGTCACGTATAGTCACGCACAGTCACGGAGTGATTTAAAACCCATTGCCCCTTATCCAATCGATCTGAAACCTTGTCCATAGACTTTTTGGGGCCAAAGATTAATTTTAAGATAGTCACGCACAGTCACGGAGTGATCTAAATGTCATTTCCCATCATCCGATTGATCTGAAACTAGGTCCATACACTTGCTGTGAAAAAAGATTAACTTTGACTTAGTCACGCATGGTCCTGCATAGTCACGGAGAGATTTAATATAGATTTCCCCTCATCCAATCTATCTGAAACGTGGTCGATATATTTGCTGTAAAAAAAAATTAACTTTGACATAGTCACGCATAGTCACGCATGGTCACACACAGCCACGGAGTGATTTAAAACGAATTTCCCTCATCCAATCAATCTGAAACTTGGTCAATAGACTTGCTGTGAAAAAAGATTAACTCTGACATAGTCATGCATAGTCACGCACAGTCACGTTATTCGAAACTCATATGCATAAGGAAAGAAAGAGTTTTACTAAAAACTTTGTTTGTATAGGTCAGATTATTTTAAACAAAGAGATTCATACATTCGATATTGGCAAATTCATACGCTATTTATACACTATCAAGTAAAACTTAATCACACTCCTTTGCTACAGTATTGCTTTTTTCGAATAGTCTTCATTGTGATTAATATATCGGATTTCTGGTCCCAAAGACTAGCTGTAAATTAATAAAAAGAAAAGTTTCCGCTTTTGATACACTTCGTTAAGACCGATATGAACTCTGAACTGCCATGTTTAGTTTTTCGTTACCGTAAGTTTGCCTTCTATTAAAAAAAAAATCTTGTGAAGCCGATCACATGGGAGATGTGTAAAACATCTATGTAACAGAAAGCGTCATCTATGTATCACTTATAGCAAACAACTGCAGGGGTTCTGCTAATATAAAAATATTTATTATTACTAGCAGATTCTAGCGCTCGAAATTCGAGTGCAATTTCTAGGCAACTTTATTTTTCAACTTAGCCAATTCACAAACCAACACTTTTTTGGTTTATTATTATTGTGAATGAAGATAACAAACTCACTAACAAACACATTAACAAATTTAATAAATACACAGATACCATATGTATAATTTTATGTATGTGTTAGTAGCAACTTTAAATGCAATTTACTCAAAATAGAGGACAAAATTTAAAAATCTGTAAATCTGGAAAACAGCTAAAAAAAAATACCTTTCAAATAATATAATTTTGGTCAAAATCGGGATAAGACGGTGGAACAAAACATCGGTCACAAGAAATCGCTTAGCCTATTAATAATATAGATTTATTTCAACTGGTTAGTTTTGAATTTTTCATTTTTCGTTTTTCATTTTTCATTTTTTATTTTTCATTTTTTTATTTTTTATTTTTCATTTTTTATTTTTCATTTTTCATTCTCCATTTTTTATTTTTCATTTTTTTATTTTTCAACAGCGGCGAAAAGGTAATTACATATCATAAGTTTTTCACCCACACAATCACACCAATTTGATCTTACGTCTTACGCTGTTTTTGTGATTATATTGTGAAATAGATTGTTACCCCCCAGCGCGTATAGATGTTTACACATAAAAAACATAATTTTTACAAACAGTAATTAAATAATTTTTGTCGCTAGACAACTGGTCCAACAAAATCGACATATTAGAAAAATTTCGTATCGTAATCTTTCTTGATCGGTTAAGAAAATATTTCGCAACCTTTCTGCATTGCAATATAAACTAAACTGTTTGAAAGATGGATATCGAGAACAATCTGATCATGAAACAAACCTCGATTGATTAAGAACTAAAATTGTATGTTAGATTTAAATTCCCAATATTAAATAAATTTTACTTATATTCTCATACGAAATCTGTAATTGTAATATTTGAAAACGTTAAATAAGAAAGCGTCATCATCAATGTCCATCGCCGTCAAATACTTAATTCTTATTTGTATGGCTAACGCAAATTGTGTGTTTTTTTTTTTTAATTTGTCAACTTATACAGGATACAATATACATATGTGGAAAATTTTACGCACCCTTAAAGTTTATTTTTTTTTATAATAAAAAAAGAAAAAACAAGAAAACTATTTGCCGGCCCAAACCAATAAGACAACAACGCCTATCTATGTACTACAAAATGCCTATGAAAACCCAAAAAAAAAATATTGTTTGCAATTAGTTAACGAATATAAGTGAATGCGTAAAGGATCAATTGGTAAATGTATTGTCTTCTCACTCACACACATAAACATTGAAGTATGTTAGAGACTTTGGTAGTAACAAAATATCAAAAAAAAAAAAAAATTGCCAAAATATTGCTTAAAATCTAAAAAATATTTCGAAATTTTTTTTCTAAATTTAGCAGATTTTTTTGTTAAAAAAACAATTTGAAAAAAAAAAAGAAATTAGAAATTTTTGTAACAAGTATATTCTAAATATTGTTATGTATATGAAAAATATAGAAAAAAAAATAGTCTATTATTACTACTCACACTCTCTGTAGCTATCTCTCTCACTACTAAATGATTACTATTGCATATTGTATGTATGCACACGTCTGCTATGCTGGCATGGCCAAAAATAGTCTATGTATGTGTACGTAAGTACGTCGTTTTGGCCGCCACTAATGGCAAAATGTAAGCCTACTACTACATATAATTTTAGGCCCACTTTATCTACCAACAACAAACAACAACCCACGTGGATGCAACACATACAGACACACACACTTAAAAAACATTCTACTCTCTCTTTTTTGTATGGCCTATTGCATACGCATGCATAAATGCATATTCCACATACACACATACTGATTTGCCGTCTATCTATTTAATAGTTGTGTTATACACATATTTATATGATGCATGTGTATGTCGGCATGTGTATGTGTAGATATTATTTTAGCAAAATTTGTATATAATTTCAATGTTTTTGTTTTTATTTTTCGTAAAAATTTTGGTTGTTTTGTCCTTATTTTTCTGCCTCGTGTTCGTCCTTGCGCATCCCTCGGCCACTTGTGGTCACACACAGTCGCAGCTAAAGTTACTGCACAGCTGCCCGAGAATTCAAACACATACACACACACATACACGTGTTATAAAGTCCACTCTATATTAAAGGGTGGCCTTTTTTGTTGTTTCGGCAGCATAATGCTGCATGCAACATGCGTAAACTGCATATAATGCAGAATGCAAACAAAAAACAACTAAAAAAGCACGTGCATATGTGGCTACTGCGTAAATATATTTGCCTTTGCGATTGCCTTTGACGATGGACAGTCATTTTACAACCCCCCCTCCCTTAAAATAAGTTTTTTTACACAAAAATAAAATAAAAATATAGGTGAACTTATTTGGTCGATTTTTATTTTTTGAATTGAATTTTTTTTTAGGACCTACGTCGGCGCATCACACCATTGCATCGCAATTGCACAAATTTGAATGCAGTTTGTATGCATTTTACCCCCGCATCAGTGACTGGCCCCATTAATTAACGCATAATGTTGTTGTTATAGTATAACACAACTTTAGTGTGCTGCTGTTTTGTTGTTTTATGTTATTATGACTAGTATTTGTACGTAGTGCTGCAGACCAATAATAGAGTTCATTCTTTAATTGAGCTGTGAGTTGAAATTTAAAACTAAAATTCAATGAAGGGTATGAACATAAAATCAAATCATTTTGAATTGAATTGGTAACAGTGTTAAAGTTAACAGTTAATGATAATAACTTAACAGAGCAGCATCAGTTATATGAAAAAATAAAAAAATATCACAATTTTCACTTTTTGAGTGTGGTTTGTGAATTGACATAACATGTCGACATATTGCAACTTATTTGAAGAACACATTTTAAAATAAAATACAAAAATTACTTTAGCGGAAAAACGAAAAAAAGCATAGTTTCTGTATAATATATAATAATAATATTAATAACACTATTATCTTTGTACCCCACCTTACCAGTGTGCCGAAGGCATCTATAAGTTTCTCATTCCATTTGTAATGATTTGAAAAAAATCTGGACCCAAAATATGTATAAATGTACTTGATCGTTATAATAAGCGGATTTGTTATAGCGATCCGTCTTTCCGTCTGTGAAAATCATTATCGCGACCTCAGTACGTTAGCTGGGTTGCTAATATATAGTGAAAATTATTCATTGCCACATTGGTCAGACAGCTTTTTAAAATTAACAAAATCGATTAAATAGGTCCTGAGATTTCAGCTAAAATGTGAAAAAAGCTCTTCAAAAAACATGATTTCTTTCAACGTTGTTCTTGTTATTGCTAAATTTTGTAATTTGTGTGTGGCAGCTGTAATTGTTGTTGTTTTCGTCATTGCATTTGTAGCATTTGTTTACTGAATGTGTGTGCATCGTTGTCCTCCACGTGTAATATTAGTTTAGGCTAGTATTGACACACTTTTTTTTAATGTTATCCCGATATATTAGAAATTGCCTATATGAAAGAAAAATAAAGATGTAAGAGTACTAAATTCGTCTGCGCCGTGTTCTAAATACATTGTCAGATTTTTTCATTGCTGTTTAAAATTAATAAGTTAATTACCAAAATTTAGTTATTTTCGTGCTTTCTTCAGTAAAAGCAATTACTAAATGCAATCAGCATAAATGTAAATAAATGCATTCAATTATATACTTGTAAAAGATAAATCATTTTATTAAGTAAGAGCATAATAATTTTGCAATGCTCTTAATCTCATCTTCTTACTCTCATCATCTTACTTTTCATTCGTTCACATATAAAAAAAAAGTTGACGCAATATTTTCACTATTTTCGGTATTATATTTGAAATTTTATAGCATTTTTTAGAGCTGTCTCCATATTTTAGATCATGTCTTGGCATAATGACGATGGATTTACCCCATTTTCAATATCCACCTCGTCGAGATTATGCCAAATAGTACTGTCCTAGTCTTACATAGGTAGATGTTGTATTTTATGAATGCACGTGATTTAAAGAGACAGAGAGAAGGACAGCAAACAGACGGGCAGACAGATAGACAGACAGCAAACAGAAGGACAGACAGACTAACAGACAGATAGATAGACGGAGAGACGCATACCTCAATTTCTACTCGAGTTGTTATGATGATCAAAAATGTATAAACTCTATGTGTTACAAACAGATTGAAAAACTGATATATAACCTCTGCACAGTGGTGTACATGGAATAAACAGTACATTTTCTTAAAAAAGTTCCAAATTGTATAAAATAAAACAGATATGTTTTTCTTAATTTTTCGCAACACTTTTGATATAAGAAGTTTTTCTATTTAGAACTCTAAATGAGGACTTATAGAAAAATTTTCATATTTCAAGTTTTTCATTTGAAAACATTTGCAATTTTCCCAATTTAAAATATTTGTACACAATTTATCATGTTTTGATGAACTACAAATATTTGTTTTGCAGAAAAACTATCAGATTAGAAACTTTAAGCATTTAGAATACATTACTATTTAAAAAATGTTCCTTAATATTTGACAGATTCTAATATTTTCCTTTTTTTACTTTTTGATTTGACCAGGAAACCAGCAGTTCGTGCGAAGACATTCGGGAGAAAAAATATATAATTTAAGCAGACAACCTTAACTTAAATAATTTTTATTAAAAAAATTTTAAGCATTAATTAATTAAAAATCGACAAAAAAAAATGCATATGTGAAATTAAATCAAATAAAGGAATTAGCAATAATCATTTTTTTTTTAGGAAAACCAAAACGTTTCCAAATATACTATTGATCATAGCATGTAAAGAAAAATTTGAATCTTTTCCAAAACAATCGGTAAGGGTATATTTTTGAGACCGCATAGACCGATTTTAACTTCTTAGATATATGTATTTTTTGTACTGTAGGTATATCTATCTTTGTTTCTTTAAATTAATTCATATGAAAATATTTAACAATTAGCTTTTTAAAGGTAAATTTGCTGGCATTTTATTGATATATGGCAAAACAAAAATTGCCAAGATTTTTAGTCACGACTAATTTAATTTTTTTTTTAAATATCGCATAACTTTTAAGCTCTCAAAACATTGGAAAGTGGATCCCTTACTTTTCTGCCATTTACATTTACAGCAACTTTTAAGTACATATACATACCGACACAAGTGATCTTAACATATTACTTAGAACGCCTCACTCAATCTCAATCAGTTCATGTAAGAGGAGACCTGGTTTCGGCAAGATATGGTATAGATAAACTTCAGGGTAAAGTAAAAATCCTTGCACGTTTGGAAACGACTATCGACTCCGGTTGTCACCAATAAATCTAATCCAGCGACATTTGCTGACTGCTCCCGATAATCCAGCGGCCTCCGTTGACTGCTGCCATTTTTTATTACATTTGCAGGCAACAATAAGTACCACAACGTTATTACCAAATCACTTTGTCTTAGCATGACACTAAGGTTTGAGTAGATCCTGGAGCAAAACACCGTTACAAGGTTAAGAATCGGCAACTGTATTATAATGGCAACGGTAAAGGCCAGTTCACACTATCGACCTGACAAAAAGTCGAGTATTAAGGAAAGGTCGTATTATGTAAAAAGCTTATGTGTTATGAAATTGACAGTCTGTAGGATTTTATTTTCGAATTCCGATGGTTATAGAAACATTTCTAAAAACTTGCCATTTCTATCGGACCAGAGTTGTTTTTTTTTTTTTTTTTGTAATATTAAAATTTGACTTTTCACAAAATAAGCACTCCCGCTTGACCACGTTTATGCTATAGCTGCAAATTTAATTGCTAAAAAATTCTATTGAAATACTTAAACGTGACGTTTTAAAATATAAAGAAAATGACGACTTTTATTTCGTATTATTCCGAAAACTAAACATTTTATTTTATTAAAAATTCCAAAAATTACAAAAATATATAGATTCATTATCAAAGTTTCGTTCAAATAATAATAAAATAATAAATCTAGAATGAAGGGTGTTTTTTAAATAGCTTTAACATTTTTAGAACCCACTTAAAGACGTCGAGTTTAAGATTTTCTCACCACTAAAAGATTTGAGAGAATTTAACGAATTCTTTACTGAATTTTTTACGAAGCTATTGGCTGTTTACATGTTTAAAAAAATTTGTTTTTTTATTGAAGCCGCTATTCCGGGAAAAAAGTTGTGGCGAAAAATTTAAGTTTTTCTTTTTAAAATCAAATATCTTTGAAATCATAAGCGATAATAATATAATGTAACCATCACTCCTTTTAACCGACTATAAAATTATAAAATAATTACAAGCTCTTGTAGCATTTTCCACCTCGATGTGGGCAACGGTGGCTCCCTGTAGCTCAGTCTGCATTGCAACAAGGTGTCTTCCAATAATAATATTAATATTTTTAATGTTTATGTCGTTGACCACAATTCCAACATTTTTTGTTTAGCCTTCAGCGTAAGTAAGGCCCCTATGATTTAAGCTTTCTAGCCATATACAAAAGTCCACAGTGATTTAAAATTTATGTTTTTCAAACGATTTTGGAGTATGATAATAACTTTTCTCTAATCGATTTCGAATAAAATTTACAGAGAAGAAGCAAGCCACATTTATGGATCCACTCGAAAAAAAAAACAACGTATTCTTTCTAACCCTGAGTCAGATATAATATTCCTACATATATGAAGTTTTTGTTTTGTGCATTTGTGTATTCAATGTCATCAATGCGTTGCACTTACAAAAACATACAAATATTCTCGTACACACACAAATTTTGTTGGCAAATTGTGAAAATATCGAAAACATTATAGAGCATTTGGATCTCTGATATACAAATAATCCTTGTTGTTAGTAAGTTTTTAGAGGAGAACAGAATAGAGCGTTTGGAAAGGCGTGCTATTATATTTTGTATTTATTGCTGGTCCGTGTGTTTGTGCAACAAAGTTGGTGAATATCATTTCTTTTTTACAGGTTAGAGCGAGTGAGAATGAGTTAATTTTTTATTTTATTTTTCGACAGTTATTTTTGTTAAAATTTTTATTTTTATTATTTTTTATTCGTTCAAAAGTTTATGTTTTTATATAATGGTGGGCCTTTATTAAAACGATTTGAATATGCCGCTTATTATATTGTTGTTGATGTTGTTGTTGGCCGCGTATATAACAAATTTTATGGCAAATCCATTGTTTTAAAGACGTACAGGCATAATGAGATTGAAACTACAGTGGGTTAAATTAAAAACCTGCCTCTTTTTTAGTGTTAACAGGTCTGAAAAATAATTTGTTTAAATATAAAACAGCTTGGATAGAGCTTGAAAATAATTTATTCTAGACCCAAAAAATTTTTTTTCTTGCAATCAATAATTTAGCAATTCAAGATTTAGTCATCATTTAAACCATAACAATTTCTGCAGCAGATCATAAATTTAAAAAGATAATATGTTTATCATCAGGTATACTGTATAAACCTTTGGTAAATTGAAATTATTTTTTACTAAAAACTATTAATTTTTGTACAAAGGTAGCCAGCTACCTGTTTAAATGCCATCTTTCATTCCCCACTGTGATGCACTTCCATACACTTTAGATTAAAATGAAAATTGGGGGTTGATAACAGCAAAAAAAAAAAAATCATATGCATGCAGAATCAGGAGGAAACAAACATATTTAAGAGTAGGGGCAGTTTTGAAAAAAAATAATATACAAACATTCCTACTTTATTTTCAGCGCACACATACAATTGAGAAAGCGAACACAAAAGTGCAATACGTAGCTCCACACAAGTCACTATGATTCCGTGCGTGTGTATTCGTGTATGTTAGTTAAAAAAAACAAAACTAAATAAAATAAAAATTAAACAAAAATAAACGAAAAATAAAAAACTGCACATTTGAGTGTATAAAAGGTTTTTTTTTTTAGAATAGGCCTACATATAAGTATAAACTTCAAACGCAGCATTTAATAACAACAATAAAAAGTATCCTGGGCAGTAAAGTATATATAAACGTTAGCTACGCACTCACACATAGACAAAATAAAATTAAACTCTCTAACACTGTTGAACAGTTTTTCGTGGTTGGCACTATGGGGCAAGCCATTAATAGAATGTAGAATTTTTTTTGTCAATTTCACATAGAACATGTTTAGAAGCAGCCGCTTGCATTTTTTTTTTATTTTACTCAGATCATTAGTAAGAGCAACAGAAAAACAGAAATATGGTGACAAAATTTCAGAAAGAAATATAGAAAAATACTAAAGTTTCTAGTCATCGAACCCAATCGTAACTTTACATACATACATTTTATCTCAAACCCAAATGGTAGTAATTTCCATCTAATTTTCTTATGATTTTCTTTTTTAATTATCAGCTCCCCTTCAATATCAATTAAACATATATGGTATATAATTTTTATTTTTTTTTATTTGCCAAAGCCGATTTTTTAAATGAAATTGCAAAAATAATTTTCAATGTCACAGAAAAAATATTTCAAATCATATTTAAAAAATGCTGATTTCATGCAGATTATAAAGGACAATTCCGGTAGGAAGGCAATACAACAAATTATGCGTTACCTCGATTTATCAATGGTTTATAAATTTTAGTACATTATTTTCTGTTCCTATAACCATTAGGGTACAAAATTATATAGGTAAACTTCCACAACGCGGTACTCCTACAACATGTTTGTCATGGAATTTTTCTTATAACACAGTTTTGATCCAACATTTACTACTACTAATTTTAAAAAAATAGATTTTTTTCCCGTAAATAAAATTTCCAAAGTTATATTCACAACAAAGAAGTCTTTTGAACCACATCACGAAATTTTAAATTGTAAAAAGTTTCTGAATGAATTTTCATTTTTAATTCATTCATAAAAAAATACTTTAAAATTTAAAAGATATAAAAGAATTTCTATATGCTTGTGGTTTTTGCTAATAAATTTAATTTATGAAAATCAGGGTGAAAGTTCAGAAAGTTCCTTTAAAACCATATTTATAGCTTATGCCAATTAAATATTGCAACTTTCAAAGTAGGTTAGGTTAGGTTGAAAAAGAGGAGCCATGTATACACATAGCTCATATCCGTTTTGCCCGGATATACACTTAAGCCAGAAAGTCGGCTTGTTGTACGCTATACATTCTCGTGCTCACCCGGTTATCTACCCCTTATTTAACTTAGGAATTCGGTCTCGACAGCAAATCTCCTGAGTGTTTTCCAACGTATCCCCCTAAGAGCCGTTAGGCCTGGTATGATGTCGTTGGATAAATGTCTGACCCTTGTTCCCGCAAATGCAGGACAGTAACAAAGGTAGTGTTCTAGGGTATCGTCATTCTCTACACAAGCTCTACATGTGACCGATTCTGCCCGTTCTATACGGTATAGATGAGTCCTCAGTTCAGAGTGTCTAGTCAGGATGCAAATAATCCTACTCAGTTCCCTTCTATTTTGACTAGGGATTTCCTTAGTCTTCGAAGTGTTTGGAGAGCCCCATAGTATCTTCGTAACCTTACCCAGGTCTGTTTCCTCCTAAATTGAAGTATGTGAACTGGTGGCCCACTCCGATAGTTTCAATTTGAGAGCCTGGAAAGGTATTGGGTTTTCCAAATTAACTCCCTCCAGGAAAGAACCCTTCCTGCCCAGTTCGTCGGCAATCTCGTTTCCCATTATACCAACTGTGTCCTGGGATCCAAATGATTTCAGGTCTACCTCTTGTAGTGAAGTTTGAAATTTCCTCTTTACATCTGAGGACAGTCCTTGATCTAGTTTTGTCCGAAGATAGTCGCCCTGATAGTCGCTAGACTGTCCGAAAATATTTTCACTTCTCCGGGGTTTGGGATTGCCCGTGCGTTAATAGATCTTATGCATTCCGTTATCGCGACCACTTCGGCCTGAAAGACAGAGTTGTGGTCCGGAATGCGTAGGTATATGCCATTGGAACGGTCTTCATCATAGAAACATATGCCAGTCCTACCATGCAGACAAGATCCGTTTGTGTAGTAGTGTGACCCTGGAAGGTTTTGTAGAATATTTCCGTTCAACCAGCTTTCCCTGTCAGGTATCCTTTTACTGCAGGGTGTGTTTGTCGACACTTCCGCAATTCTATCACAGCTAAAATCCACTGTGTTGAATTCCGGTATCTGGTCCAATATGTTTGGTATCTGGTCATGTGGTCGGTGATGTATTCTCCTGTTACCCTTAGTCGTAACATGGCCAGAACTGCCTCATATTTAATTCTAATCTCGATCGGGTGTATAGATATAATCGTCTCTAAAGTCCTCGTAGATGTAGTCCGTATTGCACCGCTGATTCCGATGCAGCAGAGGCGTTGTATCTTTTGGAATGGTTTAATATAGCATTTCCTGTTCAATGATGTCCATATGACTACGGATGTGTAAGTTAGAATTGGTTTAACGACGCATGTGTATAGCCAATGCGTCGTCCTCGGGTTTAAACCCCATTTTGAACTTATAGCTCTTTCAAAGTATACATCATACGAAAATAATTTGAATTAGTATTAGAGAAGATGGAGTCATCAGCTATTACGGTATAAGAAGTTTGGAAACAGTTCTTATTCTTAAATTGCGTTTAAATCTTTACCAGAAAGCATTATTGCTGGACTGGTGCATGTAGAAGGAAAGGATTTCATGAAATAACAATGGATGTTATTCAAGAAATTATTGCACACGACGAAATAAATGAAAACTATTAGTGGCAATGACAAGCGAAAAAGTTTTAAATATGGCGAAGCAGTTGGGAGAATATAGTTTAGAAAACTCCTGAGCGATAAATATATAAACGAACCCTTCAAAATAACTTATCTGGCTATTAAGAAATATATAAAGTTTTATGAAATAGGAGCATACGACTCCAATAAAAGATCTTTTTTAAATCAATAATCATCGAAAAAATAACCGAATGCGATACTGGATCAAGCACGCATTTTGAATTTGCATGATCAATTTTGCGATTTGGAATCAACCTTTGATTTTCGAATGGAATTAACATCTCCTGCAACACGATTTATTACAACGCGGAATTTTGTAGGAACCTATTTATCACGTTGTGGGGGGATTACCTGTATTTAATGGAAATAGGCAAAACAATGGTATTCTCAACTGGGTGCTCAAGTTAAAATTCTAATAATAAGACAGTTGTCATCTCCGAAACATACGACTATAAATACAGAGTGTCCCAACAAATCTAAGCAAAATTTGTATTTGTATCAATTTGTTCAGTAAAGTACTGGCAACCAACTGAAAAAGAGAGTTTGAGAGCTGGCAGTTTCGGGGTAGTAAAAAGGGAGCAACGCGTTTTAATTGCTGAAAGTATTTCAAAAATAATGAAAGTTTGGCGTTTACAATTAGAAAATTTTTACAAAATATAGTCAGAATATTGATGTCACTTAGTTCACTATAAAGAGGGTAATTGGAAAATTCAGGCAAACTATAAAAATGGGTGATGTTAAGCACCTGGCCGTCCAAAACCAAGTCATTCAAATATCAATATCGAAGAGTATTGTTGAAAGTCCATGAACCTCAAGTCGCTAGTCGCTCCCTACAAGGTATACTCAATGAAGATCTAAATTTCCATGACTATAAAGTTCAATTGATACAAAAACTGAAGCCCAATTGTCATCCAGAGCATGGAGGTTTCGTTGCAGTGATTATCGAATATCAGAAGGATGCTGAAGCACATTTTCACCTTGATGGCTTGATTAATCGCTAAAAATTACTGGGTTTAGAGAATCCACCTTTGTTTGTCGAAAAAAACAAATGCATTCACAACGTGTCACTGTTTGGTGCGGATTTTGGGCTGGCCGCATCATCGGCGCATAATTCTTGGAAAATGGAGTTGATCAAGCAGTGACTTTTATATCAAGATATGCTACCAGAGTTATTTCTACCAAAATTGGATGATATTAATGTTGACGATATATGGTTTAGCAAGACGATGCCGCAAACCACAAGCCCGTGAAAAGATTCAATTATTGCATGAAACATTTCCTGATCGTGCACTCTCTCATTCCGGTGATCACAACTGGACCCCCAGCCGTCGCCATTTCTGATAAATTGTCATGGGAAATTTCAGCAGAAGAGTGCGTATTTGTTGACGTGGAGGCCATTTGCTCGATGTGTTATTCCATATATAACATTACGATTTGAAATCTATCTTATTGAATTAGCAGGCGCTGATTTTTATTATTACCACGAAAACTAGGAAAACTAGAAATAGTCACTAGTTTTCCTTAAAATGCAGTCGAAGCAACATATCCTCCACGAGCGCGTTGTGCAATTTAATAAAATCAATGAAAAGCTTGCCAAAAATTATACAGAAGGTATTCCAAAAGCTACTTATACAGAATCCTTAAGATAATGGAAGGAGAAAGATAATATGGAAGTGGAGAGATTTCATCAATAACGACACAAAGGCTCCATCTCAACTTATACTTAAATTTGACAATACAGACGTAACACATCTACTGAGGTGAAATGCGATCAAAGTTATATGTGCAATATATTGAATAAAAATAAAAAAAAAATCAGATAGCCAGAGTATAACGGTGATCAACCATCCATAAACGTATTAATGCTTCGAAAATATGGCAAAAAATCAAACGTTTTTGATGATGAAAAAAATTTTCCCGGTCAGAAAAGGAAGTGTCTGCAAATGATCGATATAACTCAACGCACGTTTCTAAATGTAATTCCAATGTGAAATTAAAGTTCAAGCATAAGTTTGACCCAAAGGTTACACTTTACATTGCAATATCTGATAAAGGTTTTTCGAAGCCTTAATTCAAACCAAGTGCACTTGCCGTGAACCGAGAAGTATACCAGAAGGAAAATTCAACTCATATCCTGAAAGAGTATCGCTCTGATGGCAATTATGTCTTCTGGCTTAACATGGCATCGTCACATTACGGCATAAACTGCGGCTGCGAATTCAATAATCAAAGCTACCGACTCCGACTCTGACACTTCATTTGTTCTATTGGCGACTACGACACTTTCCGAATCCAACTCTTCAATATAACAGGTTTGTATAAAATATTTTATAGTTTGACTAATAGTTGTTGTTATTAGTTTTTTTATAAGCTCTTAGAAAAAGAATTACTTCAGACAAATCATCTCTTACCGATGCTTTTATTTATTTATATATTTATTTATTTATTTCGTTTCCTGCACAACAAGACTAAGAGTCTCATAGTTATAGTACAGGATCGGTATAATATTTAAAAAAATGATTTTTGTAAAAATAAGACAGCAAAAATTGTATTCAAAGCAAAGCAAAGTTTAAACAATATTTATATGGTATTGAAAAATTGGAAAACATGTTTCCTAAAATGTCCCGCGTTGCTTTAATATTGTAAAGTTGGCGGTAGCAACTTCCAAAGACGTATGCATTGTATCCGACTAAATAGATATGTAGGCTTACGTGTAAATATAATCTTATGCAACAGTATCAATGATCGTATCTTCTTGAGATCGCCAAAACTCACATCGTAAAATTTTCGTACATACGGTGTTATGCGGGATGATCTTTTCAAATTATAGACGTATATTAATACACAATTGCACGTAGCTGTTAATTTCCTAAAGCTAATAGAATCGCAGCTAGCAAATAGTTCGCATCCGTATAACAAAGTTGGAATTAGATAGGTTTTTGCAAGTAGAACACGTACATGGACTGGTGTAAGATGTTAAGTTTTCCACAGTGCTCGAAGCACTGAATACGTGTTTCCCAAAGCCATATTTATATTATCAGACCAGGTGAGGTTAGGTTAGGTTACAAGTGGCCGCTAATCCAAAGGAAAAGCACACCTATACTCTGGGGTCCGTTATGATACTACGGGACGGATAGGTGTTACCTTCAGTCCCCACCGTAGAACCAGTTTGAGCTTCTGATGAATCCCCTGATATGTGAAATTTCCACATTTGAGAGATCAGAGAGATAGTGAACAAACAATGTTCGAAGTCTCTCTGAAGAGAGCCTGGCAATAGCAAAGGAAGTGTTCTATACTCTCCACCGCCTCCACATCCATGCAGCGACGACAGAAGGCATTTGGCGAGACCCTGAGGAATTCAGCGTGTCTCCCTATGAGGCAGTGCCCAGTGAGAACAGCATTTACCGTTGAAATTTCCCCACGGGGGAAGGATAGAAGCTAACGATTCAGAGCTGGCGAGATTTATCTCTCGATCATAACGTTGATCCATTAGCCTATCTGTTCGCTCAGCGGTGCGAAGTCGAAGTTCCAGCTTGCACGATTCCAGGGGTGTACCAACACATTCCAAGTCTGCTGGAACCCGTAAGGTAGTACCCTGTCTTGCCAGCCCATCAGCTTTTCAGTTTCCCGGTATATTCCTGTGCCCTGGGACCCATATGAGTCTGATATCAAACTGCTTGGCCTTACTTAAAGGCGTGCGGCAGTTAATGGTGGTTCTTGTTTACAGGAACGTTGATTTCAAGGATTTTACCGTGGCCTAACGATCAGAGTAGATGTTGAATGCGGTTGTAGACAGAATATTCCGACCCAGCCAATCAGCAACCTCCTTTTTTGCCAATAACTCCGCCTAATATATACACTGCAATGGTCTGGCAACCTGCGAGCCAGATTTAGTTCATTGAATAGACTCCGAATCCAACTTGATCACACAATTTTGATCCATCAGTGTAGAAATTTATGGAACTGCTACCTGGAGTCCTCCCAGACCAAGATTCTCTAGTCGAGTGTTGCAGTTTCGTTCAAATACACTTCTTGGAGTAGTGTAATCCACGTTCATTGGTAAGTTCCTGTCAGTCAAGATTACTCCAGCTTCCTGTCCAGGAATACGCCAAGATACTTGCCTCCCTCAGAGAAGGTGATTTCAGTACCGTCAAGAGAACTAGGGTCGAAGGTAGATCTAATACTTCCTCGTGAAAAGAACAAGTTCCGTTTTGGTCAGATTTACCTCCACACCGCAATTAAGAGCCCGCTGTAGAATATCTCTAAGTGTAGATAGAAACTTTCCATTTACGGCTATGGCCACGTCATCATAATAGGCTACAACGTTGCAGCCTTGTCCCTCCAATGAAACTGGCATTGAGTTCAGCGCTAAGTTCCAGAGAAGTGGTGACAGAAAGGTAAGAGAAATATTGAAAATAATTCCAAAATTTTTGGTTTTTTGTATAATTTCAATAATTTGCCGATAAGAATAATATCTGGCATAGCAAGTGGAAGCACAGACCTACAAGTAATAATGATGCAGTTAGACTTTGAAGGATTGAGACATAGCCCATTTGCCATAGCCCACATTTAGGTTCGCAACACAGATATTTAGTCCTTCGAAACGACTGCAAACGTAAAGTTCCATATCATTAGAACACATATGAACTTTATAATATGAAAGTTGCCTAGGCTAATCATTGATACATATAGTAAAAAGAAGCGGTCTTATAATCTAACCTTGCGGCCCTTTTTTACTGGAAACACATTTGACATTTTATTATTGGCGTAAACGTATTGTTGTCGATTTGCTAAATAAGACGATATCAGACGAATTGCGGAAGGAGAGAAATGAAAAAAATTGTTTTAGCTTCATGCCGAGTTTTTCACGATTAACAGCATCGAATGCCTTAGCATGATATAAGACCACTAGAAATACTATGTTAACATTATCAGTATACCCACAAATATCTTCAGACACAGCAATGACAGCAGTTATGCAGCTACGTTTACATCGAAAGCCTGATTGTCTGTCTCAGAGCAGACCCATATTCCTGATATATTTTCCAATTTGCTGATGCAATAACATTTCAAACATCTCAGACAAGTATGGTAGGATAGCAATGGGACGATATTCTTTATCTGATTTTAATCCTCCAATGCTTTTTCATGAGAATTCCAACTTCAAGAAGATTTTCTTTTACTTTGGTTATATATAAAGGTTATATGTGTGTTGTAATGGTTACGAATGCAATGACTTTATTGCCAATAATATTTAATGTCTTGCATTCTGATTTGTGGCTAGGTTATCTAAACATCAATCCAAAAATAGTACCGTTAATCGTTCTCTATACTTTGCAGACCCTGTGGCTGGAGTACATATTCAAGTGAGGGAATTCTATTGGGGAAACACCAGTACCCACTAAAAAAGGAATAATGGTAGAGCTACTTAAAAATGATCTCACAACTTTAATGTGCTGGAATAATGAACATATGTTGTAAGAATTTTTGGTTTAATTTGTTTGTATTATGAAAATAATGTCTATGGATTTATTATACCCTATACCACTATGTGGTTTGGGTATAATGACTTTGTGCTGCTGTTTGTAACAACCAAAAATATTTGACCTAGACCCATCTTTAATTATACCGATCGAATCAGAATCACTTTCTGAGTTGATTTAACAATGTCCGTCCGTCCGTCCGTCCGTCCGTCTGTGTGTCCATGTAAAGCTTGTAATCAAACTGCAGGTCGCAAATATGAATATATTTTGATGAAATTTGGTATATAAGCTTTCATCGGCCATGGGATGAACGCTATTGAAATTGGTGAGAATCGGTCCATGTTCAGACCTAGACCCCATACAAATTACCCATATGAAATCGACATAAATTGCCATAAGATCCAAATTGTCATATTGATCTTACTCAAATTGGATTTGTATGCGTTCATTACATCCACTAATGAGTAGTCCAAAAATGATCCCTTTGACCCCATATAGAGCTGCTTCCCGATCTTCACTTAAATCAATTAAAAAACAAAAATATTGCACTGATTCTTCTCAAATTTTGTTTGTACATATTTTTGCAAAATACAAGAGACTTTACCAAACATGATCAGGATCGGTCCATTTTTGGACCTAGTCCCTTTATAGATATAGCATCCGATATGAACTTTTTCATATCTGCAGCCAAAAAATTAATAAAAATCCCACTCAAATTTGGTTTATGCTTATTTTCTATATCGAAGTAGTTGGACCGAAAGATAGGGTATCTAAACCATGGTATAGGGTATCATATAGTCGGTCTAGACCGACTATAATTTTCTTACTTGTTTTTTAATTAGAGTTAAGTTGGGGGACGATTTGGTTCTGATCTCATTTGCAGGTACATATATTTTGGTTCTGTTCCTAAAAAATTTAAATTTTTATTGAATTTAATAATTTTTGATCGAGTAGGGTTTTTAAATTTAATATTTTTAGGAGTCGGAGTCGCCGGGAAACAAGCGACTCCAACTCCCAACAAGCAAAAATTACAACCGACTCCGACTCGTGTTCCACGACTCCGCAACCGAGACGCAGAATTTCCTTAATAAAAAAGTGAATTTTGTACCAATAGACCGAAATTCAACAAACTTGACGCAATAAAGGTGTTTGTTTTTTGGAAAGAAAGAAGTTTGTTTTTGCCAAGATCTCGAAAAAAGAATTCAGGCATGTATTCATTCCTAAGGTCCTTCAGATGTATTCCAACAAAACTGCGCCATACAGGTAATCCAGGACTTCTTTCAACCACACATTAGTTTTAGTATTAATTCTTTGTAGCATTTTTTTTTTTTTTTTTTTTTTTTTTTTTATAAAAATAAAATTTTTTATGGCATTTTTAAAAAGTCTAATTTTTTTTTCGTCACCCGTTAAATGTTATTCTATTCTAAAATACTTGTCATTGTGATTTCAATACATGTGTTGCCTACTATTAGGGGTTCATAATGTATCTTGCACGGAGAGTGCTAAATCGATTTTGAAAGAAATAATTAGTCGATTGGCAAAACTTAGGGAGGGAAGGGTATAACAGACATTACAAATAGTTATAATGGCAAACATTAAATTACATCTTTTTTTGGCTATAAAATTATAAAACCTGGACTTTATTTAAAACGAATTATAAAATTTAAAGTACAATTAAGCCTTAAAATAGAATACAACATTATCTCAGAATATGTATTGTAACACCAAACTATACCGGCTCCATAGTGTGCTATGTGCAATGCTACAACAAAAAACCCCCCTAGCACACGGCCAGCAACTAGTGTTTGTGCAACGAATATTTTGCACACTGAATTTTTGATAAGAATGCATTTTTGGTGATGATTTCTTTTTTTTAACATTACTTTTATTTTGGTTGTTTTTTACAGATTTAAAAACATCGCGTATGTAGTGGTAAATTGGAATATGCATTACAGGAGGAGTATAGAAAAAAAAAAACGAATTTCAGCTCAGGCTGAAATGAACTTTTTGGAAAAAAAAACAACAGCAAAAACAGCAACAAAACTTATTGAACAGAAGCCAGCTGCAAACAGCAATTCAGAGTTAAGGACTATAACAATAACAACAATATGAAAAAAAAATAAGAGCAGCAAAAATTCATTTCACACTTCTGACGTCTCTGCTGTGGACAAACATCAAGAGATGCAATCAAAACTACTGTGGTTGTGTTACTAATGAATGCGTAAGCTAACTAAGGGCCACATTATGAGGCAAAGAGAGGCAAAGTGTTACATATTTCAGAGAGGTGAGTTGTTGAATTTATTGGCGAAAGGGGTTTTATACTCAATCATATGCTGGATTATGGTTTTGTTTTTATTTTTAATATTTTTTTTTTTTTTGTTATTTCGATTGATTTTTTTCAACAACCAATATTTGATTATTTTTTTATTTTAATGCTCCTTTTTCCCTTGCCCTTTAGAGCAACAACAAATTAACAAGGTCTCTTTGTTTTGTTTGCTTCATGTGTGAATGATGAATAACTTCACATATGAGTCGAGTTCAAAATTTGAGTATGATGATGCAAAAACAGAAAGCGAACAAAAAAAAATCTCCTCCTGTTCAGTATTAGTTTATGAGTAAAAAAACAATTCAAACCGTAAGCATTCGAGACACGTTAGTGGACATTTATACAATCAAAGTGGTGAAATTTCTATACAATATTCCCTCCAAATTTTCAAAAACAAAAAATGGAAGGAGAAATGCCCAAAAAATACAACAATAAAAAATTCTGAAAATATGTACTCAGTTTGGTTTTTGGTTTTTTGTTTTTTTTTCCTTTTTTTTTTTTTGTTTTTTTGGTCACACATAATGTGCATCACACATCACAATGACAACATAACCACAAAGCAACAACATTATTATTTTCATTATAAAACTCCGGCCACGGTTAACCTCGACTTGATGCTCGCCCCTCTACCATTGGATTTGAGACCAAATCGTAGCTGCTCAGTTTAGCAAAATATATATAATTTTTTGTTGTTTTTTGGCAGAGCACCTCACGCAACTACAACTACTACTTCAGTTAAACATAAACACACACACAGAGCATAAAAACAGCAACAACAATAACAACAGCAACAACAACAAATATAAAGGAAGAAGTATAACATTATAGTCTGTAACTTTTGCCGAAATTAATTTTGGAATAGTTCAGATCCGTTTAGATGAACATCAGTAAGCCTACGGTTTGGTTGTGTTTTTTACAGAGCAGACCGTCCGATATCTAATAATAATAGAAAATAATACAAAAAAAAATAAATATTATTGAAAAAAGTTTGAAAATAGAAAAATTTCGGAAAAAAGTTTCTAACAAAAAGTGTTTGAAAAACTAAAAATTTGTTATAATCTTAAATTATTTTATAACAAAAACAGATCAAAAACAAATCTAAATTAAACAAAAAAATTTAAAAATAAAATAAAATAACTAACATGAATTTAAATACAAACTAAACAAGAATTACAAGATTCCAGTTTGAAAACTAAAAATATTTAATTTTAGATATTTGAACAAAAAAAAATAAATTTTTAATTAAAACAGACATGCGAAACGTCACAAAAACCATTAAAAAAACTAAGAACTATTAGTCGAAAATAACTAAAACAAAAGAGTGCAATTTTGGATTAAAATCGGTGAAGTTCTAGAACATAAGAATAAAAAAAAATTACGAAAACTTTTAAAAACAACAACAAAGCGAACACCCATCAAAAGGTAAGTTTTCTAAATCTAAGCAAGATTTTTATTTCTAATCTGGGAAATATATAAATAAAACATAATCATTATGGAAAATAATAAAAATTTATTACAAATGATGGATAAATATTCCAGAGCTCAGATTTTATATTCAGAGTATATAAAAAAAAAGTTGTTTATTAGATCCTTTATATAGTGTCGTGCAAAAGAAAAGCAACAAATTCCCTAAAAATAAATAAAGTTTTTTATTTCGAATCACATTTCATAAAAAAAATTGGCTTCGTGAATTATTTATTTTCATTATTCATTATTTATAAAATAAGTAAACTTAGTTAGGTCAAGTTTCCATACAAAGGTGGGCAAAACAAAAGCAGCAACTTAATATTTCGTAGACCATCCTTTATTTTTGAGCACGTCCGCACAGCTGCGCGGCATAAATCCAATAAGATTATTAAGTACTATTTCAGGAATTCACTTCCACTTAGCTTCTAGGCTCTGAAAGAGTTCGTTATGATTTTAAAATCGTTCCCCGGTAATACTCTTCTTTAATATACCAAAGAGGTTTTCAATTCGGGGTTCAAGTCGGGTGATTGTGCCGGCCATTCAAGGCCTTGAATCCCATTCTCTTCCATGAAAACTATAAGCACCCTCGGTCTGTGTTTCGGGTCATTATCATGTTAAAACACCCACCGAAGGGTCATATTCCACACAGAAGGTGGAATCATTTTAGTTTCAAGAATGTCTTTATATATAAATATTGAGGAATGGTCTGATTCCATTAGACGAAACGCATGTCCGCGTCATCAGATTCAAGGCATTTTCCAGGCAAGCGCCGAACTGTAGATATACCATGTTAATTTAACAAATGGAATTTGGATTCGTCACTAAATATAATGGTTTTCTATTGCGTTACGGTCAATTTCAGGCATTTTTTTTTTTTTGTAAAATTTAATCTAAAACAATAAAAAAAACACATAAAATCATTAAATAAAGTTATCTTTTGTGGTTTTCTAGCTGGTCTATAATTTTTCAAATTTTCTATGGCACATCTCTGAATGTAATTAGACGTGGCCAAAGTTTTTTTGGACGTCCTCCTTAATGCATTACCCTAACTTCCTTTGTCGAATGATACTTTCCTATCAATCTTTTTGTAGATCTGTTTATGTTACACTTTTAGCAATGGAAGCTTATTTTCTTCCTTTTTAAAATCTTCAAATATTTAAGATCTTACGGTGTGGCAATATGTATCCCAAGTTATTCCTATGAAACGTACTTATAGAAACTATTTTTAAAAATCATGTAGTAAATACATAAACTCTCAGAAACTGTTTTATCTATGGAAATGTGTCGTTATTTTAAAAAATTTCCATTTCATAAAAATTTTTTAGATCTGCTGCTTTTGTTTTTCACACTCTCTTTCTGGAGAGTTGGAATATGTTAACATTGGCAAATTAAATTGCGATTTTATGTTCTACCAAAAAAGTGCACAAACGTCTTTTTTAAAAATATAAATTGTGTAAAATATTACAATGTAACATCAAATAAGCTTTTATTTTGCACGACACTGCATAAAGGTTGCAACAAAAACTAATACCGTTTTCTTTTCTGACAAGAAATGTCGCCCTTTTTGGCCCTTTTTTGGAAAAGTGTATTTATTTAAATATTCTGTATTACGAGCAACCGTATATTATATATCAATCGAAAGGTGCTGTTTTCATAAATGCAAAATTTTGATTATTATCCTCTTGGAAGTCGTAGGTGAAAATATTCAAAAAAGGGGAACAATGGGGAAATATTCTCACACTATGACCTGAAAGAAGGCAATGGCTGTATTTTTTTGTGATTTACGAGGGCTCCACTTTCATACCTTTCGATTGATGTATAAAATAAGGTTACTCTTAATTCAGAATATATAAAAAAAATACACTTTTCGAAAAAAGGGCAAAAAAGGGCGGCATTTTTTGTCAGAAAATAAAACGGCATAAGACTTTTATTTCAAGATACGCAGTTTTTTGTCAAACATTAGGGCAATCCCATAAAAATGTCAACTTTGATGAAAAAAATATTTTTTTCATTTATATGAAGTAAGTTTAAAAATATATTAAAATATGTTCCAAGTTACATAATGTAATTTCTTACAAGTATTCTAGATTATAAAATAATTATAACATTTATTTGTTTACTAAATTTTCTTTTAATACATGTTTAAGAAGCTTTAGTAATTCCGTCACAGTCATTCTGTCACGTCAAATGACAGTTAATAACTTCAACACTATCATAGCTAAGTAGCTCTGAATTATAATCTTATATTACTTATATATCATATGTAAAATATTCATTAGTTTAAAAACTGACTAGCTTCTTAATTAACAAAACTTCCTAAGTTTTAATACCAGGACAGAGTCATGGTAGCAAAAATGTCATTCACACAATAAGAAATTGCTCAAAAATAAAAGAATAAAATAGTGAAAAAATTGTTTCCGAGTTTTTCTTAAATCTCTTACTCATTAACAATCATTTTTAAACTGAAGAATGAATTTTCAATTGAAAATAGCTTTGTGAAATAGCCTAACCTTGAATTTTTCAACTCAAAATGTCATTCCGTCACATATGGAATTGCCCATTAATTATTCTTCGGAGGAATAAAAAATATTATTTGAAACATAACTGGATCATTTACAATACATGAAAAACTTTTATATAAAACGAGAAGAAGAGAGTAATGCTTTGAAGCCGAAATAAGGGGCTCAGTTCAAAAATCGAAACGAAAAAATTTTAGGAAATGTTTTCAATGGTGCGTGGTAGAGCAGAAGAAAGCTTATATTTCTAAAAATTCATAACTACACTGTATTCTTAATCGGATCGGTTTCTGGCATTTCAGCCTTCATCAGCGATTTATTGAACATTGTGATAATTGTTATGTTATTAATAGAGTTTCTATATGAAATTTTTCAACTAATGGCGACCGTGAGGTTAGAACCTTCGTCTATATCACATACACTCGTACTTGCAGTTTTTGGTCATGCGCTTTAACACACTCACATAAAGTCAGACACATGAGCAGTGTAGTTTAGTATCAGTTTTCATACCGCAATAATCTCAGAAGATACAACTCTGTTCCAACACATAATCGTTATTTTTGAATTTTTTAAAAAAATATTTATGCTTTCTAATTTCCACTAATCTCAGTTTCGTAAGAGTTGCCATGTGCGATGTATGGTTTGTATATTTCACATATTGTACTTTTAACACACATTAGAGATGTTGCTCTGAAGTGAATTTTTTATAGTGTGTTAGATTTTGACGTCCTATTTAGACATACTGTAAGTAATATTAAATTTTTTATTTTGTTTTCAATGGTGCGTGGTAGAGCAGAAGACAGCATATATTTCTAAAAATTAAGAGCTACATTGTACCCTTAATCATACCGCTTTCTGGCATTTCACCCTTCATCAAATTGCTTTCACTTAAATTTTAAAAGTTTCGTTTTAAAAGACCGGGAACCAGTATCGCGTTATTTATTGAACGTGTAGCATGCAGTATTAATGGATCGCGATCAATATCGCAGAATAGCTTAATATTCTAAAATCCAGCGGATAGCGAATTACGCGATATCATATTTCGTGATATCAAATGGCGATACGTCAGTAAAAAGTAAGGAATAAGCAAAATAAAATATACAGTGCAAAAAATTTAAAGAAACGAGAAAGAAAAACATTTATATTGGCACAAAATAGCGAAAACGAGTGTGTGTTGCCAGAAAAAGCGGTGTTAGCAGAAAAATAATTTTTAAGAGAACTTATTTTTAATCGGGAAGCTTTACCGGAATTGTAGCACTCTTCAGCTAAAGCTTATTCCGACAAAATGAAAGGAGCGGCTACTACTACCATCAACGATGTTCGAAAGAAAATAAAGTCGTTGAGGTCGAATTATAGAAAGGAGCAGAAACGAATTGTTGTGTCAAAACATTCCAGTGCTGGTGCAGATATCATGAACATTTCAAGCTCTGCAATTTCTAGAAAAAAAACAAAAAGCTTGTTAATATGATAAGTACATACTTCTTTATGACAATAGCAATATACAATATACATAACTATTAATTTTTCTTTATTATATTTGAAGTTATTGAAGTTACTTGCAGCAGAGCTGTGCACGCTAAACAGAAATTCTATACAAATAAACCAGAATTCAACATCAACCGGAGCCAATAAGATATTTCAATAAAATCGCAATTTTAAAATTTTAAAGGTTAATACAAACATGTTTTCTTCTACTATTAATAAAAATTATTTTAAAAAAAAAAAAAAAAAACGGTTTACTTACTTTAATATAATCTTTAAGTATCTACATTAATGCTAAACAGGCTTTCTTTTGGTTTTCTCGCAACATTTTGTAACATTTTGTAGAGTTGTGTAGTTCAAGAACAAACTAGTTCAATCGAACGATTCCTTCTACTAAACGATGTGAACTAGTTCGTACTATTTCGCTCTTCTAGTTCTTTCGGTCTTTTAGTTGGTTTTGTTATTTCGTTCTTTTTTCATGTAATATGTCAAATTTTATTATTTTCGATTTTTTATGGTTGCTTTTAATTTAGTTTGTGTGATTACTTTTATTTAATAAGACTGTACGCCATTTTTATGTTATTTTTTTAAACTTAATTTTGTATTAATTTTTTATGTTTAATTTTCTTTTTATTTAATTTTTATTAATATGGAAGATATATATATTTTTTTTATAAATCGAGGAAGTTCAGGAATTGTGGAATATTGGGTAATGTGTACCCCCATTAGTTGCCAGATACTAGGGAAGCAATTTTGGGTATTTTAGAATTTTATACCCTATACCAATCTGCGGTCAGGGTATAATCAGTTTATGATGATTTTTGTAATTACCCAAAATATTTAACTTAGACCCATATTTTGTTATCATTTTGTGAATCGATTTAGCGAAGTCAGTCCGTCTGGCTAGCTATCTGTGTGTCGATGTAAAAACAAGAAATCCAGCTACAGTGCGCAAATATGAATTTAAAAAATAGATCTCAGTCAAATTTGGTTTATATTCGTTAATTACACATAGGACGATTTTTAGTCATAATTCCCATAATAACCTGCCTACCGATATTCACTTAAATCTATAAAAAAAAAATCATGTGAGTCCGATCACAGGGGATATGTGTAAACATCTAGTAATTAAAAATTTTTTCATGGCACTTTTTTAAAATCAAACAGAAAACGTCTTCTATGTATCACTCATAGCAATCAACTGCAGGGGCTCTGCTAATATAAAAATATTTACTATTTCAACCGGTTAATTCTAAATTTTTCGTTTTTTATTTTTCAATTTTCATTTTTCGTTTTTTATTTCTCATTTTTTATTTTTCATTTTTTATTTTTAATTTTTTCATTTTTCGTTTTTCATTTTTCATTTTTCATTTTTTATTTTCATTTTTTATACCCTATACCACTATGTGGTTTGGGTATAATGACTTTGTGCTGCTGTTTGTAACTACCAAAAATATCTGACCTAGACCCACCTTTTATTATACCGATCGAATCAGAATTACTATCTGATTCGATTTAACGATGTCCGTCCGTGTGTTCGTCCGTCCGTTCGTCTGTGTGTCCATATAAACCTTGTAATCAAACTGCAGGTCGCAAATATGAGTATATTTTCATGAAATTTAGTATATAAGCTTTTATCTGTTGAAATTGGTGAAAATCGATCCATGCTCAGACCTATCCCCCATACAAATGACCCCTATGAAATCGACATAAATTGCCATAAGATCCAAATTATCATATAGATCCTATTCAAATTGGGTTTGTATGTGTTTATTACATCCATTAAACAGTAGACCAAAAATTATCCCTATGGGACAAACCTTACTCATAGGCCCCATGTAGAGCTGCTTCCCGATCTACACTTAAATCTATCAAAAAACAAAAATATTGCACTGATTCTTTTCAAATTTTGTTTGTATATATTTTTGCAAAATACAAGAGACTTTACCAAACATGATCAGGATCGGTCCAACTTTAGGCCTAGTGCCCATATAGATATAGCATCCGATATGAACTTTTTCATATCTGGAGCCAAAAACATTAATAAAAATCCCACTCAAATTTGGTTTATCTTATTTTCTATGTCCAGTTAGTTTGGCCTAAGAGATAGGGTCTCTAAACGCATGGTATAGGGTATCGTATAGTCGGTCTAGACCGACTATAATTTTCTGTTTGTTTTTCAGTTTTAATTTTTTATTTTTAATTTTTAATTTTTCGTTTTTCATTTTTCATTTTTTATTTTTTATATTTCAGTTTTCGTTTTTCGATTTTAATTTTTTTTTTTTACATTTTTCATTTTTCAATTTTCATTTTCAAACAGGTTATTACATATCATAATTATTTCAATAATACAATCATAAGTCACATTGATTTTGTCTTACGGCTCACATGTTACGCTTACATGTTACGCTGTTTTAGAAATTTACCCCCCTGCGCGTAGATATTTACACATCAAAAAAATAAAAATAATTTCCTTGTCAAGTTTGGTTGAATACTGTTTTTTGCGAAAAAAAAAAAAAAAGATTTTACCATATATGGTCACTATCCGTCCCTTTTTTGATATAGTCTCCATATAAATATAGGATCCGATACGAACTTTTTTGATATCGCCAGACAATAATCATATAACGATGCCAAAAGTACATAAACATTTTTTTTATTGTGTGAAACATTTTTTTTATTTAATCGAAAGTTTTCAATCAAAGAAGTATTATAATATAAAAAAAAATTCTTAAGTTCTCCATTCATTAGGTTATGGATTTATCTGACGAAGATTTCCCACTAGCGGTTGACACTTCTTAAATATATGTTCTGGACATTTACTATCTAAGATTTAACCAATTAAAAACATTTCCATTGAAAATTAGTCTATCATATTTACTCACCATTACAGTCATTCACATTAACTTTTATACCCTATACCACTATGTGGTTTGGGTATAATGACTTTGTGCTGCTGTTTGTAACAACCAAAAATATTTGACCTAGACCCATCTTTTATTATACCGATCGAATCAGAATCACTTTTTGAGTCGATTTAACAATGTCCGTCCGTCCGTCCGTCTGTGTGTCCATGTAAACCTTGTAATGAAACTGCAGGTCGCAAATATGAATATATTTTGATGAAATTTGGTATGTAAGCTTTCGCCATAAGATGAATTCTGTTGAAATTGGTGAGGATCGGTCCATGGTCAGACCTAGCCCCCATACAAATGACCCCTATAAAATCGACATAAGTTGCCATAAGATCCCAATTGTCGTATAGATCTTAATCAAATTGGGTTTGTACGAGTTTATTAAATCCATTAATGAATACTCCAAAAACGATCCCTATGGGACATCTCTTAGTCATAGGCCCCATATAGAGCTGCTTCCCGATCTTCACTTAAATCTATCAAAAAACAAAAATATTACACTGATTCTTCTCAAATTTTGTTTGTATATATTTTCGCAAAATACAAGAGACTTTACCAACCATGGTCAGGATCGGTCCATTTTTGGACATAGTCCCCATATAGACATAGCATCCGATATGAACTTTTTCATATCTGCAGCCAAAAAAATTAATAAAATTGGTTTATGCTTATTTTCTATATCCAATTAAATTAGTTGGGCCTAAGAGATAGGGTCTCTAAACGCATGGTATAGGGTACCGTATAGTCGGTCTATACCGACTATAATTTTCTTACTTGTTTTTTATATATTTTTTTGTATACGTTTCTTAAAACAAAATATATTCCGTACACTCATCGCGATTTAAATGCTGTAGCACACACACATTCTATTTAACTAGTTCGTGCACATAGTTCAAAAACAAAATTTAAAAAAAGACCGATTGAACTAAAACGAAACGAACTAGTTCTTTTAAAATAATTGAACTGGAATGGAACGCTCACTAAAAAGAGCTACAATGCCCAACACTATTAACGATCGGCTCAACACAAAAAAATTAAAATACTGACGCGATAAATATTGAAAGTATAGCATATGCGCGCGATCCAGCAAACCATTAAAATGGATTGCAATCCAAATATCATAACATACTTTATCATAATATATATTAAACGTGTAGTAGTGCCCATAAGTCTTTTCACCTTCTAGAATTGTTACACCAGTTAAAAAAACATACAAGCACATAAAATCTTTCAGCAAACCAGAATCTACACATCGAAAAAAAAAAATCGAATAATAGTTTAACAACTATTTATTCGATTGTATCAGCTGAATTTTAATACCATCTAACCTCTTACTATTGTAATAAAATATTTTCTATTAATATAAAATAATTTCAATCGTTGTCAACTCGAAATTCGGTTATTAAATTTATCGCAATTCGGTTGGCAGTAAATTTTAATTTTACCCCTAAAAAAGCTAAGTGTAAACTAAATTGCTTTTAAATAGCAGCCAATGAATTGTTTTTATACAAGTAAATATTCTTCCGTTCCAACAATTGCATTTTTAATGCAATTTAATCCACTGGTTCAACTAAATGATCCAATGATTCAATTACAAACAATCTTTAAAGCAATAGAATTTAAAAAAATTACTACTTCTATGCATAATTTTACAAAACAAATATTTATATATTAATTGCACACAAACAAATTTTACTACATACTAATGAAGCATCTAGAAGTGTATTTACACTGGCAGTCAAATCCAACTAGAATGTGGAGGAAGATTAACCATACATAAATTTGAGTTGCCAATCTACTAGAATTTTCGTCAATCTACTTCAAAAAAAGAAAAACGAATACCATTTCTACCCGGTTATGCGTCTTTAAACCAGTGGTGCCAATTTAGCGCTTCTTGCGGTAGATTTAGCGTCTTTTAATCACATAAAAAGCGTTTTTGCATTTGTGCCTTTTCAAAAAACGCAGTAAATTAGAGAACTTATTTTCCTTTTCACTTCTTAAGCGCCTTTTAAATACAACAGTTCTTGTTAAACAATATTTTGCATATCTGAATAACTTGACTTTAAATTAAAACTTTTTGGTCAAGGCTTCCTTATATATATCACAATTAACAAGGATTCCGATACGCCAAGAAAAATTCTGGCAATTTTATGATATGGTGGTTGAGTTGAAAACTCATTTTAACGTGGTTATAAAAAATCATTTGAGACGACAAGTAAAAAAATTATAGTCGGTCTAGACCGACAACACGATACCTTATACCATGCGTTTAAAGACTGTATCTCTTAGGTCCAACTAATTAAAAATAGAAAATAAGCATAAACTAAACTTGATTGGCATTGTTATTATTTTTTTTTTTTTTGCCTTCGGATATGAAATAGTTCATATCGGATCCTATTTTTATGTTGGGACTAGGTCGGCAAATGGACCGATATTGACTATATTTGGTAAGGTCGCTTCTTGTTTGCAAAAACATATACAAACCGAAGTTAAGAAATATCTGTGAAATATTTTTGTTTTTTATAGATTAAGTGAAGATCGAGAATTAGCTTCATATGGAGGCTATAACTGAGAATTATCCTATAGGATTTATTTTCGGACTATTGGTAAATGCATCTAATAAACATATACAAACCCGATTTGACTGAGATCTGTATGATAATTTGAATATTATGGCAATTTTAGTCGATCCCATAGGGGTCAATTGTATGGGGACTAGGTCTAAACATAAGCTTATATACTAGCTTTCATAAAACATATTCATATATGCGGCCTGTAGTTTGATTACATGCTTCACATGGACATACAGACGGTCGGACGGACAGACGGACATCGCTAAATCGATTCAGAGAGTGATTCTGAGTTGATCGGTATAATAAATGATGGGCCAAATTCAAATATATTTGGTAGTTACAAACATCAGCACAAAGTCATTATACCCTGACCGACCACAGAGTGGTATATGGTATAATGATTCCAAGAACAATATTTAAACAACGTACATGGCTCAAATTTTATCAGAAGTACAAAAATTGAATCTGGCATTCGAAGCCCAAAATACCGACCACACAAAACTGATGACATTTCGGTTAATAAATAGTTTAGTAAATAGGGTAATTGCACCTACACGTAAATTTGATTATTAGAAGAATGCTGTTTATGTTACACTGAAAAGGTTTATTTTGGCAAGAGTATTGAAAAATTGGAAAAACAATTTATAAAAAAAAAAAGTTAATTAAATTCTCAACATTATTCATTTATAAGCTAAGAGCTGAATTATCATTTAATTGTAAAATATTAGAAAACATTTCTATACTCAGCTTTGACAACACATTTACAAAAAGCTCTGAAGAAATACATTTTATAAAAGGATTTTTAAAGACAAAAAACAAATCGGAGAGAACAAAAAATTGTTTCAACAATATAAAACTACTTAAACGGTTAAATAGAGATAGAGTTGATTTGTTTTGGATTAAGTTGTCAAGTTTTTTAAATTATCAAGTTTCGTTGGAAATATATTGACTTTTCCATTCTCAAAGTTTCGACAGAGTGTTCAGTTCTTTAACAACTCTAAATTCACATTAAACATAGACAGAAGATTAAAAATGCATGTCATTTTAATTATTTTTATTAATTTTCAGATTTGAAAAAGTTCATACCGGATCAGATGCCATATTTATATGGGGACTAGATCGAAAAATGAACCGATCCTGGCCATATTTGGCAAAGTCACTTAGTTTTTGCAAAAACATATACAAACCAGTATTTTTGTTTCCGCTAGGTTTAAGTGAAGTTAGGAAATCAGCATTATATAGGGCACAAGAATTTTCCCATAGAGTTTATTCTTGGACTACAGATTAATGGATATAATTAACATAAAGAAACCCAATTCTACCAAGATCTTTTTGATAATTTGAAGTCGATCTCATAGGGGTCATTTGTATGGGGACTGGGTACTGCACCGATATCCACCTGTTTCAGTAGCGTTCTTCCCAAGCCCGGTAGAAGCTTTTATACCAAATTTCATCAAAATGTATTCATTTGACACCTGTGTTTAATTACAAATTTGCATGGGCACACAGACTAACAGATAGGCAGACGGACGGATGGAAGGACTGACAGATGGACGGATGGAAGTGAATATCAATCAAAATTTGAACTTAGCACCTATAAAAATGGTCACTCAAATTTCGTATTAAATAACACTAATACATATTTTTCTAGAATAGAAAAATGTTTTCATGTGATATTATTTGAAGTACTGTATCAAATACTAGCTTGACTCGATCCACGTTACTGGCCGTAAGAAAACAACTGCTTTTTATATTGCATCCAAAGTTTAATACACAGTGTCGGGCAAAAATAAAGCACGAACTCGCTGGAAAGAGTTAGCAGATATCTATTGGTGCAGTGCCACTCCCCTCCGCCCACAGACCAAAAATCAAAAAAAAGTCTTCACAGGGTGACGCTGTTCTGAAGATTCTTTAAAAATTTCATTAAAATCCGTACATTTATTTTTATACTCATGGATGCCCTCCGCTGACATGCCAAAAATCAAAAATCAGACATCACAGCCATTTTGGAGTCCATATGGAATATACACCCATACACACAGTCGTCCATTTTTATATACATATATTTATTTGCTTTGTCATCTATTTAGCTGATATAAGGACCGACACTTAATATGCCCGCTAAGTACAGAAGTCTCTTGTGTTTTACGTGAGTACCTGTCTCGTTGACATAACCTCACGGTGCTCTGAACACTGGATCGGAATATGCGCCGACCACCGCCCCCTTGTGCAGAAAAAACTACACTCGGCTGCCAACTTCGAGATTTGTGCATTTGGGCAACAAATCCCACTCCTTGGTGGGGAGTCGAGGCCTACCTTACACGCCTCTGCTGCTCTAGGGTCACAGCACCCGGTTGAATGCAACTCCACATCGAGCTATGCTCTCCCCGCGATTTGGGTATAAACCACAGCCACCACGATACTCCCCAAGGGGCCGTACCCGCAAGTTAGCTGGAATCAAAGATTCCAGGGGCATCTGACTTCCCGTGGTACCAGATATACAATACAATAATAAGTACAATAATAAATTTAAATGGATTATTTGTAGGGGTGAAATAGTAACTAATTACTTTGTGTTGGAGGGGCTATGCCCACTAATCGATTGCCGCCCATTTTTGGTTGGACCTTGTACATTGACATTATGTATATCATCATATATTTGGAGTACTATGATGGCCAGAGTCTTGAAACTTTATGCACGTCAATTGGTTGTTAATGTAAGTAGTCGTATCAAAAATGGGCAGGATTGGGTGAGTGGGCATGGCCGTCCACGAAAAAACTACCTCGCACCAAGACCTTCATTTAATAAAGTTAGTCAAGACCGACCCACAAATTAGGAACGCAGGGGGCGTTGCTTGTTTCGCAAACAAGCACATTTGCTAGCTGGACGACTGGCAAAGACACCGCTCATTAATGGAGGCAAGAAAAAGAAACGTCTTGACTTTGCGTAATGGCACCAGTATTGGTCAAACGAATAATGGACTAAGGTCTTGTAGAGCGATGAAATCAAATTTTAATTATTTGGCTCCAATGAAGTAAATTTCAAAAACATTTCAAAGATATTCTCCCAGATATCAGTTATAGTACGTTCTCACTGCAGCTAAATCCGCATTTGACTCGCTTTATAATGGATTTAATTAAATCTGCTCAATTTTTGGGTATATTAGTACTGTCAAAATAAATCCCTCGCTTTAGCTAAATCGAGCATAAATCCAACATAAATCAGGGATGTATTTTGCAAATTGCCGCAAAATGAACAAATTTACAACGCTGCAGCGAAAATTTGCATCATTTTACGACTGTGTTTTTTTATTCAAACAAAAAAAAAGCTGCATGTGAGTATAGCAAAAGAGTATACAAAAGTTGAATAACTTCCCACATCATAATAAGAATTTGTCCATCGGCTTTACGCCGAATAGCTCGTCTCTTTTGCAATGTATCACAAATAAATTTGCCTGTGTTATGTTGCATTTTATTTGTTATGTCCATTATGGAAATTATTTTCATAATATAATTTAAATTTTGCATTGTATTTCACTTTTAACTTTTTTTTTTTCACAAAATTTTTAATTTTCCAAAACAAAAACCATTAAAATGTAAATAAACAATTCGTTCGAACAGCTGTGCAGCAACTGTCAAACTAAAGCTACAAACTGTAGTGAGAACGGTTGGATTTAAAATATAAAGCTAATGAGGATTTAGCTGCAGTGAGAACGTACTATTACAGTCAAACATGACGGAGGATCAATTATGATTTTAGGTAAGAAGCGATGTATTTAAAATGGAATCATTAATTATATGCCAATTATTTATAGGCAGACTTCCAGTGAGGAACCGAAATAGTGATCAACACATGCTTTCCGATCTTCGAGGAAAAAGCCCCTGACAAGATATTCCAACACAATAACGATCTCAAGCAGTCAATTCGGTTCGCTTGAAACATTCTAAGCGGAAATGATATGCATGTTTCGGATTGGCCTTCACAGTCCCCTAATCTGAACACCATATAAAACCATTGGAAGCTTGTTGATTGAAAAGTTGAAAAGAAAAATCAATCTAATATCAATGAATTAGAATTTTTTATGAAATAGGAATGGAACAAAATATCCCTTAACACCATCACATCAGTGGCTGATTGTATGCCTTCCGGATTACAAGTAGTAATAGCAAATAATGGCTACGCTACAAAATTTTAGTTTCAAGTATAGTTTTATAAGGAACAACAAT